>VYZM01014740.1:180331-196930 GCA_013398915.1 Dromas ardeola
CCCTTTCCCCTTTCCCCTTTCCCTTCCCCGTGGTTTTCACTCCTACTGATTTCTTTTTTTTTCCCTTTCCAAATCCTACGAAGAGGGATGGATCTGAGTGTTCCCTCTGGCTATCCCAGCCTGGAGGCTGCGGCTTAACTTCCCCAGCCCGTCAGGGGCTGTAACAGGGAGCTGCTCACGCTTCTGACTCACCTCCCCATTGCAAAAGCAGTAGATAAAAGCCACAAAGAAACCCTGCCAAAAGAGAGAGAGGTGGAGTTTGAGTCCTGAGCCGGGATGCTGTACGTGTGCCTCCCCGGATGAGCATCGCTCGAAGTTCGGAGCAGGGCCAGCAGCCCCGTGTCGACGTACCTGAGAGGAGTTAAAGAGCATCTCGTAATGCATCTGGATCTGCCACAGGACCCCCGAGACTTCGGTGTAGGGCATGGCCATGAACACCACGTAATGGACTCCAAAAAGTGGCATCAGCACCAGCGTGGACTTGAGCAGCTTCCTGCGAGGAGAAACGCTCCGAGCCGTTAGCCGGGACCTGCCAGCCAGCCTGCAGCCCCCTGGCAGGCGTTGGCAACCATCCTAGCAAAGAGGGCAACCGCTTCAGCTTCTGCTGGTGCCGCAGCTGGTTTGTGTGTCGCTATTGCGCCCTGTCTGGCTTGGAGAAGGGAGCAGGCAGAGCCTGAGCTCCTGAGCCCACTGTTCCAATCAAACTGAGCTGCCTCTTCGCTCAAGGAGAAGCCGTCTCAGCTAAACAGGCAGAAAATGAGGCAAAGCAGGGCCGGGACGTGGTTTTGCCGCTGCCAGCACTTGCCTGTACTGCTGCCGGGGGTCCAGCTTCCCCGTGTTCGTCTCCCAGAGCTTGGAGGCCAGCACCCGGACGATGTTGAGGAAGAGGAAGAAGTTCACCTGCCGACAGACACCCGCTGCCGTTCTGTTGCCCGCAGTGCCCTGGGTCTGCCCGAGCAGCCCCCCGGGGTGAGGACAGGCAGTTCGGGGTGAGCTGCAGGCAGGGACGCGGGGGTGATGCTGTGGTCAGAGCGGGGAGGGACCAGTGCCCCCGCATCCCTCTGCATCCTGTGGGCCCTCCCTGGGTGCCAGGGTGGCTGGGGACCAACCCCACTGACCACAAGCCAACAGCTCTGGGTCTCTCTCGATCCCCTTTCCTCAAGAGGGACTGGGAGATTCAGCCACGGGACTCTTACCACGATGGCGGCCAAGATGGGGACCTGATAAATCCACTTCATGTTCCCCGCGCTGAGGTCCCAGCACCTGAAGAGACCAGCAAAGAAACACCTTGGAAAAAACCCGAAATCACTGGTGAGGAGAATTGCCAGCTGGTGGCTCCCCGCGCCCCCAGCCGCCATCCCCGTCCTCCCACCCCTCACCTCCCCTGGGAGAGAGGTTCGTGGAGTTTGTGCAGACCTTGAACCCAGCAGCAGCCATGGCAAAAACATCCGTAACCATCCTGGTGTTGCAAATCGGTTTTAAATTAGCATTAACCTTCCTGAGTGCTCCTTGGCTCTCTAAAACTCTTGCTGTGCTTCCTGTGGCTTTTCTCGTTTTAAAATGTTTAACTTCAGAATGTGCCGTTTAGCATTTATCTTTGTGCTATTTATTGGTCAATTTATGGTGTAAACCCGCATCCAGCTTCCTCCCAAATGCAGAACAAAACCGTTGTTGGTCTGGATTACTGGTAATTTTATGAACAAGCCTCGTACGTACGTTGATGCCTCTTGTTCTTTTTGGAAAATTTTAATTTTTAAAAGCTCTGCTGCCCACAGATTATTTTGCTAAGCATTTGCAACCAGCCTTTCCCTGCCCGAAGGACTGTCAGAGAAGGTGGACCTACGTACTGTGTATCCGCCAGGGAGGCCCTGACGCTGGCCCAGACGGACACAAACACAGCAGGGAGACCTGGAGGAGCAGGAACCAGAGCGAGAAGCATGGATGAAGAATCACGTTTGCCAACCGAACCAGTTCCTGGCAGCTCATCTGCGTCCCACTTATCTGGGCACCCAGTGCTGCTCAACCATGGCTGATGCCACAGCTCCCAGCTGGTCTCAGCAGCCACAGCATTGGGTTGGGGGTCCGTACTTACCCCAGCCGATGATGATGAGGACCCACAGGTAGTTCTTGTTGGAGAGAAAGGCCATGAAGATCAGGCTGTGCAGGTAGAGACCTTCCACCAGGATCCAGTAGTGGTTGGTGGCCAGAAAATAGAGGAAGAGAGTCACCACCACCTTGCAGCCGACCTGGGGATGTAGAGTCAGAGAGGTGCTCGTGTCAGGCTGTCCCCTGAAAGCAAAACCTGGTGGCTTTTGCTCTCTGGCCAGCAAAACCCAGGCTGTGCCCCATGCGTGCTTCATGTTCCTCCTCTTGTGGGGAGATACATCTCCACTGGGATATTCCACCATCGGCTATAGGGCAGGAACTCTAGGTATTTCCCACAGGAGAGGTATTTCCCAGAGCAGGGCACCCTGAGCTCAGACAGGCTGCGAGACCCATGTCCTCCATGGCTCTGGTCTCTACTGTGGGACCAGGTTGGGGAGAAGCTGGGCAGAGCTGTAGGTGGCCCTTCATCCCTCCCCAGGTGCATCACCCCTGAGCCGCACAGCCCCCATCTGGGAGGGTCCCAAGCGCATCCCCTTGCACCAGGGCTCCTAAATCCCCTTTGCCCTCATCCTGCCTCCGGTCTCGATGTGCCACTTGCCAGGTGGCTCCGATGTCCTGGCGAGGGACCCATTTCTGCCTTGAAGTCATCCTCCCGCATCTTCTCCGTCTCGCTGCCCAGTGTGCCTGAGTAGAGCACCACGTCCTTCACGAAGATGCTGACTGCCCGGCAGATGAAGGAGGTGAAGAGGTGGACGTGGATGTAGTTGCGCGTGCAGTGCAGGCGCCTGCGGAGAAGGGGTACGACAAGAACCCAGCCCCCGCTGCCCAACCAGCTCATCACACGTGGGGGTCAGGCAATGGGGGGATCCCACAGAAGGTGAGCTCCAGGGTGTCAGCCCTCCCTGGCGCAGAAGCCAGATCCGGGGGGAAGTGGGGTGTCAACCCCATCAAGGGCAGGGTGGAGTGTTCAGGGAGCTGGTCATACTGGGGGCATTTGGGGGCTTTGCGAAATTGTGTGATGTTTGTGCTGAGGTTTGGGGCCGGTTCCGGTTCCCTCAGGGGCTGCCCCCCCTCGGGGGGCCGTGTGCGCAGGCAGTGGGGAGAAGGCGGTTCTCCCCCACGCGGGGATGGGGGTTCAGCTCCTCCTTACTTGAAGTACGAGAGGATGCAGACGGCAACGATGAGGGAGGCCAGGGAAATGGAGTAGCCGACGGTGTACATCAGGTGCAGGCGGTCAAACACCTCCTGGAAGAGAAGGGCTGTGCTCCACGACCCCTCTGCAGCCCCCCCCGCGTCCGCCCCTGGCCTCTGGGCTGAGAGCGTGGGAGGGGCAGGGCTTGTCTGGGGAGCGGAGGGGGAAGAGCCCCCTGCCCCGGCAATTCCCCCGGCCTCTGCTGCTTCCCTGGTCCCCATCCCGACCCCTTTGCTCAGCACCTCCCACGAGCAAGGTCACCTTCTCGTGGCTCCGGCTCTCGGAGGAGAAGAGCAGAGCGCATTCGGTGTAATTGGCCCAGGTCTTGTTGATGCTGAGAGCCATGGCCCAGGTCCCGTAGGCGCTGCAGTACCTGTAGGCATGACCTGGGAACGGCGACGGGCGCCGTGACAGCGGCAGGACCCGCGGGAAGCCTGGATGTGTCCCTGCTCAGTGAAGGATTCTCACCAAGGGCAGGTCGTTCCCCGCGCGGGTGGAAGCACTTACCTTTATGGTTGAAGTCGTAGATGTAGTCAGGGCAGGGCACCGACACCTCCTGGCTGGGGGAGCCCTTCGGCCAGCAGATGATCCCGTCCCACTCTGGAAGGCAGCTGGTGTCTGGCCAAGGAGCAAAGACACATCTCACTTTGGCTCCGAACTGGGCCATGTCGTAACCTCCGGCTCCCCCAAGCCTGCGTGGGACCAGGGCGAGGAAAACGCGCTGCCACGCCATCACCCCTGGGCTGCAGAGCAGGGGGAGCCGAGGGGGGCCGGGGAGGGGGACACGTCCCATCACGTCCCACTTCCTCCTGGGGGGGGCTGTGGCCCCTCCACCTGCTCTCCTTGGCAGCACACACAGGGCAGCCAGTGCTGGCTGCTCAGGGTGATGATTTAATTAGCCCCGAATTGCGCCCAGAGCAGCCACGGTGCCAGGAGCTGCACAAACCCACACCAGGACCCTGCAGCCCCCAGGAACTGCGCGACTCCCTGGCCCCATCCCGCTCCCATCGGAGGGGACGGCGTTTCCCACAACGCGGCCAGCTCCACCGGGGCTGCCTGACCCAGGCGCCGGGGCGGGACGCTACCTTTGATCTTCTCCAGTTGGGCTTTTATGTCTCTCTGGCATTTCTCCTTAGCTTCCACCAGGAGATAGATCTGCTCTTCTTTTGTGAGAACGTCGTCGGGGTCGACCTGCCGAGACAAAACCGAAGTGACAGCCCCCGTCTCCGTGTGGCTCGGCTTGGGCCAGCAGCGTCAGACGGCAGCTCGGCTCAGGTCTCCTCACAATTAACCCTCCCTGGGAGAGTTTGACCCACCCTGGTGATCTCCATGTCCCCAGAGAGCTGCCACCACCTGCTGGGTGACATGAGCCACCCGTGGCCGGGATCCAGGACCCGGGAGCTGGGAGTGGAGCTGCTCCATCCCAGCAGCACCCAAAGGTGGTTGATGAGACACCCACAAATGCTTCCCAGCTCGGGGCAGGACCCGTGGCACTTCTGCTGCCACAAACCACCCCGTTGCCCCTGCCACCAACCCTTGAATCCATCCGGCTAATTAAGGGGCTCAAGGGCCGTTGAGGGACCGTCGTCTCCTGACATGGAAACGCTTTGCTGAACCCCGCAGCCTGGTGGTCTCGCCCAGAGCATCAAGCAGGACCAGCCTTGGGGCAAGAAATGAGAGTCAAAGCCGGTGCAAGAGACAGGCAGGGAAGGCAGGAGCGCGCATGGAAAATGGATGTGCCGGTAGGAAAAGCTAACGGAGCAGCCACGGCATGGCCGGGCTGTCCCAGCCCTCCGCAGGTGAGTCAGGTTTGTGTGACTTTGGGTAGATCCAAACGATGCTGGGAAGAGAAAAGCGCTGCTAACCTTCCTGCTTGTGTTTTTCCCTCTTGCAAGGCTGAGGCTGACCACGAGCCCCCTTCCGCCCTGGCCGTGGTCCATTGAGAAATGAGTGTGCTTTCACATTCCTGGGCTAGAAATCAGGGCCATGTCAGGCTTCTGCCCCAGCTCCTCCTCGCCCACCCCCCCAGCGGTGCGGGACATCCCCGTTGCCCACGACGAGCCCTTCGGAGCCGGCTCTGGCAGCCCCTGGCTCCAGTGACCGGCCGGGGCTCAGCGTCACGCAATGCAGACGGGTGCAGCCTGCGACCCCTGCGGCTCCCGGTCGCACTGCACAGGCCAACGGCTTTTGGGGTGTTTTGGATTGAGTTTGGAGCCGGGATGGAAGGGGTTTCAGCCTGGAGAAGAGAAGGCTCCGGGGAGACCTTGAAGCCCCTTCCAGTCCCTCACGGGGCTCCAGGAAAGCTGGGGAGGGACTTTTTACAAGGGCATGTAGCGATAGGGCAAGGGGTAATGGCTTCAAACTGGACGAGGGGAGATTTAGATGAGATCTGAGGCAGAAATTCTTGGCTGTGAGGGTGGTGAGCCCCTGGCCCAGGTTGCCCAGAGAAGCTGTGGCTGCCCCATCCCTGGAGGGGTTCAAGGCCAGGTTGGACGGGGCTTGGAGCAACCTGGGCTGGTGGGAGGTGTCCCTGCCCAGGGCAGGGGGTGGCACTGGGTGGCCTTTAAGGTCCCTTCCAAACCAAACCACTCTATGATTCTCTGGGGAAACAGCTTTGGGATTGAAAAGGAGCTGCGATGCAGGGGTTTCACGCTGGCTCCTGGACTGCCCACAGGCGCGCGGGGCCAAATCCTGCCCCAGAGAGGAGACCCTGAGCTCCCGTTCATGCTCTTCCCAAAATCAGCCATGGGGGTGCGTGGGCAGAGGGGGGCTGGTGAGGGTTGTGGGGCAGGAGTGGGGGTCCCGGCTCTGCCCTCGCCGCCTCCCTCCAGCCTCGCCTGCGCTGACCGTAAATCGCCCCACTCCTGTTCCCCCGACGCCTCCGAGGCAGCGAGTCCTGCCCTGGATGCGTCCAAGAAATGGAAAAACCATCACATGTCGGTGTCTCCATGGCTGATGGGAAGCTTTTAGCGGGATTGAGAGGCTCTCTGCTCCCGCCTGGCAGCTCTGCGGAGCGGGACGTGCAGCCGGGGGGCACACAGCCCCCGAGGGGAGCGGGTCGCACAATTAGCAATATTTAAAGCCAGGAGAGGGACCGGAGGAGCCCATGGGGCCACACAGACTTACCAGAGCCCACGCGGAGCTCAGGAGGCAGCAGCAGAGAAGAACCGCCGTGACGCCTCCCACGGGGACGGATGCCTCCATGGTCCCACCACGCCGCTGGCACGGGGACCTCAGGGATGGGGAGCTGGAGGAAGCAAAGCCTTCACCTGGGGACGGCTGAATTGCTGCCGGCCCGGGGTCGCAGGTGATGGAGAGGGCTGGCGCCTTCAGCAGGACAGAGCATCTTCTGGGAGCACCTTCCCGGCCGCGGTCCCCGTCGAGGTGAGGTGGCGGCAGGGACACAGCCCGTCCCTGGGTGCTCAGGGCTGGGGGAGCACCCCGAGGGGACTCCCCTCTGCCGACAGCGCTACAGGGAGCCACTCGTACCAGGCAGGGGGGTTTCTCCCCCCACCACGCTCGCTGCTATCCACTCTCAGCGTCTCGCCTGCTTTAAGCAGCTCCCAGAGCGCGTGCAAACAATTCCCGTTCGGATGGGGATGGCAGAGGTTTATTGGCTTAGCCCTAGGTGCTAAAATCCTCTTCATTCAAGGCAGATTCCTCTTCTCTTTTCAGAAACTTCTCTCACTGCCTGGTGGCTCATTTGTCAGCTGTCAGAGCATCCCCCCCCACACTGCCCCCGCGCTGCTCAGTCCCCGCCAGCCCCAGGCTGCTCCCAAGGAGCCGAAAAGGACGAAGGACGGAGGGGAAAATCCCAGCGAGGTGGCTGGAGGCACAGGGTGCAAGCACGTGAGCATCACCACTGCACCGATGCTCCCGAGATGGGATGGCTTTCAAGCAGACGCCAGTTTAACCCTTTTCCTTCTCTCGGGAGGATCCTGGGGAGATGTGCCGGGATCGGCCCCGCTCGGACAAGCAGCACCCCGCTTTGTGCGCTTGTTTGCCAAAGGACCTGACTGCGCAACGGCGTTTAGCCCTCTGCGGAGGGACTCTGGTGGCGAAATCTGCGCTGCTCCTGCCCGCGGGAGCTGGCAGGACAGACGGACAGGCCTGGCACCAGGCAGTTCCCACCCTGACGGGTACCCCACGCAGCCCCTGAATGCCATGAGCCGAAGCGGCAGGGCTGGTGGGTCACAGCGGGTCCCACCGCAGCTGACACCGTCCCCATCGGAGCGGTCCCTTGTCACCTGCACCCCCTCGGGGAGACCCCAGGGCTGTGCCCTGCGTTTCGGGATCATGCAGATGCCCGGCTTGCTCCCACCATCCCGCCAGCTCGAACACCTTGTGTCCTCCAAGCATCCCCCTGGGGAAATGGGGCACAAAGCGGGGAGTCCGGGGTTGTGATCAGTGGGATGAGGCTGAAATTCCAAAGCCCGGTGCCAAACCCCGGGAACAGCAGGCTCCCAACCCGGGGCTTCACCCCTGCCCCACGTAACCCACGGCCGGGCGCAGCCATTGCTGCCTCCATGGGGGCAAAATCCTGCGCAGGGCAGAGCCCCCACAGCCTCCCTCGGGGTTTTCCTGGCAGGGCGGCTCGTCCCGGTCCCAACCAGCAGCCCCTGGGGCTGCTTGGTCAGACTTTTGCTCAGGTCCTGCGGCGAGGGAAGGCACATCAGCCGGCTGAGAGAGCAAAGCAAATCCAAATGACAGCGCTCAGGAGGTGCTGCTGCTCCCTCTGATTGAATCCGGCAGGAAAACAAGCCTGCCGGTTGCTTCCCCTGCCACGGCAATCAGCTGTAAATCAAGGAGGGATTAGGAGCATCTTTGGCAGCTGCCCGTCTCCCCAGCCCAATTTAGCCACCACCCCGGACCATGGTGCAGGTGCCGACACCAGCCCGGCAGCATCAGCTCCGCAGCTCCCGCGCCTGCTCGTCGGGATGCTGCACGGGCAGGAGACAGGAGAAGCAGTTAAATTGCAAGATTAATGTTTTCTGAAGGCTCTTCTGGGTACCGATTTCTGACCCAGAAGCTGCCGGGGATGAGGACGGGGTTGAGGTGAGGTTATTTTGGGGTCGGATGGATGGATGGATGGATGCTGGCTGAGGGGGAGGCAGCAACGCTCAGGGGCAATTTGATTCCCACTGCAGGCGAAATCTGACCCGGGCTCTGAGTTTGCAGTGAGCAAAACATGTTGTGGTTTTTTGTTGTTCTTTTTTTTTTTTGCTAAATTACTTGCTATATTATAGAGAGATCTGGAAAGCAATCATTGCAAATGACACCCACCCAGCCCCATCACCCTGCCCCCTCAGCTCCCCGAATCCACGCTAGCAAGCGTGAGATGACGGCAGACAGCAAATTTCCCAGCAGTTTGCGGCTACGGCCTCCCCCCAAAGACCCCCGTAACCCGGCTGGCGATGGCTCAGCCTCCGGCTTGAGCAGCGTTTCAGCAGGGAAGAGGCCAGGGGGGGCTCTGGGCACTGGGCTGAGCTGGTGACACCCCCCATCCCCATCACTCCTAACCCCGCAGCGGCTCCGTAAGAGCAGGATTAGACCTACCCGGCCATACCAAGCCTGAGCCGCTGCGATACAACACGACCTGAACCAGCCTGACTCAACCACCTGAAAATACAAATATAGCTGCATTTTCTACATCTACGCATAAAGAAAACTTAAAATACACACATATACAATGCGTGTATATATATATGTGCAAACATAATGGCTCAGACTCCAGCCGGCACCAGGACCTCGCAGCTCTGGCACCGGGACTGAGCATCCCGCAGGATCCTGTTCCACCCAGCGGCTTGAAACCGTCCCTGCAGTCCAATTTAAGCAAGCGTTGGCCGGAGACGCGAGGCCGTGCAGCATCTCCACAGCAGAGAAGATGCTCTCATCTACTGTAATTAATTTTTCCCCATATATTTCTGTTACCAAAATACCAGCTCTGGGACCTCACTGCAAAGTAGGGATGGGTTTTCCTCCTCCCGTGATCTGTTGCCATCTGGTTATATTTAAGTTGATGGTTTAGGATGTCACGGTGTAACTCTTGAGCCCCGTTTGCTGGGATGCTGAACCTCGATGACTTCTTCTGCCTCTCCGATTACTTCTTTTTGCTTCTACCCCTTCTGCAGGTCTCCAAACAGTTGGGAGAGGAGGGTGAGAGTGGGAGCATCTCCCACCGGAGCCTGCCCGGCGCCTGGAGAGGAGCTGAAAGGAGACCCGATCGCCCACTCTGCCCCGTGGGTTTTGAGGATGGGCAGGACCGTGAAAGATCCTGGGCTGAGGAATTAAATGCCCAGCTTTAACCATCATTTGCATTACCCTCATCAGCCATCCTGAGGAAGGTTACGTGGTCTCTTGCCCGCAGTGTGGCCACGCAGCTCCTCCAAGGTCCTGCTGGAGACTTTTCCAATGCACAAGCTCAGCCCTGGGGAGAGACTGGGGCAAACTAGACCCAGAGCACGAGCCGGGGGGTGGTTCAGGGAGGACTGAGCTCCTTTGAAGCAGCACTTCATAAATCCCGGTCTTAAAAAGGGCTCTGCAGCTTCCCCCCTTGCAGGCCAGCCTAAAAACAGATGCACTTTCCCCGTGGGTATGGCAGAGGGTTTATCAGCCGTTGTGTTGCTATTTCCTTGCCAGGCAGCCGAAGCCGTTCGCGTTTAGGTTTTCAGCGATCATTTAGCGAGCGGCCCCCATGCAGCCCACCCGGTGCAGGTGCCGGAGGGGGGAAGACATCCCCCCTTTTGCGGCTGGGGGGGGGCAGCTGGTGGCTTTGCTGCGCAGGGAGCCGATGACAATGGGCAATTGTCAAGTTGGGGCCCCTCTCGTTTGAGTTTTCTTCCTTTTATAGTAAGTAGCAGTTGCTCCAGCAGCTGGCCTGCCCCTCCGGGGTGAGGACAGGGCTCCGTATATAAGGGAAGGAGCAGACTTTGCCTTTCATCCCTCCGTTCGGTTCCTTCGCTGGACGGCAGGACTCATCCCTCCACCTTTGCAGAGACCCAGCGTGATGCCGCTCAAGAAACCCGACCCAAAGAAGGAAACAGCCAAACCGGCTGCAGCCGCGGAGCCTCCCAAAGAGCCTGCCTTCGACCCCAAGAGCGTGAAGGTGAGTGAGGACCGAAGACGTCACCGTCTTTCTTCGTGCCTGGCATGGGCGATGCAACGCGCCACGCGAACGGCGTTAGCCAGGCTGAGCGCCAGGGTTGGGAGGGGAAAATGAGCAGATTGCACTGATGCTGCGGGCTGGGAGCGATGCTCTCCGTGCTGGGGGGAAGATTCAGTCTTCCCCCTTCCAGCCCTGCGCGGCTCTCACCCAAGGAACTGCTTCGTACTCACACCGGGACGCTGCCACCCGGAGCTCCGGCTGCGGAGTCGAATGCCCTGGAGCTCCTGGCTGAGACACCGTGAGGGGCCCCAGCAGCATTAAAAAGCTTTTCTGCCACCCACTGTCTCCATCCCAAAGTATTTTGCTGCCTGCATTGCCTCCTCCACGTCAGAACATCTTTTACCCAAGTCTCTACAACAGGAGCTCACTTTTTCCATGATTTCCCAGGATATAGTTACATTTGTAAGCCAGAGCTGTGGCAGGAGAGTTATTAAGAGCAGGCTCAGCACGGAGGACATTTAATCACTTGAACTGCAGATCAAGCCTTGAAATAACATCCTTTCCACCCAAAATAGCCCTGACCATGGTCTGAGCATCCCCAATGCCTGCCCACCCTCTGGCAGCAGTGCTTTCCACAGGGATCTCAGCTCCGCAGGGTGGGTAGGAGCATTTCTGGGCACAGCTCAGCCGGACACGGCTCAGATACGGCCCCGTGCCCTGCGCAGGCTACGGAGCCTGGGGAGGGAGAGGGTCAAGGGCAGGGGAGAGCCCCTTCGTCCCCCGGTGGTAACACAGCCCTCACGCCCGGCTCTGTCCTCTTCTCCCCACAGATTGAATTCACCACAGAACAGATCGAAGGTAAGCGCAGATTCACCTTCTCCCAGAGACGGCATTAGAAATGGGGAGTCCTTTCTCCAAGTAGTTCTTTGCAGCTGGCATGAAAGCCAAGGCCCCACACATCAACTCCTCTCCGGGTACCCCATCCCCCCAGCACACTGCTTCTCCTCCAGGATGGGCTCCTGAGGTTTCCTAGCAGGTAGAAGGGACATATGGAATCAGAAAGTCACGTCCCTGACATCCTGCCAGTATGGAGGTGGGGAAGAGCACTGGTGGGAAGGGAGGAGGCAGGAGATGGAGATGGGAGCGATGCCGGAGGGGAGTGGGAGCCAGCGCAGGGATGTAGCTGGGACGGCAGCGCCGGGCTGTCGGGAGCAATGAAAGGATCCTGGCTCCTTGCTCGTCGCTGAGGATGCTCCAGTCAAAGAGGATAATCC
Source organism: Dromas ardeola (assembly GCA_013398915.1). Classification (NCBI taxonomy): domain Eukaryota; kingdom Metazoa; phylum Chordata; class Aves; order Charadriiformes; family Dromadidae; genus Dromas; species Dromas ardeola. The sequence continues at coordinate 192,009 of VYZM01014740.1, forward strand.
CCAGTTCGGAGCCTGGCAGGGAAAAGGTATTTTTCCATTCATGGTGAGAGATGCAGCCTGGTTCAAAGCCAGATGCGCGCGGGAGGAGCAGCCTCTGGCGATGCAGGGACAGCCCCGTGCGGAGGGGCTGAGCTGGGATTGGGATTTCTTATCTCTCCACAGGCAGTTTTAATGCCTCAGTACAGACTAGGGAAGGGCCAAGATCTGAGGGCAGATCCTGGTGGGAATACTGGGAGGAGGAAACTCAGTATCCTGCAGGCTTGGCCCCCAAATCAGCTTTTGAAAGGAGAAAAGAGGGCCAGTGGGAATGTCAGCAAGTTAAAATGTGAAGATGTTTGGATTTAACCTGCAGCAACATCCCAAAGCATGCGAAATGCTCCCGTGGCTCCAGGTAGTCGGGAGTGGACATCACCGAGCACCCTCGTAGAGGTGCCTCTTGACCCAGGGACTCGCAGGCGGTGATGTCCCTCCCTGGACACCCCCAGAGCCAGGTGGAGGGACCTCACCTGCAGAAACAGAACCATTGTGAGGTCAAGCGGGATAACAGCAGCACCCTGAGGCGCTGGGGGGAATCGTGGACAGGACTACAGGGACACGGCAGGGACATCGTGAGGACAGGTCCAGGGGATGGTGAGGCTCAGCAGAAGTTATAAAGATGCCAAGTAGAAAACAGAGCAAACCCAAAGCCCTGGGCAAGGATTCTCACCAAACCCAAGGCAATGCCTACCAAACCATGAAATCTCCATCTCCTCATGGAGACTGCGATCGTCTCATCCCACCCAACAGCAGGAGGAGCAGCAGCTCCACTTTGAGTGAACTGTTGTTGGACATCATGAAAAAGATGGAGCAGAACCTGGAATTCAGTAGCGCCATGGACAAGATACTCACAGCTCTGAGAGTTCAGGTGGAGAGGCTGGAAACCCTGATTACCTGCTTGGGTCAGTCAATTGCTCAGGGGGACTCGCTGGCCTGGAGGCAGCAGGGTGAAATCCAGAAGTTTGTGGAGCATCTGCTGCAGGAAAACCACCATCTCGCTGCCTGCGTGGAGCAGCTGGAGAGGCAGGCACCGGCCTCGGGGTCCTTGCCTGCAGAGGAGGAGGGTTAGGACTTGGGGGGGTTCCTGGAGGACTGCGATCCCATGTTTCGCACCCCAACACCAGTGAGGAGCCTGTTGTAGTGGAGAAGATCTTCTGGGTTGAAAAGCGAGGCAGAGACCAGGCTCCGAGCAGCGCAGGTGCGTGGTTGTTTGCGTAGAATCATAGAATTATAGAATCACAGAATCATCTAGGTTGGAAGGGACCTTTAAGATCATCGAGTCCGATCATTAACCTAACACTGCCGAAACCACCACGAACCCATGCGTGTAGCCAACACTGGTGTTAAAGAGAGAATCTAGCAGCAAGTCAGGAAGCTGAAAAGCATCACACACACAGAAGGAAAGCCAGCCTTAATTGGTCCTAATTTAGGTCCCCTTCCTCCAGGTAAAATGTCACACTCAATGGCACGATAATTTATGGGAACGAGCTCGGAAATGAATCTCCCGTGTCCTTCCACGCAGGGCTGGTGTGACACGTGGTCTGCAAGGCTGGGGTGGACATGGTCACCCTTCCCTGAACACGAGCAATGCCGTGCTGTGTCTGCCTGGCTGGGGCTGGGGGGACACCAGCAGGGTGGACGGGGTGTTGCAGGTGTCGTGGGGGTGCAGCGGGATGGTCATGGGGTCCCCAGGAGGCCCTAGTCGAAAAAGGGAAGAGCAAAGGGGATGTTTTGCAGCAGAGACAGCAGCCTGCACCTGCAGCTAGTGCTGCCAGCACAAGGTGGTGCAGGAATCCCAGCAGGATTTGTCCAGCCGGCTCCCCACGGGTGGCAAAACCTGCTTGAGAAGCTGAGCGACTCGTTGAAGGAGTCTGGCAAGCTTCGGTGGCTCCTTGCTCAAGCTAGCGCAGGGCTGCCTGCCCTGGGCAGCAGCCGTGGGTGCAGAGGGCACTCGTCACACACATCTTCATCCCTTCCCTGCCTGCCAGGCGGGACTCGCTCCCGGCGGGGTGGGAAATGGGGCCAGCATGGCAGAGGACATCCGAGCTCTTCTTCCCCGCAGAGTTCAAAGAAGCCTTCAGCCTGTTTGACCGGACGCCCACGGGAGCCATGCAGATCACCTACACGCAGTGCGGGGACGTCCTCCGGGCGCTCGGTCACAACCCCACCAACGCGGAGGTCCTGAAGGTGCTGGGAAAGCCAAAACCAGAAGGTGACAGCAAACTGGGGCAGCGGGGACAGGGTGGGACAAGCAACCCCTGTGCTCGCTGGCAGCAAGTGAAGGATTATGTCCCCTCCCTGTAGGAACAGCCTTGCAAGATTAAGGAATTGGGAAGGAAATGAGGCAGAGAGGCTTCATTCCTGCAAAATTCCTTCACTCCCCCTCCCTGTGCCACGGCTGACATAAGGGATAGGCTGTCCTCAGCTGGGGATGGTGGCAGCTGATGCTTAGCAGACCATATCCTGAGTTGGTGCAAATTGGTGTAACCTGACCGGTCCCAGTGCAGCCGCGTTGCTCCGGTGGCAAAGGACCAACCTGGTGGTTTTAAATTTTGGCTGATATCAGCAGTCCGTGTGTGGTCCCCAGATGTTAATACTTCATTCCTCACACAGATCTTCCCATCTCAAGTATAATACACTAGTAGTCCCACCACCTTGTGGGGTTTCTCCCCTGTACTTAGATGGAAATGAGAGCAGGGAGGTTAAGCAGGAGGTCCTCAGAGGCTGACTTCAGCCCAGTGAAGTTAATCTCTGACCCCGTCTCCTCCTCCTCTTCCAGAAATGAACACAAAGATGCTGGACTTCGAGACCTTCCTCCCTATCCTGCAGCACTTCACCCGCAACAAGGAGCAGGGCACCTTCGAGGACTTTGTGGAAGGGCTGCGCGTCTTCGACAAGGAGGGCAATGGCATGGTGATGGGGGCCGAGCTGCGCCATGTGCTGGTCACGCTGGGTACGGGCTGGCCCTGGGCAGGGGAGCAGGACACAGGCCACCCCTAAGCTCTTCCTGGGCAAATGGCTCGGGTTAGTTTGCTGGTCTCACGCGTTGGAGAGAGCCTTTTTATTCTGCTGCTTGTAGGTTTTAGTAGGAGTGAAGGACTCCTGAATGTGTGGCCTTTTCCAGCTTATGCCACACCTTCATGCATGATGTAGGTGAGATGGAGAGTCTGTAAAATCCTCAATTATCAGAGAACCGTTGCAGCTTGGGCCTCTCTCCACAATCTCCCACCAGCATTCCCCAGTCTGTAGTGGCACACAGCTCCTTTTCAATCCCTTTTTCCTTCCTCTGATGGCTTTGGCTCTCTGGAAGAAGGACAGTAGGGTCCTGGCAGGCTGAGAACCCTTCCCCTCACCTCTCCATCCTCCTCCTCCTCCAGGGGAGAAGATGACGGAAAGCGAGGTGGAGCAGCTCATGGCAGGTCAAGAAGATGCCAATGGCTGTATCAACTACGAAGGTAAGAGCAAGAGATGCCCATCGGGGCCATCTCAGACACGGTTGTCTTGCCCTAGGGTGCAAAATGTGTTCTCCGCAAGGACATTAGTGATCACTGATAGGGAGGTGTGGACCACCCTCCAAAGCCTCTCCGAGAAGAGTGGTGAGACATGGCAGCTGGGGGGGGAACAAGGCGGTTGTGCCAGTGATTTCCAGTAAAAGCAGAAGACAGCATGTTTCCAAGGGTTTCAGGGCTGTTTTATCCCCAGTTTTCGCACTGTTTTGTTGCAAGCTATCAAAAATAAACAAAGCCAGCATCTTTCACAGCAGAGGCCAATTGGGAACATTTGGAGACCCAGATCACTCACGGCTCCAAGAGGGCCAAAATCTGGCATAAGAGGTGGTTAAATCTGGGAACCCCTAATACTGGGGAGTATTGAGGAAAAGAGGGTACCCATTTCCCTTGGCCTCAGAAAATGGGATAGTGGTACTGGCTTACCTCCAAGAGGGGTTTGGTATCACTAAACAGGTTTGGGATGGCAGGCATGAGGTGGGAACCGAAGGGGAAATCTCAGTCCTGGCAGAGCATGTCTTCTTCATCCTTGGGGTGCCGCGGGCTGGGGGTACCCCCCGTTGCCTCTCTGCCCACCCCACCACAGCTCACAGCATGCTTTGACCTCTCTTGCTCTCATTTCCCATTTCCTCCTCAGCTTTTGTCAAGCACATCATGTCTGGCTGAAAGAAGAAACTTCAGGTGAGTTTATCAGGGTCTCCTGCTGCTTACTCTGAAATTGGAAATCCTGCATGTAACAGCCAGGAGCAAAGGAACCAAAACCCAAACCCCTGCAGCAGACTAATGCCACAAGAGTAATGCCGGCTCTGAAAGCACAAAAAGCTGCATTCATGATAACGAACCTCATTTGTAACTCATGCCGTTTAAAATTTATTGGGACAGCATCAGCCCCGTGACTGTCAGTCGTAGTCTGGTTAATTGTGACGATTCTCTGCTCAGGAAAAAAAAGAGGTTGGTGTGGTTTATGGCGGTACATTTTCTAACCCACCAGGAGCTCAGGTGGTCATCAAACAGCAGCCAGTTGGAATAAATAATTAAAAACCTGTAGCAGTGAACGACTCGATGCTAAGAAAATATGAAGTACTTAGCGAGGAAATTTCTGAACTAAGTAATACCAACATTCCCGTTAACGTTAGAAAGAATACGGAAAATGTACCATTGATGCTTGTTCAGCTTTTTGTGTTTCTCCAAGTCTGTCTGAGGAAAACAGAGAAAGAGGTTTCTTTTAGGGTGAAATATCCCCCTGAAATCTATTCAATTTAAAAGAAAAAAAGTCTCCCCTGCTAGTTTCTTATGGTTTCGTTATCTCACTTACTCTCCTTAAACATATTTCCTCCCCTCAGCTGTGTGAAAGGCAGCAGGGGAAAAAAAAAAAAAAAA
>VYZM01014740.1:206459-233365 GCA_013398915.1 Dromas ardeola
TTTTTTTTTTTGAGATTAAATTGGCGCTTGCCTTTCCTACTGGGAATAGCATTACAGGGCGCTGTTTCTTTAGCTCTGGAAAATTTCTTTTAGTTCTGGAGTGTCTGATAGGTATCAGAAGCTAATTCTGTTTATCTTCAGTTACTGATGAATACTGGAAAAATACTAGACCAGAGTGCCTTGAGTTCTTAAGTTCAGATCTTGCTTGGATCAGTAATAACAAAACTACTGTAAAATGACTGTTTTCTGCTTATGGGAAACTGGTTTGGAGTGGGGCAGGACCGTCTGATGGGAACGAACCACTGTCCTGATACCGGGACCTGCTAACCTCAAACACAAACCCCGGTAAGCGTGCACACCGCTACTGGTAATAGGTGGGGAGGAAAGGCTGAATAGATCTTAAAAGGAATTATTTTTCCCATCCCACTCCCCTCTTAAAGATAACAGAAGGCTTTTAATCTGATCTGAAGAAAATTGGCTGAGTGGTGTTCGTGGTGAAGCCTGCGTACCCCAGCCGCCTTCTTTTGCTGGACGGCTGTTGCTTGTAGTTCAGCTGCTGGCGACAGCAGTGCGAGTAATGATGACAGCTACTCTAATGGTGTACAGTTTGTACACCTGTATGTAGGTTTGATTTGCCTTTCGCTGGAGTAGTGCCATCTTTCCAGTCTGCACAAATACTGACAGTCCCAAACTCTTGAGCTTGGTGTTCATGAAAAAAGAAAATAGTACCCTCCAGCAGGTAGCTGGTTTTGACCAAGGATGGGTATAGGAGCAAAATGCAGAAATAGGTTGCCTTCATATATGTCTATATATATATCAGTTTGTCTCGTTTGCATTACATCATTCTTGTGTGATACCTCACAAGCCTAATTAGTGGCAGTAAAGAGGTGGCTGATGACCGAAATGAAACACTGTGCCAAAAAGCAGTGGATCGTGTTCATCTTGATTCTTAAGGGAACACTGATATGTCTTCAAGGAGAATGCTGTGTAGCTAACGTACTTAATCAACAGCAGTCTTATATTTGACAACCTTGGACACTGATGTGATTTCTAGTCCTGTTTGGTTTCTGGTTTGGCATGTCTCAAGAAGAGGTAGTTTAAATGGGTTTACGTGAAATGCCATTAAAATGGATTTGGCACCCTAGCTTCTTCCTACCTCCGCTGGCCCTCCTTGGGCAGAGCTAAGAGCCAAATAGAATACTCTAGTAACCAGCTGGGGGCTGGTTTTTGTTCTTACCTTTATTTAATGTGTTCTTCTTTGGTGGTAGTTGGCAATAATTCATGCCCAGTTATGCACCAGGCTAAAACTCGGTAACGAGTGGAAGTACTCACTGTTATTTCAGCGCGTGTTGGCTGAGGTTTAGATGGCTGTGTGTGGTAACTACTGAGCAACACTCTTAGATGGGTTCGTGACTTCAGTGCTAAGTTCTTGGGTTTTTTTAAGTCTCCTTACTAGCAGTTGAAACAACTAAAACTTGGCCTGCATGCTTATCCTTCTCCGTTCTTCTTATGACTCCAGTAAAACAAAATAGAACTTTGCCTTTTGACAGTAAGAGCTGACAAGTTCTGCGTTTTTAAAGCTTCTCTCTAAATTTAGATTATTTTCTTGTCTTGCAGGCTGCTATATGGCAAGCACTTAACCACTATGCTTACCGCGATGCAGTGTTCCTTGCAGAAAGATTGTATGCAGAAGGTATGTACTTTGTAAATATAAAGTTGATGTTTTTCTTTCAATTTTGATTTAGGATTTTTGAGCCTCTGGTCCTGCTTTGTTTTACTCTTCTTGTTGCGATAATGAAGTTTAACTTTCTGCTTGGGGAAAGCGGAAGAATGCTTCGCAATTAGGTTGGAAAATCAAATCATGAAACAGCAGCAATGTTATTTTACAGCAAAACCTCCTTAAAAAAATACTAAGCTCAGAGTTGTGTGTTTTAGTACAATGTTTACAGTGATCTGTTGTTTGGTATCAAATGGCAGGTTTTTTTTTTAATAACCTTGAGCGTTGCATGTCTTGCAAGGGCACTTGAGGATAGATGCAGTACGCAAATTCTGCAGATTGTCTTGATACTGAAAGCTGTCTGTGTTAATAACTCTGTTCAGATACGTTGATTGGTGTGTTAGCTGAAAGAGACTTGTGATGATGAGAGAAAAGTGTAGTGAAATTGAGACAGTGAGAATCAGAACATACGGAATAGGTATCTCCTGTTGAATTCCTGCTAATTTTTACTTCATTGTAATGCTGTCGGCTCTAGGATGTTTGGGATACTGAGCAGGCAGCAGTAACACAAATGTGTGTCTTTCCCGGTCCTTCGAAGACCTCTTTCTTCTTGTGTTCTAGTCCCTCTTTTTCCTTAACCTTTCCTCCATGACCTCAGATAAGCTTTTTGTTCTTCTCTACTTCATTCTCCTCCAGCCTGGTGTTCAGCTTTTCTTCTCTATTTTGAAAGGTGTTGTCCCCTAATCACTAAGATGAAAAAAAAAAAAAACCAACCCAACCCTTAAGCTAAAATATAAGCGTAATAGAATTTCTTACGCTAAACAACTTGAGCTTATAACGTGAATTAAACTGCATAACCTGTTTCATGCTCTGTGTTTTGTAACAAAATATTTTGCTTTCAACGTTTTTCCTGACATGCCCATAACGTGTATCTTAACAATGGAAACACAAATCTAATTCTTGAGAAATAAAGATTTTTTTTTTTTCTCCTTATGTCAAGGTTACCCATGAAATCTGGGATCTTCCAGATGGCACTCCAATGAGAAGTGTTGTGTAGAATATTATGGAATCTTATAATCTAGGTGTATGGAAAGGAAATAGTGTTTTAGGGATGACTTCTCTCCCCTGAACACAGCACATCGTGGGATGCAGGGAAATGCTAGGTTGAAGGTAGTGGCCAAGGATGTAGAAACGAAGAGAATCCACTTTTTGCAGCAGCCAAGAGAAAAATATACGACTTGATACTGACGCTATCTTTGCAGAATCATCTCTGCAACAGTACTTCAAACAGCTTTTTTTCAGTGACCAGCAGTGCTGAGAGAGAACAGCATGCATGCTGTCACTTGGTTCAAGCAATTAACTGCTCACAAAACATCTGGCTTCTGGTTAAAATAAGTTATACTGCAGAGCAGAAGCTGCTGGACTTGAATGCAGTGACTCCGTATGGATGGTAGTGATTTTACCCTGAGAAGAACTTCTTTGAAGTCCACCTGCAATTACTGTCCTTGTAGGGACGTCTGTGGCTTGGTGGTTTCCCAGAACTCTTGAAGTGCGTTAAATTTAGTGGATAAAAAAATTGATTTAACTTTAATTTTCAAAAAGATCTTACTGTGTTTTTAGGATAAGGCTAATAAAATGTCCTCTCTTTGGGTCTTCAGTTTCCATTGTCACTGTCTGGGTGATGACACAAACTTAAAATAGTTTTCAGTGTAGCAAAGGATTTGAGCAGGTTGCCCAAAGTGGTTTTTGTACAATGCTCATATTGATTTTTCTGATGAGTTCCATGTAGATAGATGAAAAAAACCATCAGAATTGTTTCTTTTAAGGCTGAATTCCATTTGCACAGTAGTGTGTTCTGAAAAGTAACAAGTAATGTGGGTTTCTTAATTGTTTGGAGTTTTAAGTTGCTTGCCTTTATAGGCAGCCGTTCTTTGAATTAAAATACATCATTGCGTAAGGGTGATTTGAGGGTAACGTTTTGGGAAGTACAAAGAATAGGGTAAGATTCCATGGCTGTACATAATCTGTGAGTGTCTCAGGATATCTCCCTTTAACCCAGAAAACAGTTAAAATGAAGACATACAGATATTTCACATCATCGTAGCTTAATGCTCGCATTAACACCAGAGTATGGTAATGCTCACTGTTGCCTCACGAAAGCGCATTCTCTGGCGTTTAAAGTTTCAGCTGATAATTCTACAGTAAGGTTTTAAGTTACTCCAGGGGTTAGCTCTGTCCTTTACGCTGTAATCGCAAGTAAAATCAGCAAATCTGACCCCAGTCTTAAATCTGGATGCCAAGTCAAGCTCTGGGAATAGAACATTCTCGGTGCGGTACATAATTCATCTCTCCAATGGAAACAGACATCAAATCTAAATACTTCCCGTTTCTGCCATAGAGAAAGGTTTCTGTCTTGATTACTCCTGTTTGCTGTTTAAAAGGTGATTTTTCCTGAAGCTTGACTGCTTCATTCAGAATTTAGAAACCTGTGAGGACTCAGCTTGGGAAGAGGATTTGTAGGAGCGCTTGTCCCTATCACTACTTCCTACCATAAAGTATTTGAATGGTAATTTCAATGTTTCCGATGAAATAATGAATGTAGGCAGCAAAAAGGACAAGACTTGGTGTTGGGGTAGAGGTGACTGGTAATTGATGGACTTTAAAAGTCATTAAAATTGGAAAATCTGCTTCATTAAGCCATATGAAGATACAGCATCAAGTGCTTTAGAAAAATAACAGAAGTAAAATTGCAAGCAGGAAAAGACTGCTTGAAATTAGCATTAAAACTGTTAATTAGGCTACTTAGGCTGCAATTGATCTTACTTCTAAAAGCTCTTGTATTTCCTAAGAGTCAGTGTTGTGCCAGTGTTTATGTGCTGGTTAAGCTGGCGCAGAGTGTTACCAGCGGTGTGATAATACTCCGAGCCAAGTCTTGGTGTGGCCAAAGAGTTGTTAAAGTCGCTTTCTTCTGCTGGGAATGACTGCTTTGCTTGACTTGCCGTTATTTTTAACAGCAAGCTGGCTAATCACTTATTTAGATTGGGTAGCCAGAAAGATCCAAGTTCTCCTACAAGAGTAGATGTTAACGAGTTGGTCTGATTATACAAGAAAATGGCGTATGGAAGTTTGCAATATGCTGACGAATGAAGCGATACACTTCATTTAGTAATGAATTTCTCTAATATCAATACTTGTTTTCTTTTCTCTTATTCCTAGCTGGCTTTTACCCCCTGCCCCCAAATTCTTTGTATCAAAATGGTAAATGACCGACTGATTTTTTTTTTTTTTTATTTTTTAGTACATTCAGAAGAAGCACTGTTTTTACTGGCAACGTGTTACTACCGCTCAGGAAAGGCATATAAAGCATACAGGCTTCTAAAGGGACACAGCTGTACTACCCCGCAATGTAAATACCTGCTTGCAAAGTGTTGTGTTGACCTCAGCAAGTAAGTAAATCCTTTATGTTCAGTCCAGGGTTACAAATGCATCTTTTTTTTTTTTTATTTCTCTTTAAAAGCTGCATAAACTTGTAATTCATTGGTCCTTCAGCTCTAAAGATTATAAGTTCAGTTCATTCTGCTTACAGATGTGGACCTAAGGAATATTAGCCCATATTGCAGAACCCCCTAAAAGGTATTGAATAACTTACAAAGGAGCTGTCAAACTGTGTAGGGGGAGAAAACGCTGATTGCCGAGATGACTCGAGGAGACCACTCTGGGAAGTGTTCGGTTTGGTTTTGTGTTTCGTATTTCATTAAGTGTTTCCAGTATGAATTTAGTGGATGGGCCACTTCCCGCAAACAGTAAGCTTGCTCCTCTTGCCCAGTGACTGCTAATGCCTGGGTGGGGGAAAAGGTGGCAGACAGAAGTCTGTTTTTTAAAAGCCCACAACAAACCCACCTTGAGTCCTCATCCAAGAATGCTGTATTCGATGCCAAAATTAACCTTGACAGGGACATAGGAGTGTCAAGGTGTCTTGCTGGTTTGCTGGAGTCTAACAGGAAGACCATATAATGAAATAGCTCAAGCTCCAGGCCCTAATGCCCTGAGAGGTTGTTGGTGAGGGTATTTCACTTCTATGTAGACCTTCCAGGCTATTGCAGCTCAAATGTAGGAAACAGTGTCTTGGCTGAGGTGCAGAATGGAGGGGATGAGGCACCAAAGCAAAAACCTTAGTTCAAAAAACTTAATTCAAAATACTGTGGCAGTTCTTGACAGAAGTTTAAACGTCTCTCTACAAAACAGCTTGTGGTTATGTGTTGTGGCTTTTTTGGTTTGGTTTTTTTGAGTGGCCCTCTTTCAATGACCAAAAAAAATTGTTTAATTTCTTTAGAACAGGTAATGTGATGTTTGGTATTTCACACAGTATGATGTGATGATTTTGCAGGATTCGTGATGCTACTCACAACACGTAACCAAAATGCAGCGCTCTCCAGAGGCAGCAGGGGAAGCTCCTCAGTCTTTGATAATCTCTTTAGTAGGCGAGTCCTTTGACATCTTTAGCAAGGATGTCTTGACTTGTTGTATTTCTTTTGACACTCTTTTAACACTTTTTGAGCTGTTAGGATACAGGTTTCTTTGCATCTTCTGTTGAAAGGGAAATCGTGTTAATGCTCTTCTTGGAAAGGTCCCAGTGGAATTAGCTTGAAGCTGATCGTTCCCTCCCTTGCTTTTACAGAGTCTGGTGTGTGCATGTAGTACATCAGCTTCTGAGCTGATTTCTGTTAGATAGGTGGGATTTCTTAAATGTATTCTTTAGAATTTGTTAAATTTAACTGTCATTGCTGCTGTTACAGTTACATGAGCTCGCTTATACAGATGTACCTTGTTTTCTTGTGGGAATGGTCTGTACTGATGGAACCATCTACCTACAACTGTAATTTGAAGTTGAGGCAAGAAGAGGTGATTTGTTTATGCAGGTGTCAGTCTCAAAAGCCAGAAGAACACCTCCCATCCCCACAAGTTGTATAAAGTCATTTTCAAGCCTATTAGTGAGTGGCCCATTCCACTCTAGTACTCCTTGCTGCAGGTGGAGTAGATGCAAACTGAGCCTTTGTTCTCCTTTTGAGCTGCTCTTGCAAGAAAGCAAGGCATTAAAATCCAAATTCTGTGCCATATCTCAATACTGCATCTTCACTGAGTGCATGGAGCCTTACAGATTGTGTTTCTTAGTTGGGATACAAAGCCAAACTAAGCATTGCCTTAGCTTGTTACTAGGTAAAGTACCTTCAAAAATCAAACGTCTAAAAGATTTTTCTTGTCCTCTATTTAGTGTTCTACGTAAGATTAGTCACTTCTGGAAGAGTCGTATTGTATTATGTGTCTCTGGTTTTGTAGTGGTGTGGGTTTTCGGGTTTGTTTTGTTTTTCTTCCCTCCCAGTAGAGAAGTTTGGCTTCAGAGTACCGCATACCTCCATGTTGCTAGAGGAATCCATCGTTTATTTAAAATTCATTTGCAGGAACTAGCTTGTGTGTGGTTTGAAACTTGTGAACACTGACAGTGGATTTCTGTTTTTGTTTGCAGCAGGGTGAAAACACTGGACTACCAATACTGTGAGCCTTGTAACCCCTTTAAACCTCTTGTTTTTTAAAAAGGCTTGCAGAAGGAGAGCAGATCTTATCTGGTGGAGTCTTGAATAAACAGAAAAGCCATGATGACATTGTTATGGAGTTTGGTGACTCTGCATGCTTTACGCTCTCCTTACTGGGACATGTCTACTGGTAATGTTACTTTTTTTATTTTGTTTATTTATTTGGGGGTTTCTATTTGACCAAGCCAAATCTTAGTCAGATATATTTTTAGTCACCACAGGATACACCTGTCTCCGGGTTGTATGGCCTGCACAATTTTGGAGTATGATAGATGCAGGTAGATAGTTGTGGAAACAATCTAACTTGGGGAATGCAGGAATGGTTTATATTTCACCTAGAGCTTCTGACTGACTGAAAACAAATTCTTCTTTTACAGGTTGTTAAGCAAGCAATCCAAGAATCTTTTTTTATATACTTTTGGGTTTGTTCTGTATTCTTCCCTAAGAGTCACGCTCAAGGCCTGTCTCTCCGTGTTGCCGTTTTGATTTTTCCGTATCTGTTTTACAGATGTATAGCTGTAACCTTCAAATGAAAGTTTTGAGGTCTGTCAGTCAGAATAACTTTACAAATTTAAGTGTTTTGCTTTTGCTTAGATACAAGAACGGTTTTGGTAAATGTGAACAGATGGAATAGGAACAGTGGGATTCTTGAGTTCTTCCCTGGTATACCTGTTCTCAAAAAAATTTATTTTGGAAGAAGCCTATCTTTGTAGCCAGATACTTAAGTGTTCAATTTAGCCCCTAATTTATGTGCAAAAACATTATCCATAGATATTTAAAGTGGCGGAAAGCTAGCAATCGGCTTGCTGTTTACAAAAAAGAAAAAAGCTGTTGTGAAGAACAGCATCTTTCTGAAATGAAAATTCTCAAGCTCTACTAGTGCTTCTGTAACTTTTTTGAGGACTGTGTCTTTCATCTGTGCCTGTCAAATAACTTCAAAAGAACTCAGTATTACTCTGTGACTTGAAAAATGAGGACTGTTGCTGTGACTCTCAATGTGTTTTTCGACTTCTCTTCTGGAAAGCCATCTTGAACAAAAATGCTGTTCTTAAGTTTACCTATAAACTGTTACATTCTTTTTGCAGCAAGACAGACCGGCTTGCCAAAGGATCAGAATGTTACCAAAAGAGCCTTAGTTTAAATCCTTTCCTCTGGTCCCCTTTTGAATCGCTATGTGAAATAGGTAAGTCTGCAGAACCGTTTTACTAGTGAAGGTCTCTTCTGGTTGTGTCAAGCTTTTTGATTTGCCGTCACCATGTGGCAAGGTTTGTTTTACTCCTTGTCGAGAACTAGTAAGGAAAATGCCAGCAGAATTCTTTGGGAGTGGTTTTGTGAGCAATAACGCATTCAAAAACTCTACCAGCGTTTAGAGCTTTTTGTCTTGTTTTCTGCTATTTTCACTACTTACACCTTTTTGGATCTAACGACACCACGTTTTCCCACCTACAGTTAGTAGACCCTTAGAAACTATGCTTCTGAGAATTACTTAAAAAAAGCAAGTCTGTTTGGTTTTTTTTAATAAAACTGATTGTCCAGGATTTTGTAGTGGAAAAACACTTATGATTTAGTGTAAGGGGTTTTAAAACAGTGAAATTAGAACGCGCCCCTTCTAAAATACTTGCTCCCCTGTCCTCCTTGTTTCAGCCCGAATATTCAGCGTGTAGGCTCAGGAATAACTATTTAAATCTCTTTCCAATCTTACAGGTGAAAAACCAGACCCTGACCAAACGTTTAAATTAACATCTTTACAGAACTTCAGCAGCTGTCTGCCTAACACTTGCACAACGTTGGTATCTAATCACAACATATCCCACAGACAGCCTGAGACTGTCCTTATGGAAACGCCACAAGACACAATTGTGAGTTTTGGTAAAATCATTATATTTAAAGCAGTCTTTCCAGCTTAACTGAAAAATGCTAATCAGAAACTACACTTTGTGAGTATCTAACAGCTGCCTTCCATTTTCAGGAGTTGAACAGAATCAACCTAGAATCCTCTAATTCAAAATACTCCTCCTTGAACACGGATTCTTCTATGTCTTACATTGACTCGGCTGTAATTTCACCAGATGCTGTCCCTCTCGGGTCAGGAACTGCCATATTGTCTAAACAGGCTCAAAATAAACCAAAAACTGGGCGGAGTTTACTGGGGGGACCTGCAGCTTTGAGCCCTCTAACTCCAAGGTAAGTCCCTGAGATAGGCAATTTCTGTTTACAGCTGTGCTGTTGGTCATGTTTGTTATTTGAAACAGGCAAGATGTCTGGTGCTGCACAACATACTCGAGCAGGCATGTTGATAGTGTATTATAAATAATGCTGCAGCAGTGAAAGCTAAGTGACTTCAGTAACTGCTCTTGGTCCTGGTGTTCATATCTTCTGTTTTTTAAACAAGCAGTTGGTATGTAGTAAGGGTAAGAATGCTTTCTATTCAAGTGGTTTTTTTATAGATGAGGATAGTAAGATACTAGAGGGTTAACATAAAGCAATGAAATAGTTCTGGAATAAAGTTGATCATCTGGGTCCGGGTTTTAACCACAGAATCAGGCCGGCTCTTGTGGTCTGACATTGAGACATTGACCCTTCCTCTTCGTTTTGTTCTCAGCTTTGGAATTTTGCCACTAGAAACCCCAAGCCCTGGAGATGGATCGTATTTACAAAACTACACAAACTCTTCCTCTGTAATTGATGTGCCATCCACAGGAGCACCTTCAAAGAAGGTATCTTGCATTCTAGAATGTGATTGCTGTTCTGTGGATTTGACATTGTAGTGTGCTTTTAAAGAAGAATCCATATTGCAGATAAAAGAAAAAACATTGCACAGGAGCTGAGTTCTGCTAACAGCGAGGAGAACCCAACTTATCCACTGTTAACAAAATTTGTGTTGAAAAACAATTTGTCTGAGTATGGAATTGATTGCAGCCCCCTTTAGTTCTAGAAATGGTTTAGGTTTAGTGAGATTTAGATTTATGTCTAACTTGTCTACAAAGTGTGGGGTTTTTTTAAGGAAAAAACACCTGCTCTTACTAACAACTATTTAATGCTGCAAAATAATATTGTTCACCAGCTCATGTATATTTATAGGCTAGTGAGGTTGGGGCGTAAGGGGAGCAGTTTGATTTTACTACAACTGCTTAGGCATTTTCCTGACAAACTTTTTAGACTTTTCTTAAATGTAAGTTGGAATAGAATTTGTTGTAGAATAGTCTATTACATTGAAACCACTGTTTCTAAAACCTCAATAGTTCTTTTATTTTGAAAATCTTCTTTTCAGCTAAGCAAATGAGGCAGCAAGAAAAAAAAAATACACCACATCTCAAGTAAAGATGTCTGTGTTGTAAATAGTTTCAGCTTGTTGTGTCACTTCCTTTGGCTAGCAAAAGAGATTTTTTTTTTTTCTCCACTCTTCTAATGATAAGCAATAGTCTCTTATTTCTCATGAAAACAAGCCCTTCCCTTCCCTCCCCTCCCCGCCAAAGCGCAGGGGCATGTGCGGACTGCCTGGCTGGTGGTGCTAGAGGCAGCCTGAGAAGGTGCTGGATCTTCTGCCCACCTGCCATCAGAGGGGAATGTTCAGACACTGACGAGTCTAAACAATGAAGGATTCATAACTTTTCAGTGTTCAAGTCTGAAGACAGTCCAAACTTGTAGTTTTCACTTTAATATTTTTTTTTAATTAATGTCTTTTCAGGGATTACTTCAAATAATCCTAGAAGCCTCAAGTGAGCTGAAGCCACTGCTTTCTTGCAAGCTATTCTTAAATTCTAATTTACAGACCAGAGTAATCAAAATACTGCTGGTGCTCTGTGGAGGGCTGACTGATAGAAGGGTGCTGTTTCACTCAGCGAAGTCTTGTGTAGAGGAAACTAAAAATTGGGGTTTTTTTTACTCAGTGAGAAACTGCCATAGTTGCCATAGTGATAAATGAGAGGTGGAATGTTGATGACAGTTGAAGAACCATTTGTTCCTTTCTAAAAACAAAAAACCTGAGGATTCTTCCCTGTATTTTTAGTAAATCTAGAAGTTGCATGAGTGATGCTAGTGTTTTATAGGTGGCTAGCTCTTTAAAGTAAAGCTCAGTGCAAGTAGTAATGTTGAATTCTTCCAAAAGTAGAATTTGAGTTTCCATAATTGATGCTCTGGACAAATCAGTTGGTGCTTGGTTTGTGCCATTCTGCAAGTGAAGTTTGGGAGCTGTTAAAAACTGCTTTTTTTCTTCCCTCATTGGCCCAATATTTAAAAGAATAAAAGCCAGTAAAGAGAGACCTTTTTTTTCTTCCCCTTTGGATGGTCTTCCAAAGCCTGTGACTGGTATCTCTGGAGTCTCGTTGCACGAGCCGTTATGGTATCCTGTCTCTAGGCATCTCGTTATGCCACGGTTTCTGTCGGTTTTTAATCGTGCTTTTTTTTTTTTGCCTTTGTGTTGGGGCTGGACTGTGCTAAAACAGCCTGCTAGAAGCATGCTTTGTGTGGTTCACCCAGCTCCCATCCTCTAGTTGCTCAGGACCAACCAGTTTTCGATGGTACAGCTGAAAACACTGGCTTGCGGTGGGTTGTACATACGCAGGAAGGTAAATTGTCATGAGTCTGAAAAATTGAAATAGCAAAGTGCAGCTCTTCAGTGTAATCTCACGTGTGTGCTACGTGATAGGTGAAAAGCTTTGGGGAATCAAGTCATGGTTGCTGCTGCTTTGTTGCTGAATTTTGCTAATCCATGCATCTGCTTTCTGCCCAGATGCATCGGTGCTGCTACCTAAACACAAATATTTTATACATCGTAATAAACAGCTTAGAGTTCTGACGCATGCTTTGTCCGATGCAAATAATTATTTGGCCAGTTTCATTTCTGCTCTTCAAATTACTGACTTAGAAAAGGTTTAGTGTAGCTGTGGCTAGAATGTGCATGACTTTACGGAGGCAGTTTCCTAGGAAACACTTACGTAAATGAATGAAACATTAGGATGGATCCAAAGGCTTCCTGTCTGAGTGGGCAAGCGTGCTTGCTGGCCGCCTAAACTGTCCTCTGATAACAAAGAAACTGAGAAGGGAAGAACAAAACATTAGAAGACAGAGAATGCATAAACTGGTGTTGCTTGTGCTGCCATTGATCCCACTTGCTGATTTCTGGTGACTTAAAGAACATCTCTTCCAAACGGCATCACTGAGTTGAATGTTAGCATCCCTGGAGGGGGGCAGAAAGGTAGGGTTTAAGCTTCCTTTGAAAGGCAGAGAGGGGAAGGACCTGTTCTGAATCCTTTATAGGAAGTCTACACATCAGACAGCGAATTTCTATCTGAACTTGTGCCTTAGGTCTCAGATTCACAGTCACGTTATCACAGCTGTAAGTTCCCACACCTCAGCTGTGCCAGGGTAGGCATCGAAGTGCATGTTTTAGTTCTCTGAAGGTGTGTGACAATGTTCTGGTGCTAAGTCCTGTTACACGCTTGTAACCTGTGGCAAAGAAAAGGTACAAAAAACGTGCGTGTGAACACAAAGCATTAGTCAGCTGGCGTGCAGGAACTTGCTGCTCCCTGTTAACCTGAGTGTAGGTCTCTGTCTGCTGACTTTCTGTGCTGTATAATGCAGGTCCCTTTTGATAAAGCAGTTTAGTTCTGTATCTGCTCCGAAGGCCAGCGCAGTAATGATTTAATTTGTGAAATACTGATTTAGGCTATGAACAAGCATGCTAAACAGGAGAGCAGCAGGCTCAGATGTTGTACAGTATGCACCGCATCGAGGTGTTAATGGTGAATGGCTTCTGGATGCGACTGTAACGTGATAATTCAAATCTTTTCTTCCCGTGGTTGTGGGGTTTTTTGTGTACAATTTTCTGTGGAGGAAGAACTTTAAATATGACATCTTCTAATTCCCTCTTATTCTTGCACAAACATCTTAACATATAGTTTCCTGCCGCTAGATGGAGATTTTATATCTTTCAAATAATGTGCATAATGTTGGTAAACCCAGTGTTACTGGCATTTTAACAGGTAGAACGAGAAGTACTTTTGTTGGCTGCCCCTTGGGATGGGGGGAACCCTCACTCTTGATTGAAAGAAGCTCTGTTTATCCTCCTTTGTGCAGTGTTTGATAGGCAGAATGGATTTGGTTTCATACAGCAGAGATTGTGACTTCTTGGTGACATAATAACAAACCTGTAGAAACTTTGTGTTATGCAGACTGTCAGCAGGATAAACCAAGCTGGAACAAAATCTGTCTTCTCCCAGAGCGGCAATAGCCGGGAAGTCACTCCAATTCTTGTTGCACAAACACAGAGCTCCGGCCCACAGACAAGGTAGGGGGAAAGAAAAGATACCTTGGTATTACCTTTTGCTTCTCCTTTCTTGAAGGAATTTGGTGCTGTATTTGCCCAACTTGTGTGGATGTTCCTGCAGAATTCCTCTCTGGATGAGGAAAAAGTGAATTTTTCTTTTGTTAGGTAAAGTAACTCCAGTGTGTAAGTAGGAGGCTCGTGCATGGTGGTTGGTCGGTTTGTTTTAAATCTCCTTTGCAGTTAGACCACTTCATCAGTAAATGAAAAAGTAGCTGGAAGGAAATTCTGCTCATGTTCTTAACATGCAACAGGTAGATTTGGGGTTTTTATCCCTTGAAATGGGAACATCTCTACTATAGTACTTGAGCCTTTTTCTTTAAAACAAGGATAAAAGGTGGTTTTATTAAAAATGGAGTGAAGAACTTTAATTTTTTTTTTTTAATGTGCCATTTGTTTTCAGTACAACACCTCAGGTATTGAGCCCGACAATTGCTGCTCCACCGAACGCACTGCC
The DNA here is from genome assembly GCA_013398915.1 of Dromas ardeola. Classification (NCBI taxonomy): domain Eukaryota; kingdom Metazoa; phylum Chordata; class Aves; order Charadriiformes; family Dromadidae; genus Dromas; species Dromas ardeola. Next base: position 220,550 of record VYZM01014740.1, read on the forward strand.
TCGAAGAAGCTCTCGCCTGTTTACTAGTGATAGCTCTACAACAAAGGTAACAAACTTCAGTACAGTTCCTTACCCATGCTGCTGTAGTGACTAATAATTTCCCTATATGCATAGCAATTCTAGCAGCTTAAGAACAGGTCCTATAACAAAAAGAGCTTATGACATATCTGGCTGTACAAAAACATGTCATGATGCCATAACATGTTATTTTTTAAGCTCTCAAGTGCTCAACTAAAATAGTAGGAAGAAGAATACCGTGAACAAAAGCAAAGACACGCACTGGGTTGAAAAATGCGGTGGTGCTGTCAACCCATTTGAAAAGCGGTTGTGTTATTCAGGTATATTTATTGAATTCATTTTGAGCAGATACTTTTTTATTTTTGCCAAAACAAAGTTATTTTCATCTCTGTTTTCTGCTCTTCAAACAATGGAGCAGAACACCAAAGCACAAATACTTGTGGACTGTAGTTATGCGATGTAAACTTTTGCTGTTCAAAAATGAACTACTAAACATTCGTGAAGGTATTAGGTGCCTGTATACTTAAGTTTAAAAGTCAAACGGCTGGAAATGGCTGTTAAAGCTGCAAAGAGGCATAAATATAATTTTACACAATTCACTTCCAAGTTTAGTTTTCTGAATTTAAAAGACTTTTTAATACGTAACTCTTGCTCTTCTTACTTGCAGGAAAATAGCAAAAAATTAAAAATGAAGTTTCCACCTAAGATTCCAAACAGAAAAACAAAAAGTAAAACAAATAAGGGAGGAATAACTCAACCAAACTTAAATGATGGTTTGGAAATTACCAAACTGGACTCTTCCATCATTTCAGAAGGGAAAATTTCCACTGTTGCACCACAGATCCAGGCTTTTACGCTACAGAAGGCAGCAGCAGGTGTGTTTGAACGCTATTGGACTCCAGTAGAGTAAAACTTAGTGTATCTATATTTTAAGGTTGAATGGAAAAAAGAAAAATGTTGCTCCAGTGTTTGCTTTTTTCTTGTTTCAGTTAGCCTGCTGCTATCACTTTTGTATAATTATAAAAACTGATTGAATTCAGGATCTTCTAGTTAACTTACTAAGAACACGTGAAGAAGCCTTAAAAGTGGCTAGTTGGAAGCAGATGTATCTTGCAAGCACTGATCCTTATTCATGATTAAAATATTTCCAGGCAAGATTCTTGGAAACCGATTCGAAGGTGCTACGAGTAACCCAGGCATCTTCCCTCAAAATTGGGTTTATGTAGTCTGTTCTCCCTTCATATTTCCCATTTGTTTAAAAACAAGTCTTTATTCGGATTGTCAGAAGACCCTAGACAGACTGCTGAATTCTTCTCTTTTGGCTCAGTAATGTTTCCAGGCAGCAAGAAGATGTATCCATGGATACCAGACATGTGGAAACTGTGTTCAGACCTAACAAAATGTTTGAATAGCTGCTGTAAATGCAAAACTCCAGTTGCCCTGAACTTCAGTGTTTCTCTGTGCCTGAGTATTCTGTTGCTGGCTTAAGAAGTCGTTACTATCTGACTTCCATTAAAAAGGTTGATCTTTAGAATATTATGCCGAAGTTAAGAGTGTATAAGCCTGTGTTTGGGAACTCCTGAAAGATTTTCATAGGCGAGTTCAGGAGCGGTGCCTGCCACAATGAAGAGCTTATGGGATTAGCAGTTTCAAGTAAATAAGTCTCATCTGTCTCTTTTTTTTTTTCCACTTTATTTATTGTATTTTTCTCCTAGAAGGTTTGATGAGCCTTCTTCGTGACATGGGGAAAGGTTACTTAGCCTTGTGTTCGTACAACTGCAAAGAAGCGATAAATATTTTAAGCCATTTACCATCCCACCACTACAACACTGGCTGGGTGCTGTGCCAAATTGGGAGAGCTTACTTCGAACTTGCCGAATACATGCAGGTAGGAAGGGTTGGTTCTTACTCTTTTCATTTTCATATTGCATAGCTTTGCACAAAACCTGCAGACGTCCTGCAAAAGCAATGGGAAGTTTACAGTTGAGATAATTGTATAAACACGAGTTACACCTGAAATGAAGTTAGATCTAAATCTACGTTAGTAGTCATTGAGCTTTCCTGAAAAAGATGAGTTACACTTCAGATTTCTTTTAATGTTATTTCATCTTGCATCCAACCATTGGGGTCTCCTCCTTGCTTTTCCCCATCTTCACCCACAGCTGTGCTGATGTAACTGTTTGTACTGTACTCTTGCTAATTAGATCACTGAAACAATTTGAGTTCTAAAACCAAAAACTACTCTCGCCCTTTTTAGTTAACGCAGATCACATCAGTGACCTAGTTTCCTCTGCAGCCTCAGAAATGACAGCGTTGGCACAGCTGAGGTGATGTCAAACCGCCTCAGAAACAGAAGCGAGCGGCTAGGGGTGATCCAGAGTTTAACTCCCTGTCACTGTTGTCCTGAGAGCTGGTGTGCCCAGTTCCTCAGAAGTTTTTTTAAACACATTTTAACAGATCGTGTGCAGGAGACACATACAGTAGGTGTCAGAAGCAGTTTTTAAACTGTGTGCACAGTCTGGTGAGAGATGGAGCATGTTGTCCTTCTTAATAGTTTATTTTGGAAGCTGAGGCTGCAGACCCTATTTGTTTCCTAAAGCCAGGCTTCTTCCCTTGTTGCTGCTTTGAGTGTTGTAACCTAGAACTTAAGTTTATGAAATAGATATCTATGTCAGAAAGACTTCATTAGTCAACTGTTGATAAGAAGTGTGGCTGTTTCAAATGAAAGTAAAGCACATGTGTGTGTTGTCGCATGCTTACGCGTGCCTGTATCAGCCATGTTCACTGCAGTGATTGTCATGTTGCCTTTTGCCTTGTAATGATTATGCACGACGTCTGGAGGGGTGTAGCACTCGCTATGAATGCAATACCTGCCATCTGGTAGACTGGCTAATAATCGTAACTGGCCCATAAATGTAGGCTACAACTTTCTGATTTTTGCGGATAACTTTTCTTTGGCCTCGCTTTTGCGCCATGATAGGAACAGTAATGTAATCTGAGTCAGCAGTAGGGAGGACTGGCCACATTTCTGGGGGCGTAACTACTGGGGTACAGTGGCTTCCTTTGCTTGAAGGGGAGGTTAACAGGGCTAGTAGCTCTGCGTAGTACACTTAAATGCAAAGAGGATGCTCAGTCTGGACACAGGAGGCTTCTAACCTTGACCTATGAGCTCTGCTTTGGTGGGTGGCATTTTGTTTTAAGTTTAATTTCTGTTCTTAGGCTGAGAGAATATTTTCCGAAGTAAGGAGGATTGAAAACTACAGAGTAGAAGGCATGGAAATCTATTCGACTACGCTGTGGCATCTGCAGAAAGATGTTGCGCTCTCAGTTCTTTCAAAGGATTTGACGGACATGGATAAAAACTCACCGGAGGTAAAACTGCTTGAATGGGAAGAGGGGAACTGTATGTGGCAGAATCACTTACTCGGAACAAAGCCCTCGGCTCTAATCTATTTCAAGTGTATTCTCCTGTGAGAAGTGCATGGCAAAACTGGAGAGGGAGGTGGCAGGATTGTCTGTTGAACTGATGATGCCTGAAATGGCTTCTTAGAATTAGAATATCAGCTTACATGGAACAGGTTGAAACCTTTTATCTGTTAATGGTTATTTAAATTTGCATTGGCACCATTCATCCAGGAAGATCATGGGTTAGTCAGTCGCTCCTGTTGCTGCCAGTGTGCAAAGATAAGGAATATCTGTTTCCTGTACCACCTTTTAATTGCTGTTGTTAATTCAATGGCACTTAAAACATATTTGCTCTAGAACTTATTTTCAGACATAATGCTGCACTTATTTTTTTTTTTTATGCCAAAGTCCATTAAACTGCAGAATGTATGGTAACAATAAGTCATGATACGCAAAAGGCCAGGCATCTTCTAACGGGTGCCACAGTAAAAAATAATAGATGTGTGTGTTTATAAATGTTTTCTTAATAGTTGAGAAAACTGTAAATTATATTGGGATTTTTTTTTTTATTGTTGGACGAGAGAATCCTGTTCATGTTGTCTTGTTTGCTTGGCTACCAGTGGGGAAAATCAAAATGAACGAAGCAGTTGGTAGTTGTATTAAGATATCCTGGAGAGAAGAAAATGCAAATTCTAATACAAGGAGTGGAGAACAGTTATGTGATTTAGTGGTGATCCTAAAAATTTGGGAAAGCGAGGGACCCTGGGCTGTGATGCTTTACAACCTCGATGCTGAGCAGGAGGGAAAGAGGAGGCTGCTGCTAAAATTGTTGTTCTGCAGATTTCTAGACTTGTCGGTTGGAGGCAGCTGGAGAGTGAAACTGAATGTGCCATCTCCCCCTTCATTATTCTTAAATATCTAAGATGTTTTATTTCTAGCCTTTTCAACAGTTTGTTAGTCATCAAAGTAGCTAATTGGCACAAACTTCTTGGGTGTCCTTAAATTCTTCATTTCTGTATTTCAGCCTGTGTATCCGTACGGTGTATTTAGGCCTGTCTGCCTCTCAGGAACGAGACTTAACTGTTTTATTAATATTCTTATTTTTTAATCTAGGAGGAAATTTATATATAATCATGTAAATCAGTATGGGAAAAATCTGTTTGGCTCAAACTTAGTCACTCTGGGTTGTAAAAAATGTGCTAACTTTGAGACACTGTTTTTGCCAGGCATGGTGTGCTGCAGGAAACTGTTTCAGCTTGCAACGAGAGCATGACATTGCAATCAAGTTCTTCCAGCGAGCCATTCAAGTTGATCCCAACTATGCTTATGCCTACACCCTGTTGGGGCATGAATTTGTGCTAACAGAAGAACTAGACAAAGCGTTAGCTTGTTTTAGAAATGCAATCAGAGTCAACCCTCGACACTATAATGCATGGTAAGTTCTGCTTCATCCTCTTCTTATTGCATGTGATACAGAACTCCTTCTGGAGAAATACCTTTTCGATGCTTCCACTGCTATCGTTTCCCCACCGCTCTTCTCTCTAAGAAGGGAGCAAAGTTATTTCTGCAGAAGATGTGGGCCTCAGATATTTATTAAACAGTTAGTTCCACAAGGAGGGCAAGAAATTGGAGGGTGGTTTTGGTTTCCACAGATCTTCTTGGCTGTGTTACCCCAGCTGTTTTGTTCTTGTGTGCAGCACTCCTCATCCATCTGGTTGATTGTTCTTTAATTGCAGCGGGAGAGATGAGGGATCTGCCCTCATAGTCAGCTTCTTACAGCTTTTTCTGTGGAAAAAAAAATGGATAAAGCAGTAAAAGTTAGATCTAAAAGTCACTTAGTCTGGAGAAACTTTTGTATGCTTTTTACTTTGTAGCTATTTAGCCAGTCTTGCTCTGTATCAGATACCAATTCTTCAAACTACGCAATTCAGCAAAAAAAACCCAAGATAACTTTAGACATAGCTTTTTTCCCCACAGGAAATGGTTTCCCACTCTGGATGGGGTTGGCAAGTCTGTAGACCGTTTCTGCCAGGTCATACTCACTGCCAAAGACTAGTTTGATTACAATACAGTCTTACTTAACAGAATTGTTCCTCTGTTTGCAGGTATGGGTTGGGAATGATTTATTACAAACAGGAAAAATTCAGTCTAGCAGAAATGCATTTCCAGAAAGCACTTGATATCAATCCTCAGAGCTCAGTCTTACTGTGTCACATTGGAGTAGTAAGTAGATTGCACTTTGTCCTTGTGTTTTCGTCTGCTTCTGTACTTTGTTTGCAGTAGAAGAGTCATTCTGAATGTTTTTAGGAAAAAAGCCTCACAAATTCTTAAGTGCCATATGAATGAATAACCACAGGATTAATGTGTCAGAAAAGAAACCCTTCTCTCTCTCCAAGTTACTTTTAGCCAGTAATGAAATTATACTATCAGGTCATGTTTGAGTCAGCCAAAATAGTAGTGATGTGAAAATCAAGACTGTGGAAAGACTATTTGTAGGGTGTTTTATACTTAATGTGTAAGAATTAAGTGGTTTTTAACTGCTGTTGTGTTCACTTGGACCAGGACTTCCAGGTCTATAAAATGCAAGGGCACCTGTGTCTCCTTTCAGAGTGCAATATCTTTGTCCCGGCTGTATGTCTGCATTACCCTTGTTCTAGTCACTTGCGGGTGTGACAACTTCCTATTTAGGCCACGCCAAGTGAAGTTTAAGCAGCAGGCAGCTACTTCAGCCACCATCCATTCAATTAAATTTCCAGGGCTGTTTGAAAAGTTGGTCACTTATTCATCTGCAGTCCCTAGAAAACAGTAGCCTCACTAGCGAATATTCACTTACAAAGCTGGGTAGCAGCTCTCAGATATTTGGGATGGTGACGTAAGGCTGTGTAAGTGCGATGGATTGTTACCTGCTGGCCTTCACTTGCCTTCGATGTGGTAACAAAGCTGTGTCAAATATTACAGGGATAGTGGCCGCTTCTCACTTACATACGGAGAAAGGCATTGAGTTTACTTCTGGCCGAAGGTTAAATGCTTTTTGTAATCCATTGGGTGGGGAGAACATTTTGAGGTGGAGACGAGGCGAGGTGAAGTTTTCTTCCTGTAAGAAAGCGTGTTAAGGCTTGGTTTAGAATTGGCCAGATTTTTTTTTTAAAGGAACAGATTGTAAGTAAATGTAGTCAAATGGATTTGGCCTTGTCTGGAAGATGAGCTGTTATTTTTTTTTTCCCCTTTAAAAATTGTTCTCTCTTTCTGTAATAGGTCCAGCATGCACTGAAAAAATCTGAAAAGGCTTTGGATACTTTGAACAAAGCTATTAACATTGACCCCAAGAACCCGCTATGCAAATTCCATAGAGCTTCTGTATTATTTGCAAATGAAAAATACAAGGTAAGATTTGGTACATATAGACAACCTTACGTTATCTTTAAATTGTTGTAGCTAGGAATGGGGATGCACTGGAAGCTAAATGTTTACAGATTAACACTGGGAAGCATCAGGGTGTGCAGGAAGAGCCTTGGGACATTGGCCTGTCTTGTAGGGGCTAACGTGGAGCATTTGCTTTGACAAGTGCCACCTTCGCCAAGGGAAATATGTTAAATTTTTTGATAGTTATAAAATCTGGGGCCAACAGGTGATGCTTTTTAAATTATTATTATTTTAGTCTGACCCTGGAAAAAGAAAGGAAAGAAAGGGAAATTATTGCAGCTGTCACTGACACTTGATAGTATTATCATGAGTTTATACTAAATTACTAAAAAAAGGCTCAGTAAACCACAATAATTACAGCAATAAGAACCAGCTATTTCAAAGGCTGTGTTGTTCTGGTGGGTTGACCCTGGCTGGATGTCAGGTACCCACCAAAGCTGCTCTGTTGCTCCCCCTCCTCAGCTGGACAGGGGAGAGAAAATACAACAAAAGGCTCGTGGGTCAAGATAAGGACAGGGAGAGATCCCTCACCAGTTACTGTCACGGGCAAAACAGATTTGACTTGGGGAAATTAGTTTGATTTATTGCCAATCCAATCAGAGTAGGGTAATGAGAAAATAAAACCAAATCTTTAAACACCTTCCCCTCACTCCTCCCTTCTTCCCAGGATCAACTTCACTCCCGATTTCTCGACCTCCTCCTGCCGAGTGGCACAGGGGGACAGGGAATGGGGGTTGTGGTCAGTCCATCACTGTTGTCTGTGCCGATCTGTCCTCCCCCTGAGGAGGAAGGAGCAGCATCCTCACACTCTTCCCCTGCTCCAGCATGGGGTCCCTCCCACGGGAGACAGTTCTGCACAAACTTCTCCAACGTGAGTCCTTCCCATGGGCTGAAGGGAAGTTCCTGAAGAACTGCTTCAGCGTGGGTCCCTTTCATGGGGTGCAGTCCTTCAGGAATAGACTGCTCCAGTGTGGGGCCCCCATGGGGTCACAAGTGCTGCCAGCAAACCAGCTCCAGCGTGGGCTCCTCTCTCCATGGGGCTACAGGTCCTGGCAGGAGCCTGCTCCAGCACGGACTCTCCACGGGGTCACAGCCTCCTTTGGGCACCCACTTGCCCCACTGTGGGCTGCAGGGGGATATCTGCACTATCCTGGACCTCCGTGGGCTGCAGGTGGACAGCCTACGTCAGCATGGTCTTCACCATGGGCTGCAGGGGAATCTCTGCTCCGGCACCTGAAGCACCTCCTCCCCCTCCTTCTGCACTGACCTTGGTGTCTTCAGAGTTGTTTCTTTCACTCCTCTTTCCTGGTTGCAGTCATGCATATTTTTTTTTTTTTTCCCTTTCTTAACTCTGTTATCCCAGAGGCGTTACCACCATTGCTGATGGGCTTGGCTTTGGCCAGCGGCAAGTCCATCCTGGAGCCAGCTGGTTTTGGCTCTGTTGGACATCGTGGAAGCTTCTGGCAGCTTCTCACAGAAGCCACCCCTGTTGCCACCCCACTACCAAAACCCTGCCACTCAATAGGAAACAAAGCAATTTTGGTCTGATCCCCTGTTGACCTGTATCCTGCTTGGAATGAGTTGAGATCTTCTGACTTTCTAGTGACACTTCTCCTCTGGCCTGGGTTTTTTTGGCCACAGAAGGCAAGCTGCGGTCTGGCTTTGGAAACCTTGCTTCAGAAATGTGTGTGCACATGGAAAGGGAAAACTTTACTTAAACTCTTTTTGAAACTTATCACCGAACCAATTAAATATAAAATGTATTAAGGACTTACTGAAGTGCCCATTCATAGATTGGTTTTAAACTTTGAAAGCAGAGGATAAGTACAAGAGGGAAGAAAAATAAATCTAATAGTCCGCTGTCTTTATTGCTGGTGAAGGAACTTGCTGACCATGGTGAAGCGATGTTTTAGGAAATAAAACATTTGGACTCTTTTCTTTATCAGGCTTGATAAAGTAACACTAAAGTTACGCTCTTCACATCAGCTGTGTAAAACTTAATGCCACATTTTGGTGTTTAGCACCAGTACTAAGGGAATTTTGATAGGATGATAAATCTGGCCAGTGTTAAGTAAATAAATGTAGGTTTACACTTCCATTTATGTGGCAAGCCCTAACTTGAAATTGTGTTCACATCAGTAGGTTTTAGAGGGTTGAATGGAACTTTTTATAACTAAAAGCTATGTTTATTTAGAACTGCAGACTAAATATTTTTAGGTAGAATTTCTTAATAATGCCAGGTTACAGCAGGAATGTCACAGCAGAATAAATTGTGTCAACAGTTAGGTGTTAGTAAAGTAGAAGTTTCACTAAATATTTTGGACTTCAAGTGCCTCATATAAACCCAGTCATCGTTTTTAAAAGTCCACTGATATATATATATCTAAAACCAGAGCCTTTGGAAAGCAGAGGCTTGAGGGCAGTACATCCAGCACGAAACACATCAGTGTTCTTTTTCAGAAGCTGAGTAAACTGAAGGAAGTGCCCACTGTACACACGCTGTCAGCCACTTGTCTTCTACCCTGTTATGCCTTTTTAGGGGTGATGGGGGCATTTAATGTCAGATGTGTTGCAGGAGACCAAAGCCCAATAAACTTGCTTGATTTCTGTAATAATGTGGTGATAATATGCTACAATCTTCAATGGGAAACTAATGTAAAAAGAATTTTAGATGTTTCTCGTGAGATTGGACTGTTGTTCTTGGTGGAATATACTGTATGTAAATGCCAAATTTTTTTTTTTATTTCACATTGGTGCTAACTCACAACCAGTGTTGTCATAACTGTTTGCAGAGTGCTGGCTTGTGCTTACTAAGCTCTTTTTGTCTTCCTTTTCAGTCTGCTTTACAAGAACTTGAAGAACTGAAACAGATTGTTCCCAAAGAGTCTCTTGTTTACTTTTTAATAGGAAAGGTAGGTAAAACCTAACCGTGCTCATGAGTCCTTTGGTTTCCCCCGTTGCAGAAATATACTCTTAATGAGAAAATTTGATGCCTGTCACCAAGCTGCTTCCATGTGAAGCAGTATTCTAAAAATTCCCAAAGCTTTAAATAAGGCTCGCCGCTCACAGTTTTATTATGTATCAGCTTTTAAATGCAAAAGACAGTTATTACTGGAACAGCCTTTAGCTGTCTTTGAAACATACCAAGAAGAAATAACCCAAGCTAGTGTTATTCTTTGCCTGCCTTGATTTCATCACTTTCATCATCATTTCATTTACCTTGAAAGGTAATGAATTAAAAAAATTAATTGGTCCTGATAAAGATGCTTCACTGACAAGACATACAGTGGTTATGCACACAGACATACATCTTTCCCTGAAAATGGAACTCTATCAAGATTTGGTTCAGTAGGATGGCAGTGATGTGGTCAGTGGAAATCCTTCAAATTTTGAGATGGTCCATCCGTCAGTCAGCAGTGTTGGTTATTGGCGCGTGTAGCTATTAAAATGTTGAATCACATTCAAAGGCGTTACCGGAAATGCTGAACAAGGAGTAATTGTAGAAAACTCCTAAGTCTCCATCAATAGCCTCAATGTTCTTTCCAGCTGACGGCCTCCCTGAAAGAGTTGTAGAAGGTAATCGGTTTGAGAGAAAAAGACTAATAAGAGTAGTGTAGCACAGGAAAAGATATAACTAGTTTGTCAGCTGTGTTTACATTCCAGTCTTCTTTGTGTTTGATGCCAGAGAAAAGTAATCTAGTAATAGAAATCTCCTTTCCCACCATCTTCTCTGCTAATATGTTTTAAGTAAATTCTGTGGTTTTCTTCTCCTGTGGGGTGTCTGTTCAACAGGAAGCCACAGCACAAACTTACCTCTAGCGCAGTCCTGGAGAACTCTTAATCAGCAAGATTTCTTTATTTCTTTAAGCTGGAGAGAGGTAAAAGGATTTGTGCTGAAACTTACTGGCTGGTATTTGTAGCTGGACGTCTACATTGACGTTAGAGTTGTCGTGTGTTGGCAAACTCAAGTACTTTCACTGTTTAAATGCTTAACACAGATAAATTACTTGCTCATCTGTCCCTAATGATAAGGAGAGCTTCAGTGTGAGTTGTGGTGACAAGGAAAGTAAAATACGGGCTGGGTTCTGCAGGGCAGTGTTGTCTTGGAAATGCTGCCGTTCAGTTTAGCAGGACAAGCTGGGCGTCACTTAATGTCCCGCTATTTTCTCTACCTGCCAATGACAAAATGCCACTTGAGGATGTAAGAACGGCCACGCTGAGCCAGATCAAAAGTCTGTCTGACCATGTATGCTGCCTTTGCTAGTCCTCAACAGGAGAGCTGTAGGGAAGAGTATAAGATTATTGTGTGCGTGATACTACCCCAAGCTATTCTTTGGGCCACTGACACTGGAAGTCTGAGACTTTGGGCTTTTCCTGAGCCACAAGTAGATCTGGGGCAACAATGACTCAAGAAACTGAAAGGGTGGTGAAGGGGGTAAGACAAAACTAATAGCTTTTACACCACCCTGCTGCTGAGTTCCAAAGCTTAAATTTGTATCTGAAGATCCACCTCCTTATTTTTTTTTTTATCTGTCAGCTGCTAGTTTAATTTTTTTTGAGACTTAAATAGAAACACTTGCTCACTCTTTCTACACATACTTGCTGTTTCCCTTGGGACTCGTAAATGAATCTTTCATATCTACCCTCTGTGGCTTTTCATAAAATGTCAGTTAACTGTGGCTTGGCTTGTTTGTTGTCCAAACCTTTAAGTAGCAACTTCATGTAAATGTAGCATTTTATGCTTTTTATTTTAGGTTTATAAAAAACTGGGTCAGACACATCTGGCCCTAATGAATTTCTCATGGGCAATGGACTTAGATCCCAAAGGAGCCAATAACCAGATTAAAGAGGCCATCGATAAACGTTACCTTCCAGATGATGAGGAACCAATCACTCAAGAAGAGCAAATCAGTGAATGTTACCCCTATGAATCAGGTTTGTATGTCCAACCTTTTGTCATTCAAGAAGGTATTTCCACTTAGGTGGTAGGAAGAGTCCCGGGTTTCCTAAGTGAAACGCATTCCTCAACCTCGCTGCTCAGCAAGTGAGAACTCCAGAAGCTCTTCGGTCGGAAGAATTCATTCACGCTTCCTACAGTAAGCGTGGAATAAAGGATTTTGACGTTTCTTTAGAATCTGTAGATGGAGTAGGACAGAGATGATGATGATGACTGTAAATTCATACAAGTTGTGGTTGGCTAATAGTGTGCTAGGAGAGCAAGATGTTCCCAGAGCCACAAATCTTCCCGCATGGAAGCATCAAATAATTTCAAGGTAACTGAATGGTGACGGCGATTGTCTGTAGCAGCTTTGTCAGAAGTTAAACAAACTGGATATTGGGCAAAAATATTTGGGCTGCTAAACATGAAAGTAGCTTTTGATAAAAGTCATGGAAGCAGTTTCATTTGAATCAAGAGAAAATAAACCACTCCATTATGCTACTTGGGAATAATTCACAAAAAGGAGTGGCCTGGGTTTCTCTTCTCTCTCTAACTTTTTATTATGAGCTGAAATTCCATGAAGCCTGGGCAGCTCTGAAGCCAGCACAGTCCTAAATGCTGACCTCCTTGATGCAGGCTGAAATAGTGATAGAAAATAAATACTAACAAGCAATTTAATTCTTCTCCTCCAAAGAAGAAAGTATTTTTTTTTGGATTCTTATTAATAGATGTATACTACGTTCTGTAATCCTAAATCTTGAGCTGAAAAAGTTGTTATGTTTTCCTACTGTGTATCATGTTGGTTTTCATTGATCCTGTGTACGGTGTGCTTTTTAATACGGGAAACTCCTCCTGCACTGCACTTCCTCACCTAGCACGAGTTTTTTCTCTCCCTGGTCTTGCAGTTGGGTGAATTTAGAACCCTGGCTCGCTGGGGCCTGAGCGTGTTTCTGACCAGAAGATGGAGACAGAGTACTTGAACTGCTGCACGACACCTAAACAGGACAATAAAAAAAAAAACAAAACCACAA
>VYZM01014741.1:0-40085 GCA_013398915.1 Dromas ardeola
ATTCTATGATTCTATGATCTCATATCAGATTCCTTAGATGACTTCATTTTTAGCAAAGTTGGTAAATTCATGCCCACTTGTGTGGACCTTGGCCAAAACAGGCTTACACCGTGTTGTAAAGTTGGCAGATTCTCCCTTCCTTAAACACATTTGACATTCTTCAAACTGTCATACCACAAACAAGAGAGAATGCAGTTCTGCTGAGATACCAAATATGCACGTACAAAAACATATGGGCAATTTTAATTTAAAAGAGAGAAAGTGAAAGTAAAATTTCTGATACTGGAAGGAAATACAATTGCCTTGTTAATTGATTTAGTATCAATTGTCCTGATACTGTCCTAATCATTATGGTCCTCTCTTCTTTCCTGTAACTGCATTAACAATTTCTGTAGAGACAGTATTTGAGCAATTGGTGCCTATAGCTTTATGAAAACGTTCTGCCAAACCAAGCATGGTCATAAATATTTCCTTGATTACACTCCAAAACATTGGCCCATCCTAAGTTCAGAGTGTGGTGCAGGAAGATTTTTGGATAGAAAATATGTCTTCAAAATACGAAATTTCCGTAGACAATTTTAAACAGAATCTTTGGTTAAAAAGCTTCGCTTTGATACGATGTTGATAGGATTTCTTGCATTTCATTCTAGAAGTTTTAGTGCAGAACTCTCTGCTATTCAGAAAACTATAGTCCAGAGCATAAGGCAGATTAGAGTTCTCTCACCCACCCTTAAAATAGAGATGAGATTGATCTCAACATGGTGCTCAGATCTTTCTTTGACTCTTTTCAAAAGCAGAGGTACGTCAGAGAAGGTAGAGGTCTCTCTCATGTTGTTGATGACAAATCAGTTGTTGGTTTCTCAAAAATCAAGATGTTTTGCAACTTGCAAATCCTGAGTAATCAGCAGAATCAAAGCAAGGCTGCCCGGAAGAGGAAACACATTGTTGTTGACATAGTTGCCCAATGATTGCTTTAGTAAAAATCTGCAGTGGGCTTTCTGAGATGTAACTTAGGAAGGACCCTAGAAAGAATAAGGTTGAAAACACTAAGAAAATTTAAGGGAAGAAAAGAGAAGATTGAGAATATGACCATACTTTAAAACAGTGATAGGAAATTTGTGAACCTGAACGAAGACTATAGAAGTCATATGAGAAGGCAGATGTCTTCTGGTGATTAGCCTTCCCAGAGCTCCAGATCATAGCTCCACTGCTATGACAACACAGGCTACAAAAACATACCATAGTTTAGACATAATGTGGGATGACAGAAAGCTAGGGAAAATCCTGAATAATTCAGAAGGAAAAGTAAGACACTAACTGCGCTGAAGTAAATTCCCACTTTCTGAGGAGGAAGGGTAAAAAATATGTGTCTTTAACTGCCTTCCCAGATCAGCGATGATATGAGGAAAGAACAGTGGGACATCTCTAGAAACTGAGGGTTAAAGTTTTCCTTTCACCAAAGTGTGAAGCTGGGGCTCATAAACGAACAGAAAACATCTCAGAAAGCAATAGCTTCTTGTTTTAGTTGGTGGGCTAAGCTAAGCAATAAGAAAGGGAAATTAAAACATATGAGGTACTGACAGTGGAAGGAAAAGCATTGATCAGCAAATAAATTAACATATTTATTTTATTTTAGATGGCCAAAACCTCTCACAATCTCTTAAGCTGCCTGATTATGACAATAACACAAGAGCACAGGCTGATTTTTTTAAACAGTATTGCATCTGCTCTTATTGTCCACACAAGAATAAGGGTCCCTTTGAAGCCATCTCTGAGGTGCTGTGGTTTCATTCCTTTTGTGGTTCAAAACTTGTATCATTATAGGAACATCATACTAATAACCAAATGGGTTTTTTTCACTTCATCTCCTCCCTCATGATCAAGGACTCATATACACATGCCTATGTTAAGTTGCTAAAGAATAGTTTTCGATATTTATCATACCCTTATTTCACTGCCTCAGGCAAATGTGTATATTTTTCATCTGTCAGTTTGCTACCATAAGTCAGTGCTATAGTGACAACGAGATGTTAAAAAATCATTTGGTTTTCACATTCTACAATTTAAAGCTGTAGATGAATAGAGTAAATCATCTATATCTCCTTTAAAATACTCATAGTAATCTGTTCTTAAAATCAAAACCAAACTCTTACTTTACAAGAGAGGTGCATGGACACCTAATATTTTGCCTGTATCAGCAAATTTAGATACACATTTTGTAACCTTTATCCTCTAAAAGTATGCTTTCTCACTCTGCAGCATGCATTTATTTCTCTGTCTAAATGAGGGAAAAAAAGAGAAAAAAATGTATGTCATAATTTAAGTTCAGTCATCAGTTAGCCTTGCATCCTTAACTTGTGGTACTGCATCTTTTCTCTCCTTTTTATAACAGTATCAAGTCTTTGCAACAAACTTAGTTTTTCATTGCCCGCTTTTGCCAGGTTATGGCAGAACTTTCGTTTTCTCACTATAGGTACTTTATTATTATTATTTACTTTTTTACAAATAGGGTCTTCTGTTGTTTGGGCATATTACATTGTTTTCCCATTATTTTCAGAAGTCTCTGTGGCCTATAAACTTGGAGGAACCTATTCCACGGCTTTGAATAAACTTCTGTTATGTATAGTTTGTTTACTGAATACACCAGGTGGGGTAGCTACCAGATTCTAGAAGATAATCCAGCAGAGTAGCATTTCTGTATTTGGGGATTTTTGTCCATCAGTATTGCTGTTTTTTCCAAGATGTGGTAGAAAATTGTCAAACATTAAGGTGTGCATAGCTTATTAAATGCATGGTAACCATGACACTAATTTGTTCACAATAGAAATCACAAATAATTAAATAAGCTAAACAGTTCTTAAATTAACAATTAAATATGTAATGAGTGAGTGTAAATGAGTCAGGTATTCAGACTTTGTTTCTGAGCTCGCTTCATCTTCCAGTGGTTTACATTTGCACACTGCATGAATCCGAGGCTTCTGTGAAGAGGGGAGTGGGACTCTAGGAAGGAAGAAGTTGGAAGAGGAGAAAAAGACTGAGATCTTTGTCTTGTGAGTCATCTGCCCTAACAATTAAAAGCATCAGAGTCAAGGATGATACAATACTAGAATTTGGAGCTTATGTGAAATCAGTAAAAACTGCCGGACAGGGTAATTGATAACACTGTTCCATGTGAAATCTGTTAATAATTTAATGGCTGGCTTTTCTGCAAAATTTTTATAGTGCCTACTCCATTCCACTGGGAGATCATTAAAATAGGCATTGTGCATTGATGAAGGCTAAAATAGAGTTCTAAAGAACTTGTCCTCTGGCAGAGTAGAAATGGACAGGATCTAACCCCATCAAATTAACGAGGACTGAAAGTCAAGGCTATTTATGACCAGGAGGTGTCAGACTAGCAGATAAAAGTCTCCACTTCCTAAGTGCTACTGAATTATTTCTATTTAGTGTCATGCAAAGATATCAGATTTTAGCTTGGATCCCAGAGAAAAAAGAACCCTGAGCTGTTCTTGTGTCCTTTGACAACACATTATGAGGAGCTGAGCTGATGAAGTTCACTGTGCAGTTGCACGTAATGTAACTCTTCTGTAGCTTAGAGGCGGTTTTACATTTTAAGTTTGTTGAGCTTCACTAACGCCAAAGTTCACTTTAAAATATGATATAACTTGGCAGAAATCCAGTGAGTTGGAATTTAAAAGGGCCCTTAGTAACACATGACAAGGTGGTAATGAAAGATGGGTTGTTAAATCAGTCATCAGGGCTCCTAATTTTCTTAGAAGTTTAGCTTCCCCTGCATCCGCCCTCCAATTTTATGAGGTCTTCTTTTAGTCATCTCCAGTTCCTTAGAGATGTTAGAAGTCACTGCAGTGTGGTTTTTCTGTGATTATATAAAAGTGCTCAGACCAGAGTCCTTATCTTCTTCATTCTCCAGGACACTTGAATGCAAACAGTTCCCTTTCTGACAAGCGAGCCAATCTTCTCCATTTCTTGAAACTGTAATCTTTCCTTCCTGCCTTCCTTATTTATCCTCACACTCCTTCTGTTCCATAGTGCTTCTGTCTTTCCCATGTTTCATCTTTCTTTTAAAATGTCTTGTTATAAAGCATATGTAGTCAGTGGCTTACGGTCTAATGTGAAGAAGTATCTTAGTGAACCTTTTCATCCTAGCCTTCAACCCTCGCTTCTTGATCCGTCCTCACCCAACCTTCTCTTACTTGCAAGAAATGACAGGTTTGTTGAATCTTTGTGAACAAATACTTCCTTTTCATGTGGCTTGCATTTCAATTAATAAGCTTGTTACACAGTTACTTTAGGTTATGAGCAATGAATTGAAAACAAAAGACCCCAAGTAGTCTGTATAATATAAAATCACAAATCAGCCAGATTTTCTAAGGGTGAAAATGCAATTCCACAAAATC
This sequence comes from Dromas ardeola, assembly GCA_013398915.1. Lineage (NCBI taxonomy): Eukaryota > Metazoa > Chordata > Aves > Charadriiformes > Dromadidae > Dromas > Dromas ardeola. The sequence goes on from VYZM01014741.1 coordinate 4,419, forward strand.
CTGGTGTTGATGAATGTGAAGGTTTGGGAATACAATACACGTAGACAAACTTTACACATTTTATCCTGTTTGTGAAGCCTACCACTACTGCATATGGAAGAAAATGCACCCTCAAGTAAGGATATTAAGTGCATATTTTATTTCTATTTTTTTAAAGTACTCCTGTTTGTTTTTTTTTTTTTCATATGAGCCTTCATGCTGCTCCTCACAGTATGGATGCTAATGACATGACTGTTTCACTTAAAGCGAAAAAAAGTGTAAATCTTATGAATATTTTGAGATATACCATATAGAAAAACTGTTGCATGTTATATGAAAAGGTAACTCAGAGGAAGGTATAAACATTGATTCTATTATACTGTCCTAGAAATACAATAAAAAATGAAGAGGGATTTTTGTTTTATTTTTTTTAAAAGAGGTTGCCATTGAACTCTTGAAATATGTCATATTTGAAGATTAAATATATCTACTCATCTCCTTTTAGATGCAGGATTAATTAAAAAGTCTACAAAGCACATTCTGGTCATCATTAGGTATTTCCCTGACTTTTTCACTGTTAAGATGTTAAAAAGAAATGAATTCCTGTATTTTAGTCTTCCAAGACACATATTTTCAATAAATATCAATACAACAACCTGTATATTGTAGATTCATTCTTTCTTTCCACTGGTTTGTGAAAAGCCTAGGCACTGTGAAAGTAGATACTGAATTTCTGGAAATAAGGAATAGGGCTTCAGAGCCTGCATCAGTCCTTTGCCAGGTGGTAGAGCAGCTTGTTGCAGCAGTTAAAAGTCAGAGCCATATGGCTCTGATCCGCTGCAACTGCTACAATGGAATGAAAAGTTTGGAAAACAGAAAAAAAGATTTATGAATGAGTGAAGTAGTCAGTTACTTTGACAAATGTGACAAGGGCTGCTCTGAAAAACTAAATAGTCTCAATCTGTAGAGTTTGATAAGCATCTACTTTGAAAAGAATAAACAAACAGTATCTTCCAGCTCCAGAAAGACAGTTAGGCAGATGGACCTTTATGCCTGTGTGACTTCTGATCGAAATTGATGGATATATAAGCATAGAGGCTCACATGGCCTGACACTCCAGTCTCCCATAGGGAATAATCCAGCATGGAATGCGTGGAGGCTATGGTCAAATTCTGTCCTTGGCAGAGGTAATGAAGAACAGGAGAACCAAACCAGCTACTCAACTTTTATGTGCTGGCTGGATTCAAGGGAAGTCAAAAAAGTTATGCTAGTTACACCAAATAAAGGTCTAACCAAAATTCAACGTTTGTGTTTGAATTTCATAGATGCATACAGTTTAATATTAGCTTCCCTTTTAATATTACCTTCCCTCTCTTCTACCCACCCCTCCCAAACCTTTTAGAGTTAATAATTTAACAGAAGAGAATCTCTGTGCCACCTTGCACCATTATAACAGTTTTCTGAAAGTCTTAGCAAATAGTTTAAGAGTGTTTTGCTTCTTGGATTTATATTATGAAGGCTATATTATGCTTGACAAAGACAGAAAGTAAAGCTAAAACATTATATAAAGAAAACAACAAAAATTGTCAAAAATACTGCCTGCCAAGTCAGTAAATTTGCCACTGCTTTGAGGTGAACATAACTAGACCACCTAGATCTCCAAGGAAGAATGAAAAGCTTTTAAAATCAGTAAGCCGGGTGTTCTTTGAATAAAGAAGTAGGATGGCTATCCTTGAGATCTTAAACCAGCCAGATCAGAGTGAAATGGACTCATACACACATGTCCTCCTACCCACTGTGTCTACTTGTGTTCCTGGCCCTGGTTTTAGTCCTTCAGTGCTGCCGCCTTCTGCTTTGTAGCAAAATCTGCCCAGCCTTCCTGAGTCTTCTTGAAGGTCAGCCCCTTCTGGGGTCTGACTGTTGATGTTGGGCTCCTTACTACAGTCTCCCCATCAGGTGCCGGCTTTCTCCTCTAACAGTCTTGTGTCCTGCACACTGCACCTCCTAAAATTTCTCTCCGAACATGCTCAATTGCTCTCCAAGGATCCTCTAAAGGCTTTCACGCAGCCAGTTACTTCTTCAAAAGACATAACAGATAAATGAATGTATGTCTGATTTTATGTAAGAACTTCACCTTAGAAAGACCTGTGTGCTTAATTTTAGACACGGAACGCTGTGTTATTAGCTCCAAACCAAAAACTTAATCTCATCAAAACTGTCATGCGCAAATAAAGTTGACTATAAATGTTCAGGTTAAATGCTGGTAAGATTTACAAAAACCACAGATTACTCCATTGGTTTGTAAGTCATGTTGAAGTTTCTATGTTTTTTAAAACTATGAGCTACTTAATTTAATATCACATTATATGTATTAAGTAGAAAACAAGAATAGAAAGTGTTATATCTGTGCTTTGTGCTGGGGTTACATTTTATGACAGCAGCTTTAAATTGGTACCTTCATATGCTCAGAGTTCAGATGCAGTACTTAAAATAAATGTTAGAAACTTTTAGAGAGCAAGTTAATTTTTTCAGCCTGTGTGACTTATGCCCTTCCTCACGCAACTAGTGATATAAATACAATGAAGCATGAGACTCAGAAAGACTTTCAATTTCTTTGAAAAACCCCACTGTATAACTAAAATTATCTCCTTCTAACTATATCTATCAGATTTTTAGATCAGCTAGTTAATAAAGATACTGTATTTTTTGTGTTAAATGCTGGTACTGATCTTCAGTACAAACTGAGGTGACAAGTATCCACGTGGTTCTAAGTCTGTTGCATCTGCCTGTTATCCTTGCATTACCAATCCAAAAAGATAAGAGAGAGAGGCAGGGAAAGAAGGTTTGAGAATATTTGCTTTTCAGGACAGTTGAGCACTTTTGTTAGAAATGTTCAATAAGATTACATGCAACATTTAGCAATCATTGTACTTGCACTTTTCTTAACAGTCCCCTGTAGAAGTCCAGTGAAGATGTATCAGTGTAGGTCTGATTCAGTTTTGCTTTGCCCAGCCTGTTTTTTTTTTTCTGCAATTTTACTACAAACCTCACTTTCAGATTAGGAAAATATTAGCATATGCTTTCTCTGATAGATGATACTTTAAAATGCTGACTCGGAGGCTGAATCCATCTGAAGCTGGGTTCTCTTTCACATTGCCCTAGAGAATATGAACCAAAACTGTATTTTGTTGCTACAGTGTCTATCCTACCCTTATTTATTTTTCTTACCTCTTTTTGATGACAAAACCAAATTATGCATAAACTTAAAAAACCCACAAGAAAGTAGCACGTTTCCCAAGAGCTGGTAGTGGGACTTGAGTAACGCTTGCATTAATTCTTCTTCTAGAAACTGAATGTGTAAGTTATTTACACCATATCTAGGGTGCTATGAAAGAGCTTAGAGAAGAGTTTGATGTCCCCCTCAGGCTTGCCCAGTCAGTCAAAGATAGACTTGGATATTGGAATACTGAAACTAAATTAGTGTCTGAATTCTAGATCATAATTTTTTTTTTTTTTTCTTTTCCTTTTTTTTTTTTTGCTTGGCTTTCCTTTTTCCTCCTGCCATCTCTGCTGTTACAAAGATGATGCACCAAATAAATGTGGTGGTTTGCATCTGATTTATTAATTCTCTTAAGTGAGCGTAGAATACTTTAAAATATTTGTAAGATATAGCATTAAGATTGCTTGCCTTTCCACACTGACTTTTAATCGTGCTGTGAAATATGCTTATATGTCCTAAAATTAATAAATGAAAAGAATAAGATATGTCTCAAATAATGAAAAGAAGTGGCACAAGAGAGAAGATGTGCCTATTTAAGATATCGAAAGGACCCTTATTAGTTTGAACCTGTCACTGCAACTAGGGAGCTAGACAATTCATGCACAAGCGTTTTCACCACTAGCAGAGTAGTCATAGGCAGCATAGCATGTTTGGTGGAATTCTGACTTCTTTCTAAGGAAATGATCAGACATGGAGCTATGAAATATCAGTCTTTCTTTAAATGACTTGCTAACCTTGAAGATAAAACTCATCCTACATGTTCTTTATTTTTATGACTTTATCTATGGCTCATTTAACCCTGCAGTACTCTGTCCAATGCCTTTGGGGAAATCAGGAATAAGCTGATCCTGGATACATATATTGTTGCCTGGTGAACATGATTTGGTCACCTTTAGGCTATCACCAATTTTTCTTCTGGACTGACATACCTGGAAATATATTTGAGGATTATGTAGTACTGACCCTGAAAGTTTGTGGTATTCCAAAAGTATTAGAACCAAAGACCTTATGACTACATTTGAAGCAACTGACAAATCTTTTAAGTGAGAAGATTCCTACTGTTGTCTTACAAATTTACAGGAAGAGGGATTTTATATTTTATAGAAATATATTTTGTGAATACCTAGCAACATCATCAGACATTCAAAATTCCTAGCTAACAAAAATTTTGGATGGTATTGAATTTTATTGTAGTCCCAGAGTAATACCAAGTTGGTAATTTTATATCCAAGAAGTCCAGCAACTTTTGAAGAATTCTCCCTTTTCATAACAAAGCAAAAAAACAAAGAAAAATCAAGGTGAAGTAGTGTATAAAATGAAATGGTTAACAAGTAGAAAAAAAAACCAGCATTACCATATGTGCTATTTGTTCTCTGCACTGTTCCACAAGTAGCAGATTTTAAAAGTTTTAATCCAGGATTTTGAATATGGGGAATGAAAAAAAAATAAAAATCCAAAGTTATACAAATTGTGATTTTTACAAGGTCATCATCGTGCTATTATTATCTCATCAATCTTGTGTTTGTTTTACAACTGTAGCTCTTAAATTTGTGTTATATGCTTTCATTCAAAACTTGTATTGCACTAAGTAGGCTAAGGTCCCAATAATTTTAGTTAGTGTAAATTTGGATCAAATCTCTTCTATGCAAGAATAAAAATGCTGATTCATTAGGTTCCTAACTGTTGGTTTGGTAAATGCATCATACAATTGCAAGAAAAAAATGCTTTTTTCTCTATCACAACAATACCTCAATCAAATTTTTCAACAATGCCTCATGTTCTTGTGAGAAATGATAGCAAATGGAACGTGTTTGGCAAAACAGTTTCTTTAGGATTCAAAAGTTGGGGAATATGTAAGCCTCTGATCTTACTAATGCTTATCTCATAATTGATCATGGATCAAAAAATTTGTACTGAATACTCCAGGTACTATCAGATGTTCAAATTAAACAAGGTGCCCAAATGGGTGAAATAATTGCTTTTTTAACACTTATTTAAATTTATTTAATATTTATATTTTCAAATGTTACTTGCTATCAATTTTATGCTGCTTGCATATCCCGCATTAACATTTAATAATGCTAATGGTACACTTTTTTTCTATTAAGTGTACCAAGAACTTTCCCAGTTTCATCTGTGTTCTTATAGGAGTTGAGCATTTGATTCTCCATATGAAGATTAAATGAAAAAGTATGCCTTGAAACAGCTTTAATGTACTTTGCCTTAGTAATATTTTTCTTGGTATTACCATTATTATGCAATGCTTAATCCTTTCAGCGTGGTGCAACCATTCAACAGTCAAAAGAAAGGGAATTAGGAAGTAGCAGCTCTGTGGAAAGAGACCTGGGAGTCCTGGTGGACAACAGGATGACCACGAGCCAACAATGTGCCCTTGTGGCCAAGAAGGCCAATGGCATCCTGGGGTGCATCAAGAAGAGTGTGGCCAGCAGGTCGAGGGAGGTCATCCTCCCCCTCTACTCTGCCCTGGTGAGGCCACACCTCGAGTACTGTGTCCAGTTCTGGGCTCCCCAGCTCAAGAAGGACAGGGAACTGCTGGAGAGGGTGCAGCAAAGGGCTACAAAGATGATTAGGGGACTGGAACACCTCTCTTATGAAGAAAGGCTGAAGGATTTGGGTCTCTTCAGTCTGGAAAAAAGACGACTGAGGGGGGACCTTATCAACACTTATAAATACTTAAAGGGTGGGTGTCAGGAGGATGGGGCCAGGCTCTTTTCAGTGGTGCCCGGCAACAGGACAAGAGGTAATGGGTACAAACTTGAGCGTAGGAAGTTCCATCTCAACATGAGGAGGAACTTCTTTACTTTGAGGGTGGCAGAGCACTGAAACAGGCTGCCCAGAGAGGTGGTAGAATCTCCATCTCTGAAGACATTCAAAACCCGCCTGGATGCGTTCCTGTGCAACCTGCTCTAGGTGACCCTACTCTGGCAGGAGGTTGGACTAGATGATTTCCAGAGGTCCCTTCCAACCCTACGATTCTGTGATTCTGTGTTATCCTGTTGCTATTGTTAGAGAAATAGCATTCTCTTCAACTGATATACAGATGAGGATTGGGATAAATGACCTACGCCTAATATTTTATTATTCAACATAGGATAAACTGATGTAATGTGAAGGGCACCACAATGACATTAGTATGTTATTCAAAGTATAATTTGAGAGTACATTTATCCACTTGACGCTTCGTTAAAAATGTTCTATGGAATATAAGAGAAGGAATATTTGCTTCTTTCTAGGATTTATACAAGCCTTTTCTCTTTCTCCTGAGGTCAGCTGCCTGACTAAATAAATGTACTTTTATAAAGCAAGGTGGCAGCAAGAATCTTCTGACAGAAAAAAATGGTCTACTATGCTCATTTTTCATGAGTGCAGCAAAAAGATGAGATGCTAGCCATGACCACATTCTACCTCGGTTCCTTCTTTCTACATATTGTACCCACCTTTACCCAGTAACACTGATTGTCTGAGTTTGTATTAAAGTTATCAATTTTTGTGAAACTCATGAGTGTTTCATACCAATGTATTTTAGCTCAGGTGCTGAAGAAAACCTCATGGTTAATATAACTTTCGATAACTCTTTCATCATGGGTAAGATTTAAATCATACGTGCCTGGGGATGTATTTGTAGAGGGTTGATCGGATCATCTTTTATGTCCATCTAATGTTGTTCAGTGCATATTCTCTTTTTAAATAAAGGAATTTTTATCTCTGCTGGTCTTGCTGGAAACAGAGATTGCTGGTGTAGTAATTTACTTTAGAAAGAATGTAGATTTTCTTTTAACCTTGGATACCAGGCTATAGGAATTACTTTCCTTGATATATTTGCCTTTTTTAAAAATAGTGTAGAAGCAAAAAGCATTTGGGAAACATCCTAAGAATAAGACCTCTCTACCTGTGACTGCTAGAGGGGAACTAAGCAACCTTTAAAGTTTTTAAAATAAAAATCATTAGAAAAGCTGTCAGGCACTGGCAACCTATTTACAGGAAAAAAATTTATGTCTTTCAGAATGTCTGTAGTTTTAACTTGCTTTATACAGGTGACTTTTTGCTTTAATTTACTTTAGGAAACTAAATCTCCTTTAAGAATTTTTGGTTCTCGTTAATGAATGTCTTCAATAAAGGTACAAATTTTTACATACATCAAGGATTTTCTGAAAATCTGATTTTCTAATGATATTTCAAATTCTTCAAATTTTTTTTCTGGATTTTTGAATTTTTCACATGAAGCTAATAGTCTATCGGCCACTTTGTCCCGTAACAGACTTCGTTAAACTGTTTCACTGTGTTTTACTTTTACCTAAAACTAATACATCTGGGACCCCACCTTGAGACCTGACTAATAGCTCTCAGATGATTCTGAAAACCTCCTTTTAAATTATAAGACCTTGTCTAGACTAGGATTACTGTTATAAATGTGTTAGTTGGCTAATTCTGATGAATCCTTTCATATCGATTTAAATAAGGGTGTGTGTGTGTTTGGTAATATTTTCCTGCATTTTTCATGGGAGTTGTGGGTTTGATTCTCCTTTTATTTGTGTGTGACTATTTGTATGAAAGGCGATATATGCCATTTCTATTAATTCATATGAATGACCTATTTTGCACAAATAAATAAACTAGTTGCAAGGGCATGGATAATTATGTCCCTTTTGTGTGTGTGTGCATATGGAACATAATTAATTGATCTCTGAAAACAAAACCAATAGAATAGCTATTTTGATGGAAATTTGGGACTTCAATCCTGTTTTAATAGAAAAGAAACTGTGATTAGGAGAGGAAAAGTTCTTAGAATGTTTGGAAATACAAGTAGATACGATAATATTGCACATGCAGAAATGATAATATTACCAGAATCATTTTGATGCAGTACAATATGGAATTAACTAAGAATCCTACTACTAGTAACACTGAAAGTGTATATTTCAAGGATACAAAAATAATTCTGATGTCATGATGGGAAAATGCCATGTGTTCAAAATTCTGACTGGGGATTTGGATTCCTCAAGAATTATCAAACTCCTGTTCAACTTGAGAAAAGAAGAAAGAAAGAGAGAAAGAAAGGAAGGAAGAAAGAAGGAAGAGAGAACTGATGAATTTCTGTACAGAAATCTGTGTGTCTTAACACATAGACACAAAATTAGATATTGCTGTTAAAGCATTTTATGCTACACTTTAAAAATAAACCTATCTTTTTTTTTTTTTTTTAAGAAACTACCTTTTAATTTGGAATACATATATTTACCCTTATATTAGAAGGTACGAGCACTAAAATGTGACACTAGTGACTGAGGCATGGCTGTGAGGAGGGAAGCTGGATAGGAAGGGAAGAAGTGAGGAGGGCTTACTGAAAAGTAAAATGACTGCTCTTTGTATCTCCTATACATAGCAGAGAAGACTGGGAACTGTGTTATGAGTCAGCTTCTTGTCTGGGAAGTGCTGGTGGATATGCAGGGAGCTGGCTGTAACACCTTCATTTCTATTGCATTTTCATACAGGTTATAGCTACTATTAGTGAGGCTCCTAGGCCACTCTTTTCCTTTGTGGATAGTGTTCGTAATCTAACAATGCTGACTTGACAGACCAGAGCTATATGCTGTCCTGGTTATACTGCCCCAAAATGCACAGTCCAAGGCAGTGAGCCAACCAGTGCACGCCAGCTCTGCCAGCTTTGTGCCGCTAGAGGAAATATCAAACCAGTAGTACAAAAGCTCTGGCACGAGGCAGGGAATTTCTCTCTAGGGGACTTCAGAGTACATTCATTATTACCTGTAACTTTAACAAAACAACTTTTCTACAGATACTGTAAAAATGACTGAATTCACTGTTTTGTTTATCCTGCCTAAGGAGTACACCTACTGATGACATGCAAAGGTGGAAAGAAGATTAATACCACAAAAAAAGTTGAAAGTGAATTTGAAAATTGAAAATAGAAAGTCTTTCACTGTTCTTTCTTTTCTTTATTTATTTTGTAGTCAAAGAGAAGTTGCCAGGGAACACACTCTGCCAGGACCCTACATGAATCCACTCTTACTCCTTTTGGGAGCAAACACAAAACCTTCTTAAAGACCTTGCTACTGCAAGCACTGTCACTCACTTCAACCTGCAAATTTCAAGCCATCTTCCTCCCCTTTCTCCAGCAAATAAATTAACCAAATTTAAAAAAGTCTCAAACAAAAGTCTGCTTGAAGTAAAGCTCTTACGTTCAAATTGGGAAAAGCTGGACTATGAAATCCAGTATGTGTTTCAACAGTTCCTTTTACATGAACAGTGGTTGGCTGCTGATGGGATAGTAATACTGGGATTTTTTGATTGACGTTTGTGTTATTTTTGTGCCATTCTATTCTACTGACTAAATTTGTATATGCAAAAACTATTAGAACATGAATTCTGAAACTACCCACTGTCGTTACATGCAAAAAGCAAATATTCATAAGTCTGAAAGTCTGATACAGGAGTCAGATATCTGTGCTTTCTTCTGATATAATCATAATTAATTTGTGTAAGTGCTGGATGATAACATAATGAAGACATTGACATTGGGGATAATACTCCAGTGGCCAAATTACTTTCAGAAATTTTTCTCGTATAAACTGCTTGAATTCTGGTCCTTGGAGGTAGGATGTTCTTACAAAGAAAAAGCACATATTTTTGCATGTGTCTAGCAATGCTAACTCCACTACAGTGTTGGAACTGTTTTTCAGTGCTCTGTAAAAAGGCAGAGTTAACAAAGGAAGAAGTAAAGTTAGGTCATCCAGGAAAAGGGCTAATTCAGTATTGCTTTTTATCAGTTTATTTTGACAGAGAACCTTTAAAAAGTATTTGCACTCCTCTCTGTTGGGTATCTGTCAAAAAAGAATGGAATTTATTATAAAACAAATCACTCAAGTTAAGAAAAATCCTTCCTGCTTTTTGATACACCTATAATCCTATAATTCTGCGCACAGTGGTATTATGATAGTAATAATGTAAAATACTCAAAATATATCACATTTGATTTCTTGGAATTTGATAAAGAATGATGGTTTCAGATGAATGGTTCTATCATAAGAAGACATCTAGTTGTGTGGCAAAATTAACTGAGGAAGCAGTGACAAGTGCTACCCAAATGACATTGGCTTCCACATCACAGAATGTACTCATCGTTCTCAGGATGTACCCAACACCAAAGACAATAAGTAGAGCTCCATGCAGTGGCCACTGATGGTCTTCTGTGGGTATTGAGTCAAATGAGTTCAGTAGGTGTAGGGTCATTCTTGTTGTGCAGGTCACAATATGTGAGACTTGTGTGCTCCGAGATTCAATTCAAGAACTGCTTCGCTGAGATTAATTTTGTAATAATTTTCTCTTCTTTGAATGTGTATTCTGTCTCTTTCAGAATAGCTTGGAGCTTCAACCTAACCCAAATTATTTTAATCAAGAAATCTCCCTACCTTGCCTATGGCTGAACTCTTTAATAAGGAAGAGAAAGCTGAGAATTGGAGATACGACTGCATACTGGATGAGATGAATGTGATTGGACCCAGAAGGATTTCATCAGCAACCTCTTAAAGCATGTCTTTGCTTCAGTGATAGCTGCTTATAGAATAAAAATCAATGAAGTTTTGAGTGTTGCCAACATGGAGCTGTATGCCGCCACAGCTAATTCTCTAAGTACCCAGGGTTATCTGAGAAGTTTTGGAGCAGACCGGGAACAGCTATTGCTCTGCAAACACACCCTGAAATTGGAAGGTGTGACTGGCCACCTGTGTGACAAGAGTTAGGTGCACACCATTTCATCTACCTTCTTTCCCTACGTTCTTCCTACCTTCTCACAGACAGGTACCTATTGGAAAGAAACCCTGGGGTGCAAGCACAGATCATCCAGACCAAGGTGTCAAGATGGTAACACTGAGTCCACATCTTACCAAATCTGTAGTTTAGGAGCAGCTGATAGACTGTCTGGAAGATAGCATGAACTTTAATCATGCCTGTGTTTTGATGAAACACTAATAAAGGGCATCTGTTAGTTATGTTTGGCTTTTCCTGCTTGAATATTTCATGTACCTAAAAATGGTATAAAGAAACAAAAATCTTGATGAAAAACGGCAAGTATTGTAGCAATAACCATAAACAGATGTCTGCTTTCATGCTTTGTTTCTTTGTTTAAATACACAATATCCTCTCACTGATGTCACAATCAATTTTAATTTGTTTCTTTAAATACTCATTACTTTTTCATATAGATTTATTTTTCATTTAATATTTTAACTTTCTTAGTATCTGCATAGGCTGAAATGTCTGCCTGTGCAAGTGTGTAGCTGAAAATTGGAGCATTGCTGCATTTTTATATCTAATTGAAAATATAAATACATAAAGCTGCCAGTTGTGCTATGTCTTTTGCCTCATGAAAGGTCATTCGTAATCTTTTTTTATAGTTAATGGAATGCACCATTGTGATTACACTGAAATCTGAATGCCTTCAGAAACTTTGAAAACTAAACAATTGTATGCGAGATAACAGAGAAAAATAATTTCCTTTGGAGAATGACCTTTCAAAAGTGACTAGTCCACATCTTTTTAGTGATGCCAACATGTCAGCTTCATATTGTGTACAAACCTCCCTGTCTTTGCCATATGCAAATATCCTCACTAAAATGGTAAAATAATGCTACACATTGTAATATTTATTTTTTCACAAATGTTCATCAGATAATAGCTTTTAAGGGCCTTTGAATACAGAACACTGTATGTGCTGTCAGCTTAGCCAGTTGATTTTGTTTACAAAATGTCAGCATTTCCTTTTTTCTGAAAAGGACAGGTGATAGTGTTTTCTGAAGAAGGGAACCTCAGGCCAACTCTCAACTTACACCATCAGCAGTGACCTCTATCGTCTTACTCACAGGAGCATCAATAACAAAAGGTAATTGTTACATACATGGGAAAAGAAAAAAGATACAAGAATGTCAAGATAAATGAGATAATCTTATACTAGATCTATTATCATTTTCTAATAGAAGATTAGTGTGCTTCTAACAGAAGAATAGAAGTGCTGTATTTATCAGTGCAATTTCTTCAGAAATCCTCAAATTCAATTATGGTCAAATTATAAGTCAGAATAAAACCAGGGATGTGCAACCTTAAGGCCTTTCCTTTAGATGAATGATTTATGGTCACTAAAGCTTACAGTCAGCAAGCATAAAATACAAAAGAAAAATACCTAAGGAAGTATTCATAAATCCTCTTAAAGACTAATCAGCACAGACTCTTCCTTCCCATTTCGTAAATAATTTTTACTACATATTAAATGAATGTTATTTTCAGAACACAGCCTGCTTCTCAGAAGTCATCACATATGAAAAAAAGGTGATAGGAAAAAATGGCATAAATTCCTATTTAGAAAAGCATTTATGTACCTATTTAGCAAAACAGTTAAACCCACATGCTGATACTGAGCCTTTTATACGGGATTTATGTCATTGGAATGTATGACCAAAGCAATGATAGAGGAATTACATGGCTAGGTCCAATAAACTTATGCCATATTCTGCCTATGTTTACATTTTCTAGCTTTCATTTTCTATTTCACCCTAGAGAGACTATTTTTTGTCCATCACAGACTCATGGATAAAAGTCTCTGCTTTTTGGAGTTGTGTGCCCGTAAAATGTCATCTAGATAGAGGTAATGCAGTCACAAAAGAAGAAAAATGCATATTGAGCCATTGAAACACAAGCTCTACGTACTAAAATTACTTCATGAATTAAAAACCACATAAAAGCATACATTGCATGAAAATAACAATGTCCTGTAAATAATGCTTTTAATATTGCCTTTTGCAATATACCAGACATTATGTGATCATGGTGTTACATAGCACTGACCTAGACTGAACATGCCTTCTGGAATCAGATTGTTTTGTGGTTCCACCGACTTAAGATGTTTATGCAGAGAAATCAGTTTATATTAGCCAAATTTTAATCAATTGCTAGGTGCCAGGCGAATCTGTAGGACTGTTTTTGTTTTTAATTATGACATATAATCAACTAGAACTTTTTAAACTGATGCAGTATGATAATCTAGAAAAATCTTTTTTCATCTCAGCAACATTTCTTCAGTATTTTAAATCCTTTCTAAGATTTTGAAATGGAAGCCAAAGTATTCTATATCACACTTCACATCCCTATTATGTTACTCTACAGTCATATTCTGATACAACAATCCAGCTGCATGCTTTCTTGTTTCAGAAGATTATCTATTTATTTGGGTTCCTTTTGTATACCAACTCTTTTTGTCAACTGTTCCTTCTACCAGCAGCAGTTCTTCTTTCCCTTTGTTAGTTACACAGAAGTATGAGTCACATTTTAGGAACTTCTGCATTATTTTAATGCATTTAATTATATTATATGTGTGTCTACCCATTCATATTTTATTTCAATAACTTTCAAGCTCCTTATCCAAGCCCAAAAGAATAGTTGTCATAATATTTGGCTTCCTGTGATTCTAGTCTCAACATCTACAGGGACAAAGGTACATCCTAATAATATATTATAATTGGTCCCTTTGCACAACTAAGAAGTCAAGTCGTATCAATCAGTGACTGACTGTTTGTGTAACAAGTGTTGTAGATATTACGCAGAGAAAAACTTTCACTGTGAGAGAAACTTTAAAGCCAAGTAAGAAGAATAGCTTATGATTTGAGAATTTTCCTCATGACTTTTGAGGGAAGATCCCATTCACAGAACTGTATTTGACTACAGGGAATTGATCAGGTGAGCCATCAGCTGCTGTACAAAAAGCAACCAACTGTTAGGGCTGATGAGAAGTGAAAGAGTAATTTTGGAAGCCTATGCTATCCAGCTTCTTTGCATGGTAAGTAGTCAGTGAAAGTCGCAGTCCTGAATATCTCGGAAAACCTCTCACTACCGCAGATCCAGGATGACTGCTTCCAGGATAAGAGTGCAGCAGTGTCTCCATCGTTTCTTGATAAAATGCATTCTGAGGAAGGCCACTGCAATGGGAAGCAATAGCCATTTTAAGGTAGTGGAGATGGTCCAGGTTTAAGTTAAATAGCAGCTGTGTGAAGGAGCGGTGGGCAGCTTTCGTGTTCTTCTTGCTACCTGCAACGCAGCACTAGAAGAGGTGAGGTGCTCCTTAACCGGGCAAAGCGAGTAGGGGGACTCTTGGTGCTGCTGTGCTGGGGAGGCAGCAGGGGCTCTTTCAAGGGAATATTCCCTCCCTCCTTTCCACCACTCAGGATGGATGGGGAGAAGAGGTTTATCCACACGAAATACAGACATGATTCTTCCCTTCTAACCGACTTCCAGGATAACACATTTAAGAGCCATCTCATTTGTTCTCTGTTGCTGAACAGCTGGTTGTCAGATGCAGGAACTGACCTTTCTTAGGCACCCCCTGAGAAAAACCCCGTAAAGGTAATAACCAAATAAGTCAAGTGAGGTTTGGAATGACTGTATAAATTAGGTGAGCAGGACCTTCCACGATGATTGAAGAAATGGTAGCAATGCAACTGCCTCTTTTACTTCTGCCCTTGAGGTTTCATCTGAAGATGATGTATTTCTGAAAGTTGTCGCTGCTGAAGGTTTTCCAGTTCTGAACAGATTTCGTGTTATGGCATTCAGCAGGCAGGCTGGAACTGGATTATACTATTTCTAAGGGTTAAATAGTTGAGGACAGCTTTTGGCGAGGAGGGAGGGAAACACAAGTGAAACCAAAAGTCAAACCCAACAAACCACATATCCAAATTTTTCTGTTTTGTTTTCTGTCCTTAGTATTGCCAAGGACATTAAGCAGGACAGACAGTTAAGAGTTCTTATCCTGCTGTTTCGCTCTGGAATCCATGATCTTTCTTTGGAGTATCTTACTAATTAACACAGCAACTATTTGTTCATATGTCAAATCAGTAAATGAATGAAACATCACTTTCAGTAGACTTCGCTGAAGAAGCAAGTCTTGTAAATGGCGGTACATGAAATTAAGTTGAAAAAGGGATAATGAATCCTTTGCTTAGAAGAACATACTGATTTGTATATCCTTTAAATTATTGATTTCCTATTGGGTTATAAAAAAAAGATAAGCATGACAGTGTCAAATAAAATGTCATTTTGGAACAGATATCACACTTTGATTTAGATTTGCAATATTTTTATTTGGAATGTTTTGGGGTTTTTTCATACCTGAGATGCTTGTGTGACACCTGAGTATGGAATCCATCTTGGAATCAACAATAATAAAAGACATAATGCTGATGAGATAGCACGAACCTTATCATATAAGTATAGAGCACAAATTAAACAAACAACATGCAAAAACCTGAATGCATCTTAAGTGACATAGAAACAAGCAGAACTTGAACCTCCCAACTCCCAGTCTAATACAGGAGAAATTTGACATCTGTGTATTTAATACTCAGTTCTCAAGATTTAGAACAACTTGTGGACTAAACATCTGGAACAATTTATGTTTCAAACTTAGATTACTGACATAGCAAAACAACTGCATATCAGCAATAAATTCTTACCTTGCTTTTAAAGGACAAAAAAAGCAAGGTGATTTTAATTCCATAATATACACTATATCATTAAGCAGGACTGATCATTCAATTAAGAAGGATGCAGATTTTTCCAGTGCATTAGAGAGTTAATTTGATCACACAAATAGATAAGCTACATACTTACAGGAGCTAATAATGCATTTGCTAAAATATTTATGGAGTTAAATTATTCCATAAATTGTACTGCAGTTCACTGAGATTGTTTCATTTTAATATTAATATGGACATACTATGCCAGGGATGCTAAAAATGTTGAACTTCAAACACATTTCTTGATCATTCTAACTTATATAAGTGCTTTTTGGTTTAGGGCATGTTCAGTGAAAGATAAAAGGAAAAACTTCTTGATATATCTTAAGGTGTTGGGTGAATAAAGTGAAGACCTATATAGAAATAGGTCACAAACTATCACTTGCATATAATAAATATTTTAATTTAGGTTGCTGTAAAATGCTGTTTGCAGTAACTTTGCAGAGAAGTACTTCAATATAAAATAGCTTTAAAACAGGAAAACTAAAATGATATATTTTCTGGCACCGTTTTCTTTGAAACAAGTGTTTATCACTTCAAATCAAAATGAATTCATTTCTTACAAATCATATAGTCGATATAAACCCATTCCTCTAACATGTGATCATCCCACACATACTTTAGTTTGTCATTCTTCTCTTTCTCTTTGCAGGTGTTGTTAAAAAAATGCAAGAGCCTCCACTTGCCAAGATGCATGTGTACTTAGCTATTTACAGCTTTAAACGAGAAAATAAGCCTTCTTAGAATTCTGAAAATGTTGAATTTGTTTTTCCCAGCTGGAGAGTGGGGTTAGCTTCAATTTTACAAATATGTCTATGTCAGAATGTTCTTCAGCTTTATGCCAGGAAACCGTGCAGCATGTTATGGAGTTCAATGGAAGGAAAAAGGACTGACTCTGCCTTTGGCAACTGCTTCATCCACCTGATGACTGAAACAGACGTGGTGATTTTAGAATCTGATTATTCCTGTGGAGAGAAAAAGTTGATTAAGCAGTGAAACCTGAGATTTATTCATGCCTCTTTTTTGTGTATCCCCAACAGTTGCACATGAAAGCTGACCCTCTCTCTGAAATATTTCTGCGCTATACTCATGGGATTGTTATTTGGATTCATATGAGTTCAAGATCATCATGCATAGAGAAAATGAGAATTTGTTCTATAATTTGAGTATTTGGGCTGTTTTTTTTCTTTTTAGAATGTCCCATGTGTGTGTCCCCTCCAATAAAAAACGAGATTCAGAAAACCAGGACATGTTAAAGAAGCTGACTGTCTTTCAAAATGTTCACCTTTATTCCTATTGCTTTCCTCTAAGCATACACACATCTTAATAGGGAGTCATGACGAAAGCCAAAAAAGTTATGGTTACTTTTCCCATCACCAGTTACTGGCCTTCTTTATCCCCCTCTATGCCCACACATATTCACATTACTTTATTTTGCGTTTTTGAAAAGATTACTTGGCATCAGTCCTCTGGTCTATGAAATAGGCTTTACTCTTGAGATATGCATGATCTGACAATCTAAAGAGGTATACCCTTATCCCTTACCTTTGCTGATATGAGATAAATAAATTAATATAGGAAGCTGTGATTTAATCTCTTCAGTCAAAGCCTTTTTGGTATAATCTATCTTTGCTTGTTGCAGTTTTTCTATACTATATCAACATTTTAAAATTCTGAAGCTAAGGTCCTGTGAAATACATCATGTCTCTTTTAAGAGCTTTTAAATAATGACATATGAACATAGTGGGCTTACCTTACCAATAGAATTTTAATAACACTGTGACTTCACTAATAATAAATACAATACTTCAATAGCACTTTATAAATTATTCTTCTTTTCACTCACAAAACATCTAGATAATCTTAAAAAATAATGCTGGTAACTTAACAATTAAAAACATATCTAGGAATAATTACATACACAGATAGTAACTCCTTTCATATTTTTTTTTTCCTTCTAATAGTATTTTTTTTCCTTTAATTTCTCCTATGATTCTGTCTCCATTGAGCCTCCGTATATATCTGTAAGAACTGAGACAACAGAAGTTTTACGTTGTGTCACTGCAAGAACACAGTTCAACTTACTGTTTGTGCATCTAAGACAAAGTCTAATGTCTACAACATGGAGGAGGCTCTTGCCATCAGACAGCTGCAGATGGAACAGACAGCACACTTTCTTTTGTGCTCATAACAATAAACTTTTCATACTTCTGAGATCATAGACAAGCCATGCTTTATCAGCAGTGCCATATTACTTCTAACCAACAGCAGCCTTCAGGTGTCCCTGAAATTTTGACAACCAAACCTGACATTGGATGGTCTTTCTCTACACTATGATCAATGAGTAAAATGATACCTCTTACACGAATTTAGTCATTCGAATGAACATTAATCTCCTTAAGTCTCTCTCAAGCTTGTTAAATCCTAAGTGCTGAAGTTGTCAAATTGATTATCACCTGATCTCTTTCTCCAAGTGGAATTATGTGAGACCCTGAGTCAGTCCCACTACTGGCTACTGCCAAGTGGGGAGGTTTCCTTTTATGTGGCTGCAAAAGCAGTTCCTTGTCCTCCTCCCTCTTTCACATGGTGTGGTTCTGCCCCTTTTTAGGCTCTACTCAAGATCATCACTGAAAAGACTGATTGCACTAACCCAGCAGAAAACCATCTGAAATTGTCTCATGGAGAGACCTGATATATGTTACAGCTAATGCAAGGTAAACAGAGACAGCATGCGGTAGGGAGCTATGACAAGGTGTTAGATTGGCTCAAGCTGTCTTGTGTAATTTTGTTTTTGAAAGTGAAGTGACACAGCTTTTGTAGCTTGGGTATGAAAAGTAGTGTTAGTTCTGGCTGGTGGGTTTTTTGGTTTGTTTGGGTTTTGTGGTTTGATGGTTTTCTTAAACTGCATGTTAGTGCTAGTACTTCTTATCCATTCAGAAAGCACACTTGGGCTTTGAAACCATTCAGGGATCCTGGAATTTGGTTGAAAAGAGCTGCTAAAATGTTAATGAGTTTTTTTAATGTGATTTTACAACTCCTGTTATCACTTAACCTGAGTTGGCCAAAGCTTTGAGAAAGATCTGTCTAGTTCTGTCTCCATTACACTATAAAATGAATTACAGAAGATCAAAGGGTTGCTATATATTTTTTAAATTTTTTAATAGAAAATTAAGTAGACTATTTAACCTTTTAGAACAGGGAACACCGACCTACTAGGGAAGACAAAACTGGAGTAATAATGGATTATGTACAGACTTCCCCTGCCCAAAGTATTCTTGCTTTTGGGAAGTCGATGATTTTCAAGCTCCAGCAAATGTTCCCGGTTCGCTTTGATTCCTAAGAAGCTCTTCATGTCCCATCCAAGGCCTTGTTGATACAAGCGTCCTGATGTGACCCTGCTCTACCATTTGGTCTCTGAAATCTTCTCCCCCTGAGCAACTTTCTCCAGTTTGTCTTCTGTCAATTTAGAAATATATAGGAATAGATGAGGAGTAGCTGTGAACAAAATTAAGCTCCCCAAAACAATATCCGTCACAGGTTGAAATAGTTTGAGCTGTATGCATAATTGTAATTTTTTACTGATGGTCATCACTACGTACATTTAAAAGCTGCATATGTAAAAACTAATTTCTATGTCTATTTTTATGTTCCCACAAAACTGAAAACATGACAAATTTATTCTGGGGCCAAAAAGACCCAAACAACTTCAAAATAAAGGGAAAAAAATTCTTCCATCTGTAGAATTTTCCTCCTTTTCTTTTTCTTTCTTTCCTTCTTTTACCATAAAATAACTATATTATATTTTAAATAGCTTTGAAAATTAATGTGAATGATTATTTATGCACTCTTTGATGAAAGAAATTAAAGTTTCACTGGAAAAATCATGCCATGTTTTAATAATGAATATGGCAAAAATTTTCATTAAAGGGAACATACAGATCTAGACTTAGACCAAATATTGACCTAGTTAAACTTGTAATATGAGCGCATCAGAGAATCACAGAATGGTAGGGGTTGGAAGGGACCTTCGGAGATCATCTAGTCCAACCCCCCTGCCAGAGCAGGGTCACCTAGAGCAGGTTGCACAGGAACGTGTCCAGGTGGGTTTTGAATGTCTCCAGAGATGGAGACTCCACCACCTCTCTGGGCAGCCTGTTCCAGTGCTCTGCCACCCTCAAAGCAAAGAAGTTCCTCCTCATGTTGAGATGGAATTTCCTATGCTCAAGTTTGTGCCCATTACCCCTTGTTCTGTTGCCGGGCACCACGAGAAAAGCCTGACGCCATCCTCCTGACACCCACCCTTTAGATATTGATAAGCACTGATGAGATCCCCTCTCAGTCTTCTCCAGGCTAAACAGACCCAGGTCTCTCACCCTTTCCTCATAAGAGACATGCTCCATTCCCTTGATCATCATGATATCATTCCCATGTACATTCATAAAGCAGTTTAGTCCAGATACGCATATGGGTATTACAGCAAGCAGGTGTTTACTTCAGAATCAAAAGTTGCTGTAAACCAATTTAAAAAAAATAAAGGAACCATGTCTAACAAATAAAACTAGAACACAACAATGGTAATTAAAAAAAAAAAACAAACTACATCAAAATAATATAGTAAATATAAAGTATTGACAGAAAAGGTGAAGGTGAGTGCACTTTAAAAAACTATTGACAAAAGAATGTTGCTTTTTAAATCATCCTACAAATACTTATTTTATCAGCAGGGGAAAAAACCCCTACAATAAAACCAGAAAAAAGAAACAGTCTACCTTCCTCCTTATTTTATCTGTGATGACAGCAGTTACTTGGTCTTTTATTAGAAAAGATCTTTACAATAATTATTGCTAGAGGAGTTAGGACTTAGTTATCTTAATTTTATCTGAGATCATTGACTTTAATCAAGTTAGTTTCAGGAAAGAGTGCTTAATTTCTCTGCTTCCTGCTGGTCTGCCGAACCTTTATAATCTTATTTTTTTTTTTTTTTGTTGTTGTTGAAAATCAGCTGGAATCCCTTTCTGTGGCCATACTACTTGATGTTGGGAAGGATTTAGAGAAAATAGGATAATGTTATTCACATAGAATCTTTGAACTATTTTTTGTTGGGAACAGACTATTGATTCTGTCAGCATCCCTCACACTGCATGCAAAGATTCAGCATGGAACAACAACTCATTCTACAAGGAAACACAAGACGTGATTGCCATGAATCAATCTTATTAGCCCAAAATGCACTACAGTACATCCCTCCACAGATTTGACACAGAATTCACCCTAATTGATTTCTAGCAATATAAGTATATGGTGCTGCCATTTTATTTTATCTGTTTCCAGACACAAACTTCTTTTAACGTATCGAGCTTTGCAATCAAATACTTACATAAAAGGTTAATTGGAAGAAAACCAAAATGCCTATGCTCTGTTTCAAAACCCCACCTTACTGTAGCTTATAAAACATGTTTTTTAAATAGTATATTAGCACTGAAAGACCTTCTGTATAGAGTTACCTTAAAGTAGCACACCAAATCTGCCCACAATTTTTTCCTGTGTATTAAATAGGAAACCTATTCAAAGCTAAGTGCTTAAGCTTTAAAATATGAGCTTGTGGACACTTTTTTTTTTATTATTATTTGATCTGCTGTAATGAATTGTTGCATTAAATTGATGGAAAGAAATGTTGCAGTACAATGGCTACTGTTGTTGCTCGTCATATAAAGATTATTATCTATTAAAGTTACAGATGAAATTCTTTCAGCTAAATTGCTGTACGAGCAGCATAGCTCATTAGTTTCTCAGGAGTTACAAGCAATGTCTTTCAGCAAATGCACGTCTTCCTTCTTTGAATAAGTTCTCAAATTTGATAGTCAAATTCAACGCTAATGCAGGCTGAATGTCTTCTAGTTTACACCACAATGAATTCAACCATTTCAGCCCATTTTTGAAGACTGTAGTTGGGAACTCTTTCATAATATACTGGCTACATTAACTACATTTGTTGACATTTCTATTAAATCCTACAGGCTAGATATGCCCTACTCCACTGTGATTCTGGAGGAAATGTATTGAAGTCAATGGAGATACATGAGTTTAAATGGTTGTACAAGGAGAAATGCAGCCTGTGGTGAGCTAGAGTAGACAAGGATGAATCCACTGTCCTCATTTAAATTGCAGCTTAAGCCTGTGCCATTCCCTGAAGTTTCCAGAGGTGGAAGAATGGTGCACTAACTCACTATCATCCTGTCAAGTATATCTGCGTGGCTTTTATTAGGTCTGCAATTTAGGTTCAGTATAAAAAGGGCCAGTATCCTGATTTATCACAGTTTTATGACAGTGGTGTTCTCTCTGTGCTGAAGAAAGTGGAAAAATGGTTTCCTGGGAGCCCGGCTGCTGAATGAGGCAGATATGTATCTATTGGGATTTCAGAGACAACTCTTTTAGGACATTAGGCCTTACCTCATCCTAAGGAATAAATCTGAAATCTCTGCAAGATTCTTATTTTCAATTTGCACAATGCCTTTTAGGTGCAGTTTCAGACTAATGACATGATAGAAGATGAGTGTAATGCCCCATTCCATAATTGCATTAGGCTTGAAAAAGCCGACTTTGGGATATATAATACCAAATACATAACAGTATTTGTACATAATAAGGAGGCCAACTCAGTGCCACATGGGCCAAACCCCCCAAAATAGCCCAAAAAATGTATCAAGGAAAAATCCATGTTACCCATTGGTGCAGTCCAGCTGCCTGTGATATTTCTAGCTCTGTGTGCTTGCCTGTCATGATGATCAAATGAGCTGTCATGGCGGAGCAAGTTCGAGTGAGAACATTCATAGTAAAAGAAATGTTCTTGTGTTGTTAGTAATGTCTATGTCCTGTTCACTACTGTTGAAGATTTGTGGTTTAGTCCAGCAGCAAAGCTCACAGCCTATCCTCACAGCTTATTTTCTGCATGATCCCTTGGTTGAGTCGTAATCCTACGTGTGGCATTGCAGTCATGAAAATTATGTCACAAATCCAGCATAATGTTTTTGCCGTAGGATGAAGCAGTAAAAGGAAAGGAGCTGAGAGAGGGCCAAACATGACTGATTATAGAAATATTTGATAAATAAGAAGATATTTCTTCATTTCTTTGAATTTACGAACTCTTCCGTATGCAGTATGCAGACCCTAGGACTGCTACAGTAAAGAAGGCTTCAGTCTGCTATGGTCTGTATTTTTGTCTTCCCCCTTTTTTTCTCAGTGTCAATCACATTTCCTTTTGTTTGGGAAGAGAACGTATTTGAGAGTAACAACTTCGTAATTACAATAGTCAGTCTGCAAAAAATATAAATAATAGTATTTGGGCTGGAGGACTGAACCGGGACTTAGGAACTCTGGATCAGTGGATAGTAACTTTTCAACCTTGTCTATTAATATATGAGATTATTTTCGAGTGGGTGTTGTCTCTCCATATGTGTATTTACAGCACATAGTACAATGGGTCTCCTTTGTCAGAAATTCATGGTAAGTGATATAATAATACTATATATATAAAAAAAATATATAAAAATATATATATAATAATATATATAATATAATAATATAATACTACTGTATAGCACGTATGACAGTCCTAATAAGAAGCAGGGCTGAACATTTCTGTGTGCTCAGATCTGCATAGTTCATGATAATAGTAATACTGTTCCACGTTTAAAATGTTCCTTTTATTTACTGCCTTCTTTATAGACACTTTTAAGATGTTTGTCATCGGGTTGTCTTTTTAGTATTTAAGTACTACCTACTTTATAGATGTCAACACAACCTCAGAGAAGGCCAGGAATTAATGTAAAAGGCCCCATTCTGCAGTTTTTTAGCACAAAGATTGTACATGTCAAATTAATTACATGGAAGTACTTTAAAATTGCATTCACTTTAAATCAAAGCAGAGTCTGGCCCACACTGGTTCTGCACTGAGTTGCCTGTTAAAAATGTAACAAAGTATGTCAGCTGACAGCAGTAGAATGACCACTAGCAGGTCTTCTAGGTATTCAGCTTTCAATTAAAAAAGAAAAAACAGTAACCCACCTTTAATTTATTGTTTAAACTTCCAAGGAATGATTCTTATTATCTGATGATTTAGATGTAGTATGGAACTGAGAGGATTAAATTTTTTCCATAAAGAATGCCCTCTTTTCTCCTCTGGCAATTGGGATTATCACTAGCTGTAATAAATAAAGTGATTTCCAAATAGAGTGTGTCTATGTACTGTATTTTGATGTAGTGTAGGCATTATCTTTTATTATATTCAGTTTTGATTTCAACTGCATATTATCATAATTTGAGACAGGCACATGTAGCTCTGTCGTAACTAAATGAAAATCCAAAGTCTCCTACCAAGCAAAAAGCTATCTAACATTTAAATATTTCTCCTTCAAAATGCTGCCCTCAAGACCTTGTATATTTAGGGATTTATACAGTGGCAGAAGCAATTTATTTTTTATTTTTAATAAATGGCCCTTAAGGCACTTTGGACAGTTATAGTAGAATTAGCAGTTTGGTCACATTTAAAGTGTTCCCTCTGAGCAGCAATAACACAACCATGTTATTTCATTCTGAAATAGTATCTAAGCTTCATGTATGTCTTGTTAGGCTGCAGTGCAAAAAAAAATATAATCATCTCATGGGGCTGATCTTTGTTAATGTACTGTGACCCCTGCTATTTTCAAATTGGCTCTGAAGTACTCCCTTAATGCAGCCATAGTAAAATAGTCCAAAGAGCTTCTTTTTGTAATGAAAATTCCTTGATACCTACAGATATTTGTATGAAAAATTTTACAGTGTGTGTGGGTACTTGCCTCTATATATTTTGTTGGATGATCTCAGAGATCCATCAGTGTTTAGTATTATATGTGTGAAACTGGTCATTCTTGTCAAGGTCTAAGCATAAAGTGGCTTACACTGCTCTTCACATGCTAATAATAAATCCCACTTGACCACGTAAGTAGTTAAATTAGCCATTTTTTCCTCTTTCTGGGCCTAAGGCAATTGTAAACAAAGGTAGACTTTCATCACTTTAGACAATGCACAAGGTTTATAAACAAAATCAGATGTTTCAAGTTTTGCTATTTCCACTGTAATCTGAAACATGCATGTTTTAAACCATTGGGTTTAGAGCATTGCATGTCAAATTTTCTCTCAAATATTTCCCTCAGTGTATCATGTAGTTTCCAATGTTTTGAAAACATTCAGAGCATAGATGGGTGTGTGCTTGCTCCATATTTCTTGTACTGAATAATTAATTTTGTTTGAGGAAATCTGGAGAGGAAGCTGAGCAAAGGAGTTTTCCTTTTCACGTACAGCATGAGAATGATTTGCCACCTAGAATAACCTTATTCGTCATTTCCAGAGACCCAGGCAATAGAGGATCTTGCTTTCCTGATCATAGAGTGGTTTGGGTTGGAGGGGACCTTTGAAGATCATCTAGTCCAACCCCCCTGCTATGGGCAGGGACATCTTTTACTGGATCAGATTTCTCAAAGCCCCATCCAACCTGACCTTGAACACATCCAATGATGGGGCATCCACAGCTTCTCTGGGAAACCTGTTCAGTGTTTCACCAGCTTCACTGTAAAAAATTTCTTCCCTATATTCAAGCTAAACCTACCCTTCTTCAGTTTAAAACTGTTGCCCCTTGATCCCATGATACAATTTAGAGTGGAAAAAGTAAGAGGAGGAGGAGGATAATAAACTTTAAACCTGTATAGAAATCCTGCATTGGAGATCACTTGAGCTACTAGCTTTGTATATTGAAAATACAGGCTGATATAGAAAGGAAATTTGCAAAAACATTAAAAAAATGCTTCTAATGTCAGTTCATTATCATTCATAGAAAGCTCAGATTAAAGGAAAATAGACCACTGTTTTCTTATCAAGTGATGTAGGAAGAAAACAACTGTCTAAATTATACAATATTGTAAAGAAATACTCATGAAAGTTCTAACACCACTAGCCTGTAGCAGTTGAGGCTGCCACAATATAATTAAGTTTAGCATCCTGGGGGATAAACTGTGTGCGTGTATAAAAACAACCTAGCAATATGACACTGGATGTTCAAGAAGAAAAATGAGTAAATATATCTAACCTTAACAGGTTATATCTAACCTAATATATCTAACCTCCAGCAGACCCTTAATAAATAGGCTTCAAAGTGAAAATTGTAAAACTAGAAATCCTTAGATTTGGAAAGGTTAAGCCTATCATCTGTTAGAGAAGGTATAGAGATTTGATCAAAACTGGAGAAAGAATAAAAATATATATAATGTGATTAAATGGCAAGTTTCAAAAGATAACTTCCTTCAGGAGCGTTTTATAAATAATATCTAGCAAAGTGTTGGGCAAAAACTGTAGTTCCATTTTGAGAAAACTTGAGTAGGAAATACTCAGACACATAAAATAAACTTTGGCATGCTATGGCACGCTGGATGAAAAAAAATTCCAGAAAATTTAGACTGAGTAGAAGAAAGTAAATGAAACTGTAAAGAAGGGCGAAAGTACTACAGAAGACTTAGCTGATATTTGGTTGCATACCAATTTCCACATAAGATAAGCTAGAGATGCTGTTTAGATGGTAAAATGGGATAGCGGCATGAGAAATGGGAAATTACATATATAACAAAAGGGGGCAGTACTAGATAGAATTGCTAACTAAGGTATAAATTATTGAGGCGACCACCTTGCAAATACCAAATAAGTGAGTAAAATCAGGCAAAGGGAGAAGAGCGTTAAGAGGTGAGTCAGGTACACGGGAAGGACTTGGAAGGGGAAAAAGGGAATATAAGGGTATATAGTTGCTAATGAAGTTCATTAATCAGCCTGAGTTGTACCTTTTCCCTTGGGTGAAGTTAATAGCGGACATTTTAAGACATATATTTTTTGGTACCCAGTGGAAGAGATCATACGTTGCAGGTGCAGATATTGCTTCAGACTAACTAGCTAATGTCCATGCTGTTATTTTACATCTGCAAAGCAGTCACAAAGTCATGATTTAAGAATAGCTATTTGTGATTGGAACATAAAGAACTAGGCATGCTCTAGTGCTGATCTCCTTGAATGCCAACAGTAACTTCTGCTTCAGATCTGGAACTCCCTCTAGTCAAATGCATCCCATATATTACAATTAGGAAAACAGATACAAACTCCCTCCTGACTCCTCTACTGTTAGGAATTACCTGCAAAGAAAGGTGGCAATTGGTTTGTGAATATAGCCTGGTAAATATGGCTTTTGCTGTCAGTAGCATGAGGCTGTAGGCTTTGTACTGACCTGACAGGGCAGGATCTTGGGCCTTGCTCAGACTTGTTATGACCTCCACTGTTTTTATCATATTTTAACAACTGCTAAGGACTAAGTGACTGTTGCCCAGCCCGTGAGCCTGGGTGTGTAAATGCTGCCATGGGGAAGAGCCTGACCACCCCAGGCAGTTCCTGCATGACAAACATCCACCTGTGAACACAGGAGGGGCGCAGGACAGCTTTCAGCTATGACTGGGAGCAGCGAGGAGAGAGCAGCCCGGGGTGAGAAAGTCCAGAGAAATAGACTTTAGCATATCAAAGGCTGACAAGGAGGAATCATCCACCGTGCACACCCTTCTTCGTCTGGCAAAGTGCTCTGGTAGCTGCTGCCTTGCCCTAACACCCCACTAAGCCCCCACAGTCTTCTTGGGAAAGACTGAGTCTATCAAAACTTTTGACCAAGGCATATGAGAAGGGCAAGCCTAACCCCAGAGAGAAGTGACGGATACTAGGAAGTTTTCATGCAGCAATTTTGCCTGTCATGTCGATGAGACTTTTCTGTATTAGTTAGACTGTTAAGGATACTAAACTGTTAAACACTAACTGGATTATCAGTAAATTCCTAACTCCATGTATATGCTGTGTTCCGTCTTGCCCAGAAGCCAATTTTGAGAGAAATAGGGGAAGCCTCTTAAGCTTTCCTGGTCAATGTGATTCTGAGCACTTGATGAAGATATGGACATTATCATCCATACTTTGTGTCTCGCTCAGCTTTAATCATAAACATGCAGTAATCTTGTTTATTGCTGGACTATGGATACTTAATCCATATCAATATGGATAACGAGAACATGACTTTAGTTTTGGGATGGTCAAGGGTTCCCATTGAGCAGTGCCTAGGATTTTGGTTCATCTTAAAACAAAAAGCTGGGGAGGGGATGGGACTTGCATGTTTCATCTCACAAGCAAAAAAATACTATGTGATCTTGAAATCTGAAATATATAGAGCTGAATTTTTATGTGTATGTATACACATGTACTTGCACACATGCAGGAATGAATAGGCTGCAGCTTCTGCGGAAGAAGAGATAAAGGTAGCTCTCTTTAAAGTGTAACAAGTGTGGCTTGTATTTGTGTTTCAGATATAGATATATTCTTTAAAATTCTATTGGTATAATCATGTGTTTGCCTTAAAAATAATGTATTTGATTTTTCTAACTGTTTCAGAGTTAATTCTTTTTATGAGACTATTCGGGGAAGACTGTCAAAGGGTGAGAAGTAAATTAATGGTAATGATTAAAAATTAGGAATGAAAAGCAGAAGCCAGACAATGTGAGTATAAATGAAATCTTTTCGTTTGTCCAAAGGCTAACAGTTGTTATGATATTTTCCGCATCAAATTTTCTACAGATAATTATATGGCATGTAAAAAGGGAAGAAAGGACTTCAGAGAAGCAAAATTTATGGTTGACACTAAATTATTGAGGCTAGTCAAGTATAATGAAGCCTGAAAACATTGTGAAGTAAATAATAAGGTTAGATGAATAGGCAGTAGGATGGGTAATGTAATTCGTTCCTAACAGATGTAAGGAAATGCTAACTGGAAGGAGTGATTGGAGTTGTTCATACCTGTGGCATTAAAAAGTAATTGTAACCATTGAGGAAATAAATCCTACTGGCATTTAAGTTTAAACAACTGAATGAAAACAAAACTACATAAACATTCTTTTCTTATCATGTTTCTGTAGTCTGAAATACGTAGTACCAGCCACAGTGAGAGATATGGGAGTAAACAGGATGGGCCAGGGCACAGCAGGACCAGGGGCCGCCCTGCGAGGCCTGGGGCCCTTCCCTCTCCCCGTGACAGTTCCCATTCCACTGCCATCAGCGAGCCGGGCTGGGCTGAGGGCAGTGACCAGGGCTGGCCACAGCCCGGCCATCCCCAGGTGTCGGCACAGGCCCCCAGGCCGGGCTGTGAAGATGGCCCCTGGGGACTGGCCGAGGCTGGGGCCGGGCCTGGCTCATCAGGGACCAGGGCTGGGCAGGGGGCAGGAAGGCAGTTCCCAGGGCAGGGGGACGAGTCCCAGCTTCTCACAGCCCTTTCCATCCACCGCCTTTCCACCCCAGCCCTCACCATGGGGTTCCCCGCTCTGCCTGCTGGGCGCTGAGCCGAGGCCGGGTTGGCCCTGCCCTGGCGTCCAAACCCCAGCTGTGGGCAGCAGGGAGGGACAGGCCCAGAGGTACGGCCTGGTACGGGGATTTCCAGGTGCCTTTACAGGCAATATGTGGTTTGACTAACAAAGAGAGGGAAAATCTGTCTCGTTGGTTTTTATTACATCACCTTAGCTTGATTAAGGCACTTTTTTCTGCTATAGAAACCCTGTCCTTCATCCTACATGTGCTTATATATGTACCTAAATTAAAACCAAGTGAGTACAACTCAAAGATTTTCAAATGTTGTGTAGACATTTTTCTGAGATGTCAAGAGGAGATTTTGTCCAGAGAAGCTCAGAAGCACACGTCGCCTTCGTACTCAAATACCAATTCCTCAGTTTGCCTAATTTAAATAAAACTTTTGCTATTGATTTTTAAGGACCAAAAAATTCATTTTTAACAGGAGATGAAAAGTTTTCAGTCTCTACTTTAAATGAGAGAGACTTTTCTACAACCCAATTATGTAAATCTCTGGTATGTTCCTATTGCAATGATAACTTCCATTAACTTACAAAATCTTGGGACTGAGCTTCAACTATTTTGCATTAGCATATAAAAATTGAAACCATCACATTGGTGCTGATTTACTGGGAATCTAGCTAGAATTTGGCTCCTTAATCATTGAGTTCATAGCTGGTTTTCAGACTGAATTAACTTTTTTAAACTTCACGGTTCTAGTTTTTAAGAGTTAGTGAAATTGTCCTTCAATGGATTTACCCTTCAGCTTTGACAGAAAACATTCCTTCTTGTATTTTTGCATGGAAAACATGCAAATTCATGACATCCAAACCACAAGGAAATTCCATAAGGAAATAAAACTCTGAGTGCTTCACTTCAGGTTGGAATTTGTGGTCCAAAATACACAAAGATGACAGAAAATCAGATAACTAACAGTCTGATGGTGATGTGCATTTATTTGGGATACATCAATAGATTTCAATTTCTAGACAGATAATTCATGCCAATGACTTGAAACCATGTCATCCATTCTCATGGATATGCACAGGTTGCTCTCTTTCTCAGTCCTTGCTGCTACAGCTATTTTTATTTCATATAAATACAGCCATATCAATTTGCTCATGGACTAGAATATGGTCCATTTTCAAATGGGCAGGACTTCAGTTGTGTTGCTGCATATGTTCAATATTCAACCTGGAAACATGGAAAAGTATGGAAACCATTTTTCATGTTTTAAAGATGGAAAAAATAAGGTGTGTCAAATAGTACTGGACAATAAGTGTTTATTATCTTGGGTCAGACTACTAATTCCATGTTCAACAGAGTTAATATTTATTTATCTCTACAATATTTTGCTAATAGGAGTAAGATTTGGACAAGTTAATCTTTTAAGGGAAAGCACTGTAGCCCCAAAGATATTTCATATTGAAGAATGATAGGCTGTTTATAGAGCCATTTTTTAGCTCTTCAAACTCATGCTATCAAGTAGTTTAAGTCAGTGGGATTTATTTTTATTTTTTTTTAAGAACTATTAATCTCCCTAAACAATGCTTTAAAATTCATTTCAGGGTAGTAGATTTTCTTTTGTTGACTTCAACTTTGTCACAAGTATTTTGAGTACAGATTTTTGATCAATTTATGGTACAAGTTATACAAATATAACAATGATCAAGAGTTTAAAAATTCAATTTTTTTTTTCTTTTCTTGTTCTACTCTATTTTCACAGGTATTTCATAGCATGCATAAGAGCAGAGCAGACTGACTACATTCCTAAAAGGGATTTTTTTTACAGACAGATTAGAATACTCCATCTTAGACCTAGTGAGAGAAATAAAATTACTATAGCTGCATTGCAGATGATAGTATTTCTCAAAGCAAGTACTATATAATTTCAGAATATAATTTTAAAAATACATAATTATATAATAGTTTATAATATACAATAATATATAATGATAAGAAATATGTAAATATATAGTAACTTAATACTTTACCAAAAAAACTTTTAATTGCAAAACTGTAAAAATTTTGGTAGTCTCGAAGTAAATTTTTATAACATGAAACAAGTTTTGTCTTATTTTAAAAAAATAATTATGACAGAATATGTATTTATAAATTCACATAATATACATATAATTGTATTACGTAGCAGAATTATAGATATTTTTACCCCAGACATTGCATATGCCACTATTCACCTGGAAACCTCCAGTATCATTATATCATTGGATTTTATTGGTCCATTTGTATTTTAGAGCTTAACTAAAGTGTAAAATAGGACTAGTCCAACAGTTACTTTTATTGTTTCTAAACTTTTTTTACCAATATTTATGTTATTTATTTTGTCAGATCAAGACAGAAATGTTAAATCAAGACCTTAATCTTTTCTCCAACAGTTTGTGAAATTTTCTGGCAATGAGAATAGATACCAAATCTTTATTCTATACACCTCAATGAATTTTAGGTATTTAGTGGGAATGCCTTTGCCTTTACAGCTCTGATCACCTTACGTTACTTCTATAATTGATGAGGAGAAATATGTATTTTTAGTGTCTGATCTGTTTTAAAAAACCTAATTTTAGATGTGATGAGCTGTGCCTTCGATGCCACTGGCTAAACAGATCAGGTTTCAGTGACTGCAAAGGGAACCTAGGAAGACTAACTGAAATTTAGACGCCCATGTTAAATCAAATGATTCCACCTTTAGTGACAAAGTTTGTACCTCCCTTGACTGCCTCACTTTGCAGAAACAGATATTCAGTGTTAACTGCATTTTCTATTGATAGTAATAGAAATATAGTAATGTAAATAGGAACCAAAATGACTCTTATGCTTTATATTGCAGAAAAATACCCAGATATAATGTGTTAACTCAAACTTCTTCCATCTCAGGTGAACTGTCAGCTATTTTCTAATTTCAGCTTTGCTAAGATTACCCTATAAATTTAGAAAAATTGGAAAATTACAACTCTTAATAATAGTAATCTGTAGAAAACTTTCTAAAAATACGGCCAAACTACTGAAGGTGAATGTAATCTATTCTAAATCCTGAACCTACAGAAGTTGTAACTCTAACTGGCATACATATTTTCAATCTGACCTGTTAAAGAAATGAATTGTATGCAAGATGGTTACATCATGAGTGTGATACTAGTGTGAATCCCTGAGAAGAGGATGCCCATAACATGGACGCATTCATTTAGATGAAATCCAAACCAGGTTTCATTAGTTCTGTTAATCACGAAACAATTTATTGTGTTCAAAGCTACTTATTTACTGTAGTCAAACTATGAGTTTGATTTATTGCGCTTTCGTGCAGTAAAATTTGAGACATCAGAATTCATTGCATAATAGAGTGAAAAAGGCAGGGAGGTGGAAAAAACCCCCAACTCTTGCAACTCATCTTGCACCAAATCTGGAGATAACTGGATGTTAGTTTACATTTTTCTTTACCTGGTAGCCCATTGCATCGGAGAAACTGTCTGCTTAGTCACAAAGGATTTAATAAAACAGTTAAGCTGAAATGTGCTGATATTCATTTGGTTCCAATGAGATTAATGGTGTGCTTAAAATTAGGTGCTTAGGTAAGGTGCTGCTATTAAAGTTGTATCACTCAGCAAAGAGCAAAACAACGGAAAATAAACATTCATGTACATGCATGAAGGAAAAAGGGAAAAACAAAGCAGTACAGTTTCTGCGGTGTGTACAGAAAGTAAAGAGTGAGTATACATCCATTTGTTCTTTGGCCTGCGATCCCAAACTTTGCATGGTATTTTATCAAGTTTTGTTAGATAAAAATTTGCATTCAGAGAATATGCAGGCAGTCATCTGAACGTATAGTCTCTAGTCAACATATGGAACAAATGTCAAGGTCAACCTCTGTTAAGACCAGGCTCTGAACTTCCTGTTCGTATCACTGAGCACATAGTGGAAATCATTCCCTTGATTCTGTTGGCACTGTTTGTATCTTTTCCACTAGTGTCCAAGAGTTTGTAATTTGTTCTCGAGTGTTGAGTAATAGATCTGCCCATGTAAAATAAACTGGTTTATGTCCTGTCCATCATCATTTTGTTTTGATATAATCTATCAATTTTTCCTTAATAGATTTTTTTCCCTAATAGTTTCTTCTTGTCCGCAGAAAACATTCAATACTGAGTGTAAATGCAGGTTAAATATATGTAAGAGTTTCTATTTCTCTTGTGTTTTGTTGTTGGAGTTTTTTTGGTAATCAAGTAAATACAATTAGCTTAGCCCACTTACCATTTTAACAGTTTGTCATCCAGCCTGAAGATAATTATTAAGCCAAAGATAAACATTTAAAGTTGTTTTCTTTATGCTAAATTTTGCTTGCTGTATTTCTAGCTGACAACTGAAGCCTGATAAATGAGAGTAAATGCAATCCTAATGACTTTGAGAAATTTGTAATGATTAATTTATTCAGTTTTGTTGTCAAAGTTTTCCAGCCACAAGTGAGAATATATTTTAAGTAGGGTTCAAATGTGTTGCTATAATAGTGTTATAGTGGCTGAGGAAAGCAATTTGCAAAGAACAATAAATGCCAAAGACAGAAATCGAGTGCTCTGGCTATCAACAAAACAAAACACTAACCTAGCAAAGAGTTCATTTAGCACCATTCCAGATGGCTAGAATTTTCCACAAGAGCACATATTTTGCAATCAGTATAGCAAGCATATGTATTTTTTCTCTAATAAAGTTAAGACTCAAATTATTCTTATACAATTTGCAAATCTAAACCTTGATCCTACATATATCTAAGAATAATGATGTTTCTTTTTGTATGTAGCTAGACATAAATCAAAATGTGATATAAAAGGAATTGTAGTATATAATGATTTACCACCAATTTGATAATGAACTGTTCCATGGAACTTGATCCTCTAGTGTTTTGTGTAATCATTCTGCAAAGTGGCCAATTTGTTAATAAGCTAATTTTCTATCTTCGTATTGGATACTCTGCATGAAAGTGAAACCTGAATTTTTGTACAATAAGGATTCTGTTTCAGTGCTTCTAAAATAAAATGAAAAAGTTAGTGAAGTGATCACAGCATTTTCTGAAGCACAGTGTAACTCAATTATGGCAGCAAGTGAATTTGAACATCTTTTTGTGTGGGAAAGCAAATATATATTAAAATTTTTAGGTACTGGATTTCAGAGATAGTTATGGTTTTTTAAAATTATTATTTCAATGGATAGTAAAAAAAAAATCTTAAAGTTACAGAAATACAACCAAGGAAAGTCAGTATTCAGTGAAAACTGTATACTTCGTCTTTATTTCTAATGAATGTTTTCCATTTTAATGTATTTTTTTAATAAATAAATAGCGTGAACTTTTAGATTTAGTTTAAACTGTATTTAAATGTTCATTAAATTCTTTGTTTTGACAGTTTCCCCTCAGCAGTTGCGATCATTATTCCATGACGTGTGACAGTGTCTTGTATGTTGTCTGTAATGTAATCATTTGCATTTTTTTGTCCTTGTAGCAGTAACCTTTTCAGTATTCAATGGCAAAAATGGCCCCCGGGAACTTTCTGATTAACATGCAAGAACAAAGTGTCAAGGAAAGCATGTGCTAAGAGCATTGCGTTCTGTGATTCGCAGTTTAAAAATGATTAGCAACTTAAGCATATCTGTGCATCACATGGGGAACTGCCATAACTCTGTAGGGAAGAAATGAAAGCTTAATGTCAAATGAAAAAGTATGCTTAAGCTTTCAATAGGAAAATTAAAAAAAAAAGATGAAAGAAGGAATATGTTCAGAATAAATTAGTCAAAATAAATCAATTTTTAATAGCACCACTTGTTTTATATCAACAGGGTATATAAGGTGGAATAGGGTAGCAGAAAGAACGAACATCTTTATACCCTCTGATGCATGAATTTAATGGAAAGAATTCTGGTTTAGATCTGTTCTACTTTCAGACATTTTGCTCTTTGTGCCGATTTCCTTCATTCTGATTAACCAAATTCAGACATCTGTCCCCCAGCACCTCTAGCCAGGGAATTGTTCTGAACTGCATTGTCTGTTTTTATTGAGTTCAGCCACATTTTGATTTTTCTCTGCTGTTTTCATAGTATCATTCTCCCTATTTCTTTCTCTTTTGATACCAAAGCCAGTTTAAGGCAACCTCTGTCAGTGAGATCTGATTACACAAAACCAGAAAAATTCAGTTATTTTCTCGTGTAGACAATGAAGCTAGAGTCCTGCTGTGTTTGTATCTTTATGACATTGCCCTTTGTCATGAGGTTTCTTACTAATCAATAACACTGAAATTATGGACAGAGCAAGGGAGTCAGAAAACTATGATTCCTGAGGTTTTTATGATAGACAGGAGTGAAATTTTGATATCCCCC
>VYZM01014741.1:53623-82135 GCA_013398915.1 Dromas ardeola
GGAAAAGATTCACTTATTATCACCATATTACAACAAGATACTTCACAGTCCCTGGATATTTTATTAAAGAAGCTGTATGTCCTTATTTCAACTCTATGGATGCTAAATGAAATTTTCTATTTTCAGTTATAAAATAGTGGTTAGATTTGCTCTGAGCAGTAAAAGGAATTCCTACTGCTTTTCATCTCCTGAGTTCAGCTCAAAGCTCATATTTGAAACACATCCCCAGTATGCTGTGTTGTTATTAGCAAAGCTAAGACCATGAATGACTTTGTATAATGATGGCAATGTACTTGTATGTAATTTCCCAGATTATTCCAACAGTGAATTTTGCATCTGCGTATTTCACTCCTAAATATTATGCCATTTTTTTACTTCCAAGTAAATTTTCATAATTTTATATCAGTCTTTAGACAGGATCAAAAAATCAAGACGTTACCAAATAAGAGGAAACCCTACTGTAAGACCCTGGAACATTGACCTTTTGATGATCATAGTGCCTAGGGAGAATGAGATTGTGTGTGAAGCTTCCCAGTAAGGACTAGCCTGCTAATAAGCTTGCTAGTCAGGCTTACTAGCCTGACTGGTTACTTGATTAAAAGAATAACCAAAAGAATCCTGAAATATTTCTTTTACCTTAATTTTAAATAATAGTTGAACTGTAATGGTTCATATGATATGAGATTTGGGAATATTTCATATATAATGAAAGACAATAAGACACATTTGAAAAATAGTAATTTGGAGAAATTCCTAGGTGCATCTGCTATTCCTATTTCCTATAGTTGGAGTTGGAGGAGAAAATTACAGGTAGGCTTTAACAATCACTCCTTTTAGGTAGAGTGGGTACGTAACAGGAGAAGTATTTTTGTGGCACTTTTAGAAAATGAATGGAATCTTTTGAAATACTGGTATTTATAATTTCTAGGAAATGATATGCATAAATCATGAAATTATGAACTGTGAAACAGTTGGGAAAGTTTGATTGTTTGCTGACTTTATCAAATACTATTAAAATCTTAGAGAAGAAAGCCATTAGAGAAGGAGAAAAACAGTGAAATATAAGGGATTAAGGCCATATGGATTTATACATGAAGGATTTCCTTTGCTGTAGTGATAGATATGAAACAGCTTGTATTCACACTGCTCAAGACAAACAAATCCTGTAACAGGTTGGCCTCACCTCCACTGCTTAATCCTAATTGGCTCAGTACCTACTCCATCGCCCTTTCCAGCTAATTGGGGGCACTCCTGTGTAGGATAACATGCACACCCTGATGGACATTCTCCTCTTCTTACCACTTTGTATTATCACGATCTATAACAGAAGTTTGTGCCTTTCCCAAACATGTTTTGAGTCCTGTGTTTGCGTGTTTCTTTCTGCTGCCTCTCTATTTGCTTTTTCCTGCTGTTGCTCAAGTGGACAGGGTATCATCTTGACCACATCACTGGTTGTGCTGCTTCCCCTTCTGCTCTGGAGACCTACAAAATGGCAGGGTATCCTGCTTGCCAGACCTTGGAACATAGACATTTTGATGACGATAGCCCCTAGGGTGAATGAGGTTATGTGTGCACCTTTCAAATGCAGAGAATCACATTTAAGGCTCTGTGCCAGGATCAGTATCACAAACAAGACTGAGCATATCCTTCTCTTAAGCCCTAATTGCAGATGAAAAAGGGTCACTGCTGAACCTCTGAGACTTGTCAGCCACAGCTTTTACTGGCTACTGTGAAATCATTCCTCCATAGGTATGGTCACAATAGAGGTCTGAAAGGCCCCACCAGACTGTTGGCCCATGAGTAGTCTTCATCAGCAATTTCTCCAGATGCCTCTCAGGGCTTTTGTGAGCTGTGGTCATCAATGGAATTCACATTCCCATGTGGCATCCCCTATAAACAAATCAAGTACCCCAGCGACAACGTCTCCCATAGCAAGCAGGAAGTCAGAGATCGCCATTGAGGAGTCATGGATGGAACAACTGGCTGCCCTGGCTCTGCGTTTGATGTCTTGGTCCTTCAAAATCCTATTTTTTACCATCCTGGCAAATGAGAGATTCTTTTTCTGTGACTGTGTAGCAACTGTTCCCAAACTCTTGAGGGGAAAAAACCCCACAGAGTGGGATAGCCACAGGGTTGTAGTTGTATCTCATTACATGCTTCTGAGACTGGTGGGACAGAGGAGAGGTTCCAGAAAGTGATACCTTGGTAAGCCCATAGTGGATGTGTCATCAGGGTGAAAAGTAGGGAGAGAATGATGGATATGTGAGGCAAATGACAGGGTTGTGATTGCTTCTTTACCAGAATGGTGCTCTGTAAAACCAGTAAACACTGTCTCCAACTGCTGCAATCCTTTCTTTCAAAATTCAGTGAAAGTGAATGCTTTTTTTTTTTCCTTTTTTCCACTTGAGGAGCAGAATGCCGCTGTGAAAGAGTACTTCTTCTCTGACCCATGCAGAGGGGATGCCTGGCAGCTTCTGTTTGTGCACCATTTGTAGATGTTTGTCTGGTCTTGATGATCATAAATGTGTACGGCTGTGGTTCATCAGTCTCATTTTCTTTTTCTTGGCCAGCAAAAACCTGAGCTGTGGTGTAGCTTTTTGTCATGCAGACCTGCTCTCTGGATGTAGAGTCAGTTGAGCTGGTGATGGGAGGCTGCCAGGTACAGAAGCTGTTGTTCCCCTCTGTAGCCTGCACCCTGCTTGTTTTAGCCTGCTCCCTGTCATACTTTGTCTGCCCCCAAACACAATCAGTATCCCCTGCCCTCTTTCCTCCTTGCTCTCTGTTCTCAGTCAGCCGTAAGGAAAGCTGAGCATTTGCCACAACTGCTTTCTTATGATGGTCCCGAAGGTCCTGCTCTGGTCATACATGCCAAGCTGCACTAGACCTCCAGCTGGCAATCATCATTAACAAGCTAGTCTTCAGGGACATTTGATGTTTGAGTTGACATGGCTGGCAACGTGTTCCTACCCTGCAGCATCAGCTGGTCCAGCCACTTCCTATGAAGCAGAAGTTTGATCCTGTCAAAGGTAAGGCTCCTGGGGCATCTGTTTTCCCCACACAAACAGAGTCCAGTGTCCAGGTCTCTTGTGGCTTCAGAGATCCTCTCTGTGGTGGTAAGATTTTTTTTGCTCCCTTTTTTTAGTGAACCAGGTGACCTGAAATAATGAATGCTGGTTGCAGTAAGTAGGATCTTGTTTTTGTAGCACACTACAAAGGATGCAAGGTATGTCGCCCAGGGAGTGGTATGGATGTCTGTGACTGCACTGAATTGTAGTGCTGCTTTTGAAGGACTGTACCAAAGTATAGGATTCCTTTCCTGTAATGGTGACATACACATTGTCTGCATGGAACAACACATGAGGTAACCTTGGCCTTGGTAAGGTTTCTTTTCAGAAGGAGTTAAAGGTTACATCCCAACAGCAGCCCAGGAGAAAACTAGCGTGCATACAGTGTGGAATATCAGAAAAGGGGGACCAAAGACTAAAACAAGACATTAGCCAAATTGACAATGTAGACATGGCTATAATTTAGAGAATTTAAAAAATAGTCATGTTTTGTATCTTCTAGCAACAGCACTCATTGTTGCAGTCTTGTGCCTTCTCACACAGTGCATCTCACATAACAATAATAGAGATAATTATGATAATTATAATAAAAATTAATAATACTTGCCCTTTTTTTCAGTGGGTTTCAAAGTGCTTTTCAACATTGCCTAATTAAGTCTAACAATATGCTGCAGGGTGGGTGACAGGTGTTTGTTCATCTCTTTGGATCCTGCCACCCACCATAGTAGTACAGCTGCTTCTACTTAAGTCTCATTGACTTCTAAATTATTACCATGGTTTTCAGTAGGTAATTTTCCTGCGTTCTCTGCATAGTGTGTTGAAAAGTGGAATCCCATTCTTACATGACTTCTGTTTTGAGAACACTGGAAATTTACATGGGGAAGATTCATGGCTAGACCCGACATGGCTATATCCAGTACGAAAGGAATGGGAGGCTGTGCAGCCATGTGAACCCAGGCATGCTTGCCACCTAAAAAGGTGCAGAGTATTTTGGAAGGGAGGCATTAAGAGCCCCTGCTCTATCCAAGAAAGTCACTTCTTAGATGACTTATCTGGACAATGTTTAGTCATATGATCAAATATTTCCAGACTGGTTCCCTAGAAAAAAAATATTAATCCTGATTCTGATGATGCTTATATGTACACATGGAAAAAAAACATAAGGAGTCACAGAAA
Source organism: Dromas ardeola (assembly GCA_013398915.1). Lineage (NCBI taxonomy): Eukaryota > Metazoa > Chordata > Aves > Charadriiformes > Dromadidae > Dromas > Dromas ardeola. The sequence continues at coordinate 57,865 of VYZM01014741.1, forward strand.
AATGTTTTCCTTTTTTACCTTTCTCCTTCTCTCCTTCTTTTCACCTGCCCCCTTAAACATATACACGCATACATGGTGCATTTATTTTATTTTCAGATGTTAACTGAGAGATTATTCATACTGAGGCAAACTAATCTGGGATGCAACCTGTTCCTCCTAATAATCATGGCATAATCTGGACTCTTCGCAGCAAAATAATGGGTTTTGAGAAGGATATGAAATGACAGATGCTTGATTAAATTTTTAAAGGGTAAAGTGGAGGATGTAGGGTAAATTTTCTGAACAGTGTACAGAAGACTTAACACAAATCGCATTATTAGTTTACAAGATATGTGGGTGTTAAGTAATAACAGGATTCCTACACAGACATTTCTAATATACTGCTGTACAAATTTACACCCATGCATTCAATGAGTTTAGACACTGAAAACTGGAATCAGTCTTTTAGTTCTTATACACTATCAAAATTAATGTTATTCTTCATTTTCTGAAGTAGCACAGCATCATTTTTAAGAATAGAACCACATAAAAGGCTGGTTTTAACACTGGCCCTCAGGAAATTAATGATGAAAGATAATACATCATGAACTCTTAATATGGATAGCATATCGGGCCCATATTACGCCAGATCAGCCAAGTATCTTTGCCCAGGAGAGCACTTATGCATCAATCCATTCAGAAAGCATTGAAATCAGATAGTATGTAAATGAACACTGTCCTGAACAGGGTGAATTTGAGCACATATGTCAGATTTCTTCTGACTTGAGTGTTTATACAATCGTATGAGAGATTTTTCTTCCTTACAAGTACTGCAAGTTGTAGGAAGAGCAAAGCACAAATCCTCCCATGCAGCTGATCAAAAGAACATAGGTGCTACTAGAACATCCGAGTAATTTTGAATCATCGTGTTTCCGGAGATTATAGAAGACCAGACGGATAGTTGGTATCTAAAATGGAGAAAAAGTATTGTATGATAACTAACATAAAGAAGTAAGGGAATATCAGTTAATTAAGAAGTGAAAAACAGGCATCTCTGGCTAGCATTAACAAAATTGTAAGGATTAGAGATTAATAAATGTGATGTAGATGAACTCCACAACTTTATAACAAATTTTTTAAATCTTTACAGGTTGTACGTCTTTCCCCAAAACTTTGAAAAGGCTCAGAGTACCAATGAATCTAGATCTTGGTAATTATTTAAAATTCCAGTTTGGAAGTACCTTTACTGGGTTGTAAGCACATTATAAATTTTTTAGCCAGCTTAAAGCAATATTTAATTCAAAATAAGATTATTTCTAAAACTGTATATATCATCTTGCTGTATATACTATACTGTTAAAGCACAGTGCCTAAGCAAATGACATAATGAAGTTGAAATTCCATCTGTTTTAGTAATCTTCTAATATTTATTGGAAGAAAAAGTGAAAAGTGCTTTTCTTCTGATTGCAAAATAAACTACTGTATCTACAGTTTCATAACTGTAATACTATTACTTTGTAAGATGTCCATAGTAAATAGCTTCTGAAAACCAACTCCTTTCCTTCAGTGCGGCCCTAGTAGAGTGTTCTGATAGTCCACTCCCAGGAACTGCAAGCACAGAGAACTAGTATTTTAATTTGAAAAAAAGTAGTATAAGCAGAGTTGTAACTTGTGTCCTGAGCATTAGGAGAGTTTCTGACTTTAGCCTTAATTAGTCTTGCTGAAATTCATCTTGACTTTTGGCAGAACAGAAAAGTTAAGAGAGAAGGGCCATGATGATGTGATGATGGATTTTATTAGTCCTTGAACTAGAAGAGCTGAATTATAACTCAAGGTATAGAATTCAACTAAAAAAACCCTGTTTATCTGTGTATACACATTCAGATAAAAAATTTAGTAGCATAAGACCTTTCTGGTGGCAAAAGTAAAATATATCTGATTTGGGATTCTTTACTCTTTAGAAGTTCTTAATCTTCTTTAGGTTGTTGGTTACAGAACATCGTGAGGTTTCTTTCAAGACATACTACATTTTTGAGTCAATACGACACGTCTAAGATTTTCCCTTGTATATAACACCCTTCCGTGTACAATAAATGGCCTAAGCAGTGATACGTGAAAGCATCCCCATTCTGAACAACTCTTAAAGTATTTGCTTAATGTTCTGCATAGGAGTGGAGTCAAGCATATGCTTATGAGCTTTCAGAATTCAGGCTCAGTACCTAGCCTAATACCTGAAAGAATAAAACTCCATGTGTCATTAACCTTCCTATCCTGCTCCCATAAAAAAGAAGATCTAACTGATCAATATAAATTGTGGTGACTGGCAAAAGATATAGGATTAGAAATGAAGCCAACGGCAAGTTAAATGCTAGAGACTCAATGTAAATCATACAGGGTTTTAGCAGAGTTATGATACGTGCTGTCAGAGGAGATTGTAACAGTCATACTTTCAATAGAGGACTGAAGTATACTTTTTTAGGTAGCTGCTATGTCGCCTTTATTAAAAGGAGTAATATGAGCAAACTCCTATTCTTTAAGAAATGTTAGAATGCAGAAAGAGAAATACTGATTTAGAAGGCAGAAGTTTTCACAAGAACATCAGTTATTTTAGTCTGTGAAAAATATATAGCCTGTCTCAGACAACCGTATAGAGCTGGATTAGACCTGTTAGAGCAAGTTAGTATTAATAAAGAATACGATTTCAGATACAGTAGAGAACTAGGGAGACAGCACTTCTAGCTTTAATCTCTTTTTCTTGCGTTAGTTTGTACTACCATCTTGCCCCAATCAAATTAAGATAAATTTCAACTAGGAACTGTAACTCAACAGTTGTACCTTTTGTTTTAACCTGAACAATACAGGACATGATATAAAAAAAAGTCCAAAATGTGACTTGATTTTATCAGAATTCATAAAGGGGATATTTTCTTTTAATAACTATATTGAAAAAATTAAGTAAATGCCTTTATAGACTAATTAAAACATCCATCTGTGAGAGGTTTTTTCCTCCTTTTTTTTCTTTTTGAAGTAATTTCAGAAGGAACTTAACCTTTTTTTTAATGTTTTTTTTTCCTAATTTCCTATTAGAAATAATATATATATAACGCATACAATCTACTACCTTACATGGTATTTTAAACATTTATTTACTTTATTCCTTATTCTGTTTCTTTTTTTCATCTCAAAACTATGTATTTATGAACTCGTACTTTTCTCTGTCTTTGCCTAATATAAAAGCCTTCTCTGCCTCAATCATGTTTTCTACCTTTCCTCAAATCTTTTTCCCTGTTACAGTGCATTTTGGTGCTGTCATTAATTGCCACTGATGATAACTAGGGCTATCATGTGTGGGGGCATTAACTATTTCGCAATGTTTACAGTTGAAGCAGGCTTATCAAAGGAGATACATGAAGTACACGCCCAGTGTTAAGCAAAGAATAAATGTTAGGGTAATACATGCTAAACTATTTATAAGGTAGCACATAAGCATGTAATGTAACCATGTAAACATGCATGTATCTAATTTGTTTCTGTCCATCCATGAAAAACCAGGAAGCTCAGAGCATCTTAAACTATTGCTTTCGCCACTTTTTATACCCCTTAAGTATACAAGACTTGCCCATAGCTGCTTTCTAGCTTCAGCCTGGGCCCATCCTGACTTTTTCAGTTGTCTCACTTCCTTCAGTGACTTGGTATATACATTTTCATTTTAGAAATCTCAGTGCCTTTAGGAAATCTGACGACAAAAGAAAAACAAACCCAAAACCAAAAAAACACAGGAGAAACTCAAGTACCGCCTCCACGTTCTTAGTCTTCAAGGCTGCTGTTTCTTTGCAACTGGACTTTTGCTTATCTTACTCTGATAGGGAAAACAATTAGTCAAAGAAAGAATTTTAATGTTAATGTAACCGGATAGCACTGCTTTCTCAGTGTCAATGACAGTATTCCCTGATACAGCATTGTTTGGTCCTTGTGTTCTTTTTGTTTCGAATTCATAAAAATGAAGGCTATATAAATTTATTACATGATTTAATATGATATTCTGCATGATAAAGCCATTTGTTTTTATGTAACTACCACGATAGTAGGTTCGATAACTTGTACACAGAAAAACCAGATTTTCCAGAAGGGCTTTTAGACTTGATTGGAAATCATCATGACAGGGAAAATCCATAATTTTGCATAGTAGCTTGTACCAATGCATAACTATTTCACCATCAATTGTATGCTCCTAAATCCTTATTTAAATGAGCATAAGTCTATTATTTAACCACAGATTCTTGACATGACTCTTCACTAGAGTGAAAACCTCATTGTTAACTATCATTTTCCCTCAGGAAGTATTTATGACCAATCACCAGTCTTTCAATGTTGTCATCACATAAACGTATGAGACAGCTTTCTAATATATGTAAGGTGTTTTTTTCACTTCTCATTTGTGTGACATGCATCCCTTGTTTTCAATATCCATTTTGAAATCTGTGCAGGTGCAACTGGACATAATCTTTCATTGTCACCTTCACCACCATTATTTGTGAAGATAAAATTGCTGGATTAATTATAGTCACCATTCAACTGTTTATGCATAAAAGATTGTGTTAGCTTTCTTTTTTCCCCAAAGATTTATGTTGTAATTTTTTAAGTTGTAAAATTGTGTCTAACTATTCCTTTTAAAACCTAACCCAGTTTCAAAGTACTTAAGTACTTGGTTTGCAGAATATAAAATGTAAATATGGTCTTTTTTTTTTTTTTTTTTTTTTTTTTAATTTTTTAAAAACAGTACTGAAATTTTTAAGCAAATTCCTTGTTTATTTTCATTTAATGCACCTTAANAAAATAATACACTTTCCTGACTGGGTTCATCATACAACCTAATTCACAGGCCAAAATAATTGCTGCCAGGTACAATGTATCTGACATAGAATGCTATAAACTGTAAGAATAGAAATTTATAAAGTTCTTTCACACATTTCTTGTAAGAATGTTTTGGAAAATCATTTCCCCTAACAGTTATTATAAGGAGATAACTGAGGATTAACTCCATCTCTTCTCCAGTTCTTTTTTGGAGTTTAATTCTATTCTCGGATGTGTTTATATCTTTAGACAATGTTATGGAAATGCAAATGCATTTTACATTTCAGTGGTTATATTAAAATTTGGTCTAGTCACTACTACCGCTTCTGTTCACTTCATGTAATGAACTTCTGAGCAATTGCATGTGGGAAAAACTATAGCAATATACCCAAGAAGAATCAGGGCATCTGGTCTGGAATCAACCACAGATGGGTATGTATGAACCTTGAGAGCTTTTTGTGTAATGTCGGAGAAGAAAAGTGTGTCATATCCAGCTTGCCCAGACTTGTATTTCAGCCTTGTTATGACAGATAACAGCTCAGCTACTAGAGGCAAGTCTCTTTTGAGAAACATCCGCTATTATATGCTATATGGAACATGAAAATCAACAAACTTCGTATCAGTGTTTGAAAATATACTGAAAATATCATCATGTTACTTGGGGACTTTCTGAAGACAAGGACTAAATGTGTACTTAAACTAAACTTGTTAGACACTAGAGCTCTGTCTTGCAGATCTAAATGTCATCTGTTTGGTTGAAGTGAGATTGGACTGACTGCATAGAATTGGTGGTTATGCCTGTGCAAGTGAGTACATCACAGCAAGAGCAGCCTCTCTTTTGTAAAGTGGTGGCAGAAGGTGGCTACTACAGAATTTGCTAATAGCTCTCACCTATCAGTATCAAGCATCTCCTATGGCTTGAACTTTGTGCTTGTATGCAGCAGTTTTCTGTCTTCCTGTATGTCTAGTTAGAGACACCAATTCATGCCTATAATTCCTGGCTTTTCCATATTTTTTGTTTTTAAGTGCATAGGTTCCTTTCCATCACCATATCTGTCATCTTTGTGATGGTAACTACATACCATAGCACAGCGTATTTGTATGGAACTGACAAACAAGTCCTACATTGCACAAGAAGAGACCCTGAAGTGAACACAGTATGGAATTACATCTTTTTACTGCAGACCAATAAATTTCTTATCTATTTTTTATGCCAAATTACAATCAGAGCTGAGATAACAATGTATACAAGTTTTCCATTTCAAAACTTCCACATTTTATTTAATTTGCAAATTTGATTACAGGTAATCAAAATAACTTGGTTTTTTTTTAAAATATATTTTCAATTCACAATAGGCACTGAATAATATCTGTAGATTTTTTTTCTTTTTATTAAAATATTCTTTTTTTTTTTTTGCAGTGTCATTCAGCTACATTGCCTGTATAACATTTTGTTTGGAATGGAATGTGACACTTAGAGGCAGACTTCTGATATAAATTAGAAAAAAACATTCTTTATCATATTCTGCACTATTTCCTTCTAATTTTCTGTTGCAGTGCATATTTTTACTGTCTTAGTTAGAAAGATATCCAAATAAAGTAAAGAAAATAAAATGAGCAAGTATGTAACAAAGCATATTCAAAGAAATTCCTTGGAAAAATATATTAGAGAGTCATAAGCTCAACTGTCTTTCCTAACTGAATTCTGATATCATCAGAGAAACATGAACCTAAAGTTTTTTGGATGTAAATGTGGAACTTGACCAGTTGTATAAGCTCCACAAGTGGGAGCTGCAGCAGTCAATTGTCAGCCCAGTGAATGAAGAAAAATTCAGTTTCAGACGAAAGCAAATAATTATTTAATCAGAAAATGTCAACAGAAAAAAGAACTTAACATAATTTTTCTAAGCCTTTAGTAGTTTTAACACAATCATTCACCTATTCCTTGCTATCATTTAATTCCTCAGCTCTTTTTTTAGGCTCATTTTTATTCCATTTCTCTGATATGGAATATAACTGTGAGAGGAAGTATGAGGCAAAAGAGTCTGCAATCAAATACAACAAATGAGGTCACAATGTTAATGAAATACTTAGTCCAATAGTTCACAATTTCAGTACGAAAGCAACGTATGTCTCTCTTCCAAGGTAGCATATCAAAACAGTGGACATGTCTAGTCCAATGCCTTCAGTCTAAACAATCCTTACACAGCTGTCATCCATAATAATTGCAGCGAGGCAATACTGAAGCAACAGTCACTATGAAGAGTCAGATAATAGCAGAAAATGTCGGGACTCCTGAATATGACAGTATGTTGCAGTAAATACTTAAGAGCTGCTTGCATTTTTTAAAAAGAGCTTTTCATATGAGTGAAAAAAAAAAATTAACTTTGGCACATTTGAAAGAGTTTGACGTTTTGTAAAGATGAGCTGCAGACATGAATGCAATATATGTTCTGTTCACATACATTTATGACTGAATTTAAATCTCCACTTCCTTGCATCCTGTATAGGTGCTTATTCCATTTCATAGTGAGTGTAACAGTACAAGTATGATTAAATTTGGTAGCATTTAACACCTGTTTTGCATAAAATAAAAGGTTTTCCAGATGGAAGTGATAGAAAATCAATCTGAAAGGCAAAATAATTCATTATTGGAATTAATTTACGGTGCTGTTTGATGTCACTGCTAAGCTAGGGGCTAACAGCTGCCAGAAGGAGTGATCCTGCTCTTCACTCCTCACCTTTGGCCATGCAATTGTACCCCTCCCTGTGCTCTGACAGCATCAGGCTTCAGAGTCTGCTGTCAAGATAGTAAATCAGGAGAAAAAAATTCGTAGCTTTTAAAAAAAAAAAAATCTTTCATGTAGATTTTTGGATGACATATTTTCTTTTCGTGGCAGCTGGCTGCTAAATTGGCTAGCAAACTATGTCCTTGGTCTGGATCAGTAATTGTCTAGCTGACGATATCAAAGTGAATAAGGTGTGTTTGTAACAGGTGAAACACCTACATATTACCGTAAAAGCAAGAAAAATGCTTGCCCTTATGTAAAAGTAAATGCAGACTCTAAGGGTCTTATTCAATACTATGAAAACTCTTTCTTTGCATGCAGATGTACATTACCACTAACACATGCCGCAGAGCTCACACAGCTAAGCTTTGTCCATGCAAAAAGGTCACTCTACCAACCAGACTTTTCAAAATTTTGTATCAGAATAGAAGACTTCACTCAGATCCAAAGAAAGTGGCTATATAATGAATATTTCCAATTAATTGCTATACTTGGTGCTTGGGTAACTTCAGGCTCTTTATCCTGAAACAAGGCATAGAATTACTTATTGGTAAAAGAAAATTGGTTGAAATTGATCTAGAACAATTTTATAGGAAAGAATCAATATTCCTATCTAATACTGAAAAAGTACCCCCAACATACTATAATATTATGATTATATCAACAGAAAAGTTAATTGGTTCAAAGGTATTAATAGTAATTCATGTGTAAAGAATCAAGAAAGGAAGGAGGGCAAGAGACTGGCATGGCTGAGTCGAGACCTGCTGCTCAAACTAAAGGGCAAGAGAGAGATGCACAGTCAGTGGCAGCAGGGACAAGTATCCTGGGAAGAGTATAGGGACGCTGGCCGGTTGTGTAGTGATGGGGTCAGGAAGGCCAAGGTGCAGGTGGAGCTGAACTCGGCAAGGGACGCAAAGAATAATAAGAAGGTCTTCTACAGGTATGTCAGCCAGAAAAGGAAGGTCAAAGAAAGTGTAATCCCCCTTGATGAGCAAGACTGGCAAACTGGTAACAATGGATGAGGAGAAGGCCAAGGTACTCAACAACATTTTTGCCTCAGTCTCCACTGGCAACCTCTCTCTGCACACCTCTAGAGTAGATGGACTGCAAGGCAGGGGCTGAGGAAGCAAAGTCCCTCCCACTGTAAGAGAAAATCAGATTTGTGACCACATGAGGAACTGAACATGTAGAAGTCTATGGGACCTGATAAGATGCATCCCAGAGTCCTAAGGGAATTGGCTGATGTAATTGCCAAGCCGATCTCCATGATATTTGAAAAGTCATGGCAGTCAGCTGAAGTCCCAGTGACTGGAAAAAGGGAAACATTGCACCCATTTTGAAAAACAGTAGGAAGGAGGACCCTGGGAACTACCAACCTGTCAGCCACACGCGTGTGCCTGGGAAGATCATGGAACAGATCCTCCATGCCCCTATGCTAGGGCACATGGGGGACAGGAAGGCGATTCAAGACATCCAGAATGGCTACACCAAGGGAAGTCCTGCCTGATCAACCTAGTGGCATTCTATGATGGAGTGACTGCATCAGTGGACAAGGGAAGAGCTATGGATGTCTGTTTTGCCCTGTTTGCAAGGGCATGTAGCGATAGGACGAGGGGCAATTGTTTTAAACTAGAGCAGGGTAGGTTTAGAGTAGACATCAGGAAGAAGTTCTTTACAATGAGGGTGGTGAAACACTGGAACAAGCTGCCCAGCAAGGTGGTAGGTGCCCCATCCCTGGAGACATTCAAGGTCAGGTTGGATGGGGCTCTGAGCATCCTGATCTAATTGAAGATGCCCCTGCTTATTGCAATGGGGTTGGACTAGATGACCTTTAAAGGTCCCTTCCAACCCAAACTAGTCTATGATTCTATGAGATGGATGAAAAACTTAGCTATGGATGGAAACTTAGATTCTTGTCTCTCAAAGATTGTTTTAAATGTTCTGTATTGTGAATATGTCACTTTGACATCAATAGGCATTAAATTTTCTATGTGTGAGATTGGGCCTGTATTTTTTAAATAGGAGGCAATGTATATTTAACAGCTAAGAAACTGCTGTAATACACAGTGAAGTAATAAAAAAATATGGGTTGTTTTTTTTTTTGTTTTAGTACAGTGCAAGGATGATGGAAGATGACCTAATACTTGAAATTTGATGTCATTGAATATATTTTACAAGATCTGGAATGTAATGAATAAAAAATGTCATAACATTTTAGATAAGTGAAACTAGAAGAATTTTTGAGTAGTGTTAGAAGAATAACTGGTAAACATAACTGAAAAGTTAACTGAAAAAATAGTCAAATTGTTTTTGATAAATGCACAAAAATGCCCAACAGCAGGAGTAATTTGGTATACTCATACAGGTTTTTATATTACAAAAATAGCTTAGGGCCATGAGGGGGAAAAAAAGCCCAACAAACAAAGGGAATCATTGCATTCAGTTCAGTAAAAAGCTCTCCTTGATGTATGGTGATGACATAACATAAATCAAAATAAATATACGAGAACATCAGTACGCTTTAAAAAATAGCATAGTAAATAACAATTAATATTAAAATTCTATCATGCACTCATGGCATGTATTAATTTCCAGTTTCTCTACTTCAAATATAAAGATAGTTTAAGGACAGATTATGAGAAATCTGGTAACACTTCTTTGTAAGCAGAGGGTGAAAGGATTACTTCAAAGGGATGATTAAGACAAGAATTGGCATAAAAAATAAATGACTGAAAAATCTCTATCATAAAACTAAGCCTTTTTTTGTATTCACCTTAGGTTTTATTTTTTATTTTCTTCAGCTGTATTTACTCTTAGCCATTTTCCGCACAATTTTGTTTTGCTGTTGAATCTTCAAGTCTTTGAACAGTGCTTTGTGAAAATCTTTTGCCATCTTCTGCTCACTTGCAATTTTTATTTGCTTGTTTTTAAATAATTTTTGCCAGTTGTGGCTTTAAGATTACACAAATACTTCAAGCAATGATAAACTTCATTGTAATGTTAAAGTAATTAAATATGGTTTTGAAACTCATTTTAGTTTTCACACATAGTGAATTTCTCATATTTGTGCTGAGTTAAAATACAGTAGGATCAAATTTTAAGGTATTGATTATCACCATCAGTTGTCACATGTTTTTAACTTGTCACACTGTAGTTATAATAAATGGCTGTGCTCTGTTCTCTTTTATTTTGTTCAAAATTCAGGCCAAATATTTGGGATATGGTTCTTGAAGCATGGAGGCCATTTAGAAAATGTGAAAAATTAATTCCGATACCTACTTTTTAAGAACTCACCTACCACAACAGATATATGTAAGTATTAAGGGAACAACCATGAGGGAAATTTCTGATCTGAAAATTGTCTCTGTTTTAATTTTTTTTCTTTTCCTTATCAGTGATCTGTAAAGACTACAATTATGCACAATTAGTTGCAGTAAACACAAACATCAATTAATACCAGAGCATTTGAATTTTGGAGTGTATTTGTTTTTGCACAGAAGAGATTGCATGTAATAAACACTAAATTTAGCGACCTTTTAAAGACATGAAATTAAACTTCTTTTCCAATAGATTTATAGTATCAGTATCAATATCGCCTGATATTTTTCTACATAGTGGGAGAACAGACATACAGGCATTGGGAACTGGCTTGTACATATCCAAACACAGAACAGAAATGGAAAGCAGGGAGTTCTCCCCAGTTGAGCATGAGGCATGAGCCTTCCTCTTGGAACGCTCACTGCACAAAATATCGAGTCGTTAGGTAGCTGCTCTATGACTTTCATTTTCTTTGAAGGAAGGAGTAATTATGATCTTGCACCAGCTAACACTGAAATGCCCACTTCTTGTCTTTCTAAATCCATGGATATCTTGTCATTAATTTTTATTAATTTCAAAGGAAGAAAAATCAAGGTTTGGCAACAATCAGGTTGAGCTGGTATTTAGTACCCTGGAGCAATTCTAGTAACAAACCAGTGATAGTGCTGTGACAAGTAAATACAGATAGCAGTGGTTAGCAGAGCACTGTGTCTGGGTTAGGTCTTGGACTGGTTGTTTTGGAGCATCTCTCCTGATATTTGTCTCAGACAGTTGTGTTTCTGTTTGTTTTTTTAACTTCACATAAGAACATCTTTTCTTATTTTTACCTATTTTTTTGGCTAGACTTTCTTTGCAGTTTGTTTCTATAGGTAACATCACAAAAATTCCACTTGGTTGGACAGGGTAAATATGTAAGTTCATGACTTTAGGCTATTGTCCTCTCATTTTTGAGGTTAATGTCATGTTTATTGCTTTTTCTTCTAAGATGAAATGTAGATATAACTTTTGAAGATGGGATTATCAAGTGGAGAATCCTAATGAGAGTTGGACACTAATTTTCTGATGTCCCTTACATATTTTGCAGGTGATTTCTTTAGGTGATTTTGTGACACAAGAAATATCACTACATTTTGCTGGGAAAATTCTCGTTTTTTCCTACCTCAGTTTTTTTGGTAATATACACTTTGTAGCATAGCGAGTACAATCTGATGTCTGTAGAAATTTAAGATGAAGAAAACTTGAAAATCGGAACAGATAGGTTAAAAAGGTTGACACAAATATTTCAGACAAGGTCCACGTGATGGGGTGACTCAGATCCAGTGCAATCCACATTTACAAATTTAATTGTACCGTATTTGAATTAGCAAAACTTGCTGTTTTATACTAATGAAGGAGCTGAGGACTTCATTCTCTTCAGGGGAGCCTTCCTCAACATAAGTTATATTGGGACATAATTAATAAAATGAATAAAAATAATATTCCAGCTATGCACTTTACTGAGGTATTGAAAGTAAACTATACTCAGAAATACTAATTCAATTAAGCACCATGCTACACAATTTGTTCAGCACAAGGGATTTTACATACCCTCACCAGCAAAAGATTAACAAAGGTATAGTGATAAGCTTTTATTACAAAAAATCACCACCCTTGTGAAAAACTGCCTCCTACAGGATCTTCCTGTGTGATCTGTGGTAATAGAGCGCAATACAATCCAGTTTCTCAGGACGTATGTTTGACTCTTGTGTTACCTGGAAAGACCTTATAAAACAGTTCCTTATGGGCTGTCTACAGCAGCTACTAACACGTTGGTCTTTTCCAACAGCGGTACTGCCTCCTGCAAGTGGTGTGAAATTCACTGAACCTGTTTGAATGTTGAACCTCTTTGAAATCTGAACGAAGTATTGGAGTATTCATGTTTTGTGCTGCTGCAGAAAAAAATAAGAATACTGAACAGTAAGTTGCAAAGAGGTAATGGATATATTGTCAAATCCAATACAGGCAGGTTTTTCCTAAAGGATCTGCTCTGACATTACTAAATCACGTGCGGTCCTAAAGAATCAGGAAACAGGCAGGGCAAATCTTAACAATAGTGTCCTTTAGTCACACAAAGGACGATTCTCAGTATTTTACTTACATTAGATTAATGTTCCCTGTCTTAGGGAACAATCTAATTGGAGACAAGCAAAATAGCTGTAATGACTTCCAATAAAAGAAGAAAAAATGAGAGCAATAGGGAACACAAGGAATAAATGCTTGCTTCTTCACCTAACTACATGTTTCTTTATCAACATGGATATATCATCTTTAAAGGCAATAATACATTGAGTCACGTATCTCCTTTGTAAGTAAATTAAATTTAAAGAATATTATTCTCTGAAATCAATGTATCTTGTCTTCTTACCCCTTAGACAATTTAGTGAAAATTATTCATGGGCAAAAGGGCTTTGTTTAATGGTTGGAGAATTCTCTTCAGTTTATAATGAATAACCTAGACAATGTATTGGTGGGCTAGTGAGCAATCTTATCAAGTCTGCTGTAACCAAATAAAGTATTTAGACCAGTTAATTAAAAGAAGTCATTAAAGGTGCATAGTTGCAACAAGCAATTATTGAATAGAAAATAGCCTTAAAATGTAATTAAATTCAACTATTTCTCTCTGTTTACCAAGATTAATTTATGTCTCCTTGCCAGCATAATATAACTTAAAGATTTGTAATTTGACACTGTATTTTAAGACACAGTTTTTGTCTTGAGTTTCTAATCATAACAGAATTTCAATTTTCCTTTAAATTTATGATAAGAATAAAGAAAATCCCATTTCTTTAGCTATGATTTAATCATTTTCATTTCGCCAATGGATGCTGTAGACAAAGTGATTTTGTTACTGTTGGACAGTGAAACCTGAAACTTAATTTTTCAGTATGAACAAAGCTAATGCTGACCCTATAAGATATTAATGCTGAACATCAGAGGCATTTCAATTTTGAAAATATTGACCTTATGTAATGAATTATGCAAGTTATGTGCTTTTCTGCAGTATTTGTAATTTGCTGTTGTGGTATAACTTTGGTATGATTCTTAACATATTTCTTAGAAAGCTTTGGAACAAATTTGGAGGTTACTGCCGTTGAGCCCTCAAGATTCTCTTGGTGTGTACAGTATTAGGGTTATTGGGTGGGAAGGATATTGTTTTTTTCATATATTGGCACTGGTTTAGTCCAGAAAACCACAATGCTCCTCTCTCCTCACGTAACTCAACAAAGCAGACCAATAAATAAATAAATAAATAAATGAAAACACTTATGTGACCATGAGATAGCTGAGTTCAAGATCCTTAGGGTGATGAGGAGGGCACACAGTAAACTTGCTACCCTGGACTTCAGGAGAGCAGACTTTGGCCTCTTCAGGGATCTGCTTGGCAGAGTACCATGGGATAAAGCCCTGGAGGAAAGAGGGGCCCAAGAAAGCTGGTTAATATTCCAGGACACATCCTCCAAGCTGAGGAGCAATGCATCTTGTCAAAGAGGAAGTCAGACCAAAACACTAGGAGGACTGCGTGGATGAACAAGGACCTCCCAGACAATCTCAAATAGAAAAAGGAAGCCCACAGAGGGTGGAAGCAAGGACAGCTAGCCTGGGAGGAATACAGAGACATTGTCTGTGCAGCCAGGGATCAGGTTAGGAAAGTTAAGCCCTGATAGAATTAAATCTGGCCAGGGATGTCAAGGGATACAAGAAAACTTCTATAGGTATGTCAGTGACAAAAGGAAAACTACAGAAAATGCGGGGCCTCTCCTGAAGGAAATGGGAGACCTGGTCACCTGGGACATGGACAAGGCTGAGGTACTCAACGAATTTTTTGCCTCGGTCTTCACCGGCAAGAGTCCTAGCCACATCTCTAAGTTGCAGAAGGCAAAGGCAGGGACTGGGAAAATGTGGAATTGCCCACTGTAGGAGAAGATTGGGTTTGAGACCATCTAAGGTGCATAAGTCCATAGGACCTGATGACATGTATCCGCGGGTTCTGAGGGAACTGGCAGAAGAAGTTGCTAAGCCACTATCCATCATATTTAAGAAGTTGTGGCAGTCCGGCGAAGTTCCCGGTGACTGGAAAAGGGGAAACATAAGCCCCATTTTTAAAAAAGGAAAAAAGGAAGACCTGGGGAACTACAGACCAGTCTATCTCACCTCTGTGCCCGGCAAGATCATGGCACATGGAAAAAAGAGGTGATTGGTGACAGCCAACATGGCTTCACTAAGGGCAAATCGTGCCTGACAAATTTGGTGGCCTTCTATGGTGGTGTTACAGCATTGGTGGCTAAGGGAAGAGCAACTGGCATCATCTATCTGGACATGTGCAAGGCATTTGACACTGTCCCACATGACATCCTTGTCACTCTAAATTGGAGAGACATGGATTTGACAGATGGACCACTCAGTGGATAAGGAATTAGCTGGATGGCCAGACTCAAAGAATTGCAGTCAATGGCTTGATGCCCAAGTGGCGAGCAGTGATGAGTGGTGTTCCTCAGGGGCCGGTACTGGGATCAGTGCTGTTTAATATCTTTTTCAGTGACATGGACAGTGGGATTGAGTGCACCATCAGCAAGTTTGCCAATGACACCAAGCTGTGTGGTGCAGTTGACACGGTGGATGGAAGCGATGCCATCCATGGGATCTGGACAGGCTTGAGAGGTACGCCTGTGCAAACCTCATGAAGTTCGACAAGGCCAAGTGCAGGGTCCTGCACCTGGGCAATCCCAAACACAAATACAGCCTGGGCAGAGAATGGTTTGAGAGCAGCCCTGAGGAGAGGGACTTGGGGGTGTTGGTTGATGAGAAGCTCAGCGTGAGCCCACAATGTGTGCTCGCAGCCCAGAAAGCCAAACACATCCTGAGCTGCATCTAAAGAAGCGTGACCAGCAGGTTGAGGGAGGTGATTCTGCCCCTCTACTCCACTCTCATGAGACCCCACCTGGAGTACTGCTTCCAACTCTGAGACCCCCAACATAAGAAGGACATGGACCTGTTGGAGTGAGTCCAGAGGAGGGACAAAAACATGATGAGAGGGCTGGAGCACCTCTCTTATGAAGACAGGCTGAGAGAGTTGGGGTTGTTCAGCCTGGAGAGGAGAAGGTTCTGGGGAGACTTTATTGCAGCATTTCAGTTCTTAAAGGGGGCCTACAGAAATGGTGGAGAGGGACTCTTTATCAGGGAGTGTAGCAATAGGAAGAGGGGTATCAGTTTTAAACTAAAAGAGGGAAGATTTAGGTTAGATATTAGGAAGAAATTCTTTCCAGTGAGGGTGATGAGGAATTGGAACAGGTTGCCCAGAGAAGTTGTGGATACCCCATCCCTGGAAGTTTTCAAGGCCGGGTTGGACTGGGCTTTGAGCAGCCTGGTCTAGTGGGAGGTGTTCCTGCCCATGGCAGGGGAGTTGGAACAAGATGACCTTTAAAGGTCCCTTCCCACTCTAACCATTCTATGATTCAGGGAAGCTGTTTAATACATATTTCCTGAGAGAAATTCCACCAAGAAATTGTCTCAGATTAGTTTTGAAAGGAGCAAACTATAAAAAAATTATAGGAAATGGAAAATGCAATAAAAAAGTGAAAGTGTGGGGTATGATCTAAAGAATTTGTTGTCTGGGATCAAAGTACCTGAACATCCTTTTTGCACCTCCTTATCAGCACTGGTAGTGTTTTAAACTGTTTTAATATCCGAAACGTCTTTGCTTGTTTGTAATATGTTGTAAACCATCAGTACTCCTGAATAATGAATACCTGAGATTACCCCAGCCCTCTTGCTCATTCACAGCTTTGAAGAGAAGACTAGTGCAGAGCAAGGCTGGCTGAAACATTGCTGCCACTTAGATGTGAGCCCGCAGTGGCTGAGCGGAAAGGAAGGGTTTGGTCTTGCTGTGAGCCGGTATTGTGATTTTTTTCCTGATTTTTTCAGTTTTGCCGAGGTTTTTTTTTGTTGTTGTTGTTGTTTGTTTGGGTTTTTTTTGTTTGTTTGTTCGTTGTTTTTTTTTCCATTCTATAATCTTAGGCTCAAATATGAGCAGCTGCAGTGCTTTCATTGGCTCCGTACTTCTGCGATGTGGTATTACAAGCACACTTAGTTTATGAATAGGCAAACCATTAGTATTCCTTTTGGGGATGGAACTGTAGAAACATCTTTAATATTTACAGCTTGATATATTACCTTGTTAAGCACAGTTACTGAGGCAACCTTTTAGTTTTTGTCAGAATTCAAGAAAAGTTCAATAAATTTTAAAAAGCTTACCTGATCTGAAAATAGTCTTTTGAACTTAATTTCTAAAACAAGCTATAAACTAGAGAGAGTTATCCAGAAGAACATTTTTTTTCTTAACAATATTTAGATCATTGTCTCCTGTTCTTTTTGCGTTGGCACTGAACTACGTACACATTTCTAAATACTTAATTAACTCTGTAGTTAAGATAAATACTTTATACTCAAACAGATTCTTTAAACTCATAACCAGTTGTAATGAGATCACTGTTCTACATAGTGGAGTATAAAATATTTCATTGTTTGCGTAGCACTGATATTAAGATGTTATTACTAGTTATCTAAATTTACATACAAAACATTTCTAAGTGTACTACTTGAGAGGTTTATGCTATCTTTGAATATTTAAGTATTTGTAATTTTTTCACCATTAAGAGAAAACATGAATTTGCAATAACCAAAATATCTTCCAAAGAGAAAATAATCCCTTAATGTTAAATAAATGGATGCTCTACAGTTCTGTTAGAGTAAGATTTTCTATGTAATATAATGATTCATATTGGCGTTTTAAAATAATTTTTTTTTTACTTGATATACAGGGAAAAAACCCTGCTTTTACAATATTGTTTATGGCTTTTGGTGACGTATTCCCCAAACATTATTTGTCTCTGAATTATCTGTAGTAAACCTGCTTGAATTTGCACAAGTACTCTTACTTGAAACAGAACTACTAAACAAATATAATAGAAAAAAACTGGGGCTTTTTATAGGTTGGCAAAAGGTAATCTCAGTGGTCTCCCTTTTGATAAAAGGGTTTTAGGATTACATGCTACTATTTATAACACCATTTTCATTTAAAGATTGTTTGTCCAATAGTCATAAAAAGCAATGTGATTTGTACTTACAGGTGTATTTCAAAACACAGCATGCAAAATACTATATGATGTTATAGCACAGTACAGGCTAGAAAGTGTCTTATTTCCTTTGTAAACACATTTACATCAAATCGTATACAGTTTAATGCCCAAAGAGAGTTTATTTCCCTTTAAGATGATGGAAACCGCCCAGGTTGAAAGAAATTATGTCCAAAAAGTTACTGTAATTACCTCAATGATTCCATTTAATTAAATAACCTCCCCAAAAGATAAAACTGTATTTTTTCCTCAGTAGACAACTTATATAGAAAATTGACTTGCAATCACTTCTTAACACTTGGTAAAAGTACAAACAAATTAGTAATAAATTGATGTTAAAATGGTGATTAAGGCTTATGCATGATAGTTATTGAAATAATTTCTGGATAAAATTTGGAGTGTATTGCAAGAAAAAAAAAATTTTGGATAATGATTTATTGATCATAAATCTAAGGAAATTAAGATTACATTTAATTTTAAATGTTTTACCTGCTCATTCGTGTGTATGTAATATGAATGGGTACGCATCTGCTATACTTGATCATGTTACTGAAGAGGTTATAATCCTTATATTATTTGTCTTATCCAGTAAATTTACCTAATTTTCTCACCCCAGGAATTGAATTTCTGTTTAATTAGGTATACGTTAAACATGTGCTATGTAGTTTCTCAATTAAGACTGAAATGTACCTTCTAGTTTTTATATCAGCACTGCTTACATTGAAACGGTGGCTGCTTCTTAGGTAGCGTACCAGGCATAAAATCTTTGAAGCCAAGCTAAAAGGTGATATGAGAGTACATGACTCCTCTTTCTCCATTAGGAGACACAACAATTCACTGGACGCTAGAGCAAACACCACGTAAGAGAGAGCGCCTCACAGCATGAGCACTGCCTCAGCTGAGGTGTGCATTTCCATTTTACCCAAATGTAGCAAGGGCATAACATTTGGCTATTTTTTAAATGAAATCAACTTTTTATGCTCCAGGACACTTAAAATAAAATAAAAATACAGCAGGCGTTTAACAAAGTGATTTTGAAAATAATGCACAAAATTTCCATTTTGTATCATAGAAAGAGTAAACGTTAATGCCTCTTAATTGAATCAATGTTTATGAATGGCAAGGCCACTTCCAGGATCTGGAAAGGAAAAGTGGCTGAATTCACAGCATCCCAACCTAAAGCCAGTTCCATTTTCTGAATTTGTTAGTCTATACAGATGTATTTTGTATGAAATCTGACATTGGCAGGAAATTATATTCCAATGAAAATGCATTTCAGTTAAGATTTTTCTAAGAGCTACACCAAGCTGAAGCTGCTAAGCTATTTCCTTTTAGCATTGTGAGGCAAAATTTAATGCACAAAAGTGTGGAAAATAAGTACTTTTCCCTGCTAATGTATGTATTTTGTACCCATCTCTTCCTACAGTCACTAAGGCAGTTTTAATTATCATATTAAAATACCTTGTTAACTGGCATTTTTATGATTCATTTAAGTGGTATACATTTTTCTTAATGGATAAGGCCTATCTGCTGAGCAGAGAGACAAAACTTAGATCATCACTAGAGTAATTTCTTGACTCTTGAAAATATGTCTAGAAGACAAAAAAATGTTTCTGTCTATATATATAAAAAAAGACAGAAGCATATATCTATTATATATAATGTATAATGTGTAATGCATCATTAATGTATAATATAGTATATAATATATAGGGTATGTAATTATTGTATAATATATATGACTATAATAATACCGTATAATAATACACCTATATAATGGTCAGATATTTCAGAGAAATTCCTGAAAGTGGGATCTAGGCAGTAAATCTACTATAAAAATGTTTTGAACACACAGATGGTGATGCATGATTTTATTGTTGCATTTATTGATTTTATTGTGGTACAGTACAAATCTGCCAGCAATAAAATAGAACATGATGATACCAAAATGTATGAAGAGGTATTTCACTTCATGCATAATGAAGAAAATTGTTGAACTGGTATGTTAGAAATGCATGATTTACACAAAAATAATGACTTGTTATTTCTTACTTGTCTGGCCTGCATGGCTTAGGTTTAAGAAAAAAACCGAAGCATTTCAAGCATCATCATTTAGTCAGCTTTAGCAGGAAATATTCCTATTCTTGTGTGAAATATTGTTTATGGATAGTGAATAGAGAACTTCAGGATTTTGTTTCCTACATTTTAAATATTCCACCTCAAATGATAAACCAAAAATGTACTGACACGTCACTGAAACGTAAAACTATGATTACATTACATGTTTGTGATACCTGTTCCTCAAAGAACCCCTCTAATCCAGTATACAGCTAGGGAATGATTTCTATTCATCTTCTTCAATGAGAGATGCGCTATGTGGATATCTATGACAATGACCAAGCCAGGAGAAGGTGTCTCAATTTTACTGTTTAGAAAACTGTGTGACAAATTGGCCATTGTCAAGGGGATAGTTTTTACTTTATTGGTTTAATGCTTGTCTCTAGAATGAGATTTCTAAAGTTTCATAGTGTGTCCTAATGATGAATTCTTGCTGCAGCTAGCCCTCACAATAAAGACAATGTTCTGCCTATGAAATGCTTTCTCCTCCAGCATCTACATTTTTTAAGTCTGATAGTCAAACCTCAATTCCTACCTTTTCATGTGGATTGTTAAGCTCTGACTTAAGGAGAAGGGGAAAAAAGAGTAATGAGTCCAGAGGAAGAACTTTTTGTTCCAGTTTCCCAAAACACACAAGCAGCCTGTGGTTTCTATTTACAGGGCAGGTATATGTTGGATGAAGAAGAGACTGCAAATAATTTTCTCTGTGTTGTATCATTTAACCACAGACTACTGAAATCCCTGGAGTTTCAAAAAGGACCTGGAGATACATTTCTCCTTCAGGAAACGTTATTGCATGATGACAGCCATGATACAAAGGTGGCACTGTGCAGCTACGTTACCATGAAACAGGAAGCAAAGGGGAATAAATGGAGACAAGAAAAACATAAGTCTCCTTTATACCCTTCCTTATTCCTCCCCCACCTCCCAGAGGGTGCAGCCGTACCTTCCTGTGCACTCCCGGAGAAGACTACAGTCCCCTGACTTGCTTCTGCTATCCTCGATCTCTTCCATGTTGCCCTGGAGGAGTCAGCACAGAGCAGTGCTTTAAACAAACATCCCCGGCGCAGCTCCACAGTTCTTTTTGTCTTCCAAGCAAGCTGTCATTTACCTTCTGTCACACAGTCATTAGTTGTATTAAATCCGTATTCTTAGTTTCTGCATTCAACCTATCAAGGCACTTCTGTTGATATACTCAGCAGCAGAAGTTGTGTGTTTGGGGCTTTAACCTGTAAGGCGGTGCAAGCTCCTGCTTTTTTCTTTTTGCACGAGATGTAAAGATGGTATCTCAGACATATCTGAGCCTAGGGAATCAAATGCCCAGCTGAGACAGGCTGCTGTCTCACACTCAAGCATCGTAAGAATCAACAATATTGCATTTCCTGCATGAGATATCCCCGAGGGATCGAATCCTGTAAGTGTACTCAGAGCATGTAAAACATACCACGACAAGGGCACAGCTCTCACAAAACAGCATGGCAGCTGTCATGTTTGTTGAAAAACATGGCTAGAAGAGTACGTGATACTTGTTTCCGACCCTTTCCCTTCATCCTTAATACCAGTGGGATGCCTGGATGTTTTTCCATTGTTTTCCTGAATGTTTGCCCACTTAAATCTCTTACCATAGACTGTGCTAATCACCAGGTTACTGACGAGCCTTGCATGTGGGAATATGCTTTCACAGCCCTTCCTTGAAACTGCTTCACTTTCCAGAAAATAATTGAAAGATTCAGAGACAAAATGACAGAGAAAAGGAAAGAAAGAATGGGTAAGGATGGGATGGGGGTGGGGAGAAAAGGGTTGTTCTTGGAGCAGGGACTGATTTTTGGGACAGGCTCTGACAAAAACTGCTGGCTTAAGCATTGTGGGTGAAGAGAGCAGGAAAGCACCATCCTGTTCTACACTCCAGAGCGCTATAGAGCCAAAAGCCCATTTTTTTAGTTCTTGAGCAATTATAAAGTTGAAACCACAAGGACCATTGGACATAATGTCTCTTTGGGTACAGGCAGGAGCTAGTCAGTGATCTTGATAACTGATATGGAGATAGCAGCTGCAAATTGCAATTATATATATTAATCCTCCTAAATCTTGTTACAAAACTAATCCCTAAATCTAAGCTGTAAGTGTTTTCCATGTGGATAAACAAGCAAGATTTGATTCACTAAAATACTTTTACCAAAGATTTTGGTATAAAGTGGGTTGTTTTTGTTTACGGTATAGAAAGGTGTCAATAAAAGACATTGTAGTATGACACAATAGTTATATTTTTTTTCACAGTATACACATTACCTTACATTTCTAGTGATTCCTCTAATATATGAAACACATAATTTTCTACTATGCATCAAAAGGACTGAAGAATGAGTATTGTGAATTTTATGTAAGCAAGAAGCACACAAATAACCATTGTTTCAAAAGTCATATCTGCCTTACAACTACACTTCCTATTTTCTCAGTTGCCTTAGAAGTATTCTACATAGAGACTTGTTGATTTTTTTTCCACAGTTTTTTTCTTTTTATAGGAAAATGCCATTTAATGAATGCAAAGCTTCTTTTCCGGAAAAATATTGGTACTAATGAAATGGGAGTTGTGAGGATTTCTCACATTCAAGATGGAATTTCTGCTTAGAACAGGAAAGACGCAGAGACAGACGTACTGCAGAACTGAGCAAGTGTTTAGGATAGTGACTTAGTCCTTGAAAGTTCAAGTGGACGTTAAACTGCCCAGGCTAAGAGGTTTTCTAGACCAGAACTAGCTAAATTAACTTTCTATGGCCTGTACAACTTCATAAGTAAGTATTAATTGATCTGGACTAATTCTGAAGCATAACTAGCATGCACTGTTAAAAGATTTGGCAAAAAAACCCCAAACAAACCACAAATTCTTCATTCTGATTCAAAACTGGAAATGAACCTCAATTTCATACGATTCAGGTGGATTCCATAGCATGCATAAGGTTCCTGAGAACATTTTTCCCTCCTCTTCTAATTCACCATTTTGAGTTGGAATCTTTAAGCCAAAGATTGTTTTCTTTTTTGTTTTTGGTAGCTTCAATGCTAGTATTCTTATGAAGGTTAAGTATTGACTTTGCCCCCAGTGAGTCAGAAAATGGACTGAAGGAAGGTTTTCTACCTTACCAATAAACATTTTATACATCTCAGTGATTGTAGAATGGACAATAGATCTCTCCATCCCCTCAAAATTTAAGAAAAATGTTAGAAGTTTCAAATATTTGTGTTACAGAAAAAAAAAATCAGAATGGGAGAGCTATTGCCCTCCTACCTCTCTGCCTCTATTTTTTTTTCCTCTCTTCATATACACATATTTATTTAAGATATATTTTGTTTTCTGATTTTACGATTCTAGCAATACTTGCTGTACTTCAATTAGGAAATGACAACTAGCGAGTTAACTTTTTTAGCTCAGCATATGTGGGTATGTACAAACTCATGCATAAACATAAACCAAACTACCCTTGTGGAAAAAAGGCTAATACCTTTTTTAGAGCGCAAGTGAAAAATAGCAACCAATGAAAACTGAAGACTGCATGATCCTAACTGCTGAGAGAATGACTTATTTGTCCATGCCATCCAAGAATGCAGAAAGCTGAGGGGTGGGTAGATATGTGAGTAACAAAAGATAACTTTACAGTACATCAGCTCTGAGAGTTTAATGTACTTGTATTAAAGCATGAGTGTGTGGAGGCGTATGCAGTGACAGGCAGAGAGCTGTGTCTGTTATGCAAGTGGAATGAAGCCAAGCACAGAAGCTAGGGATTTTTTTTTTTCACCATTGACTTCAAACTCTCAGTTTACATGCACTCTTATAAAAGCAAATTTTCAATTCAGCTACTGCTTACAGAGTAACAGAAGTATACACTAAACCAATGTCAATTATCTTAGTATTTAGTACTTGTATTCTTTTTGACCTTGTAAAGGTCGCTCTTCCCTCGCTCACCTTCATCCTGACTTCTACAGCAAGGATCGCTTTTACTGCCTTGTCACTTTGAATCATAGAATACCATAGAATCATAGAATCAT
>VYZM01014742.1:0-17736 GCA_013398915.1 Dromas ardeola
GCCAGATGTTTAAATACCAGAGTGGTGATTTGCAAGTAAAATTAATTGGCAGTTAACCAGTTAATAAATGGATAATGCCTACTCATCCTTCTGCGGGCTTTACACAGCGGTTTTCACGTCTGCCAGTCAAACGAGGCGGGATTGACTCTGCGAGATGGAAATGTAGCGGGGTTGATGCTTTCCCCCAGTAAAATCTGACCCGTGCGTGCGGTCCCAGCGCATCAGCACTGGTCGTGGCTCAGGCAGTCACTGGTGAGGCTCAGAGTTTTTTTTTCGGACTAACACGACAGCAGCAAAATAAACATGATGACCCATAACTAAACTATTTATGGAAAACGCCGCAAAGTGCTTAACTGCATGATTAATGTTTTAAGCAGGTAATCACTGGGGGTGAAGTTTTATGCCTTTGACAGCTATAATTTTGCTGTAAGTGTGGGAAGAGGGGAGAGTTCCCCTGGCAAGCTCGGGCCTGGCCGGCCGGGATGCTCACGCTGCTGCCTGTACCCATCCTGCCCGTGGCAGCCCCAGGGACCTGTCCCCTGCCCCTGCTCGGGCTGCAGTGTCATGATGAAGTGACCCATCCCTGTAATGTCAGTTGTATGCATGAACCGTTCCTGCGTGTGGTATATGCAGCTCTTTGCCGGCATCGCTTATCTACCTCCTGGTCCTGTCTTGGATGTTAAAGTGGATCAGAGGGGAGCCATTTCCTTAATAAGATGCGTCTATCTAGAAATAACCCTTTTCACTTTGTTACCCACTGAAGTGACGGGGTGTGATGTGCCCTGGTTGGTATGTTACCTTTTTTCCTAAGGCTTGTCCAAGGCACATATTTTAATGACAAAAGTGTTGCTTCATTAGTGCTCCATATGTGCATATGTGGCATGGAAGTTGAGCTGTGCGGCTTTGCATCAAAAAAACACACACATGTATTTGTTTAGAATTTAGAGAAGTGATTTTTCATATGAAGAGTACGTATTGTGTGCATTTTTCTTCTATAACCGATAGTCTGATATACTTCGGAAAAAAGCTGAAAAAAAGGCTGAAATTGTACGCTACTCAAAAGTTGTGGCGCAAATAAATGCTCTTGCGATCTGTTCTGCAGCCATTGATAAGCAGCTTGTGTTTCTGAAGCTGGGGGGGACTCCAACAAGGAACTGAGCAGCGTTGTCGGTATTTCAAGATACAGACCAGCGTATCTTGAAAAGCCGAAAGAGCCCAAATACAGGTAGCACGCTTCGTTGTGGAAGTTGTGGCGTGAGGGAAGAGTGGAGAACCGGCCTCTCGCTGAAATGATAATCACTCGGAGCTTAATCACTCTGCTGTCGACGTGTGTCCTGCTGCTGGCATCCCGTCCTGGGGGAGAAGGATGGGGCAGAGGGGCGCTGGGTGGGCATCCTGCCTCCAGTGCCTGCATCGCTCCCGCATGGGCCAGCGTGAGCGTAAATAAACCACGGCGTGACTAACCTCTCTACTTAACTTTGACTCATGCTGTATTTGGATAGACTGAAAAAGTCTCCGTGTCTTATCCATTTAATTTTCTCCACCTTGGTGTTTACTGCCGATCACATGTCTCTGAGAATACCCCGGTGTGCATTTGAGACCTTAAAGCGAGTCCTTGTTTCAGGTTTGTTTTGCTTTTGGGTAGCACTCAACTAAGCCTAGGTAGAAAAATGGAATTCCTAGATTTTAAACTCGGAACTCCCTAATTGAGCTTGTAACTTGGCATCTGGCAGGGAGTATGAGAAAAGTGTAAGAAGAGTGGTCTTGTAATGTGCTGTAGGTCTCCTAAAGCAGTAAGATAATATTTTGCAGTGAATATTTTCACCTTATTTTATTTTTTTTATTTGTTCTCATCAAGTGGGGAGTACATCGCTTAAGAACTTACTTGGCAAAGTGTTGGAGAAGGCTTTTCTCTCCCTTTCCCAATTCTGTAATGGGACAGTGGTAAAATAAATAAGGGCCCTGGGATCTGTAACGTCATAGTGAGATTCTGGTGCTGGAAGGTTGTGTCTCCTTATGATGTGTCATAATAATTTGCAAGATAAGGAAGTTTCATTTCAGCTTCCTTAGAAATACATTTTGTTTTGTTTTGTTTTTAAATAAAAGCAAGCACTGTTTGATAGATACAAAATAATTGTTGAT
Organism: Dromas ardeola; assembly: GCA_013398915.1. Lineage (NCBI taxonomy): Eukaryota > Metazoa > Chordata > Aves > Charadriiformes > Dromadidae > Dromas > Dromas ardeola. The sequence goes on from VYZM01014742.1 coordinate 2,143, forward strand.
ATGGAAACGATTTTTTTCCTCCCCTTGCGTTTTTTTGGGGGGGCTGCATGGCTTCCAATGAAAAATAATGATCAGAATTACGGGTTTTTTTTCCTGTCCCTAAAATTAACAGATCCTTTTGCCTCTCTTCCACCTATAAGATGTAGGTAGAAGCATCTCTAAGCGCATGTGAGAATTCTGCCTGTTGTGGCTGCCACGAGCTTGCTTATTTAGGTAAGGTGAGCGGCACGAGTGGTTGCACCAAATTCTATGGCACTGCTTGGAAGAGTCGGATTCCTGTGCCTGTGAGTATTTGCAGGGCAGTAAGTGAGGGGGCTGCATTTGAAACTAAAAAAAAAAAAAAAAAAAAGGCGGCAGCAAATTCCATACGTTTTGCTGCATATGAAGTTATAAAGCCTCTTCTTAACTTGTCCAGCTCTGAGAAACCTATTATTATAATCAATTGCAGGGCTGTGAGGGGAAATCAGGCCTTCTAAGATAAAGACAAAAATAGCACATTCAAATATATTTTAAGAAAGGCGGCTCTTCCTTCAAAGGGTAGGTCTGAGCGTGGTTCAAAGGAAGGTAGCAACAGTTTTATCAGTTTTGGTTTGTTCTTTAACTCTTTGCTTGAAACCAAACAGATTTAACAGATCCATTGAATTTGCTGTTGAGCGGCGTGCGTTTTTGCACCCAGTTATCTTGTAGAGTTTGAGGGGGGAGCGTGTCCTCTTCGATCTGGAGATGCCAAGAAGGGACTCTTGCACCATCATCTCCTCGCTGCTGCCATTGCACGTGCGTCTCTAGGTAGTGCGTAGTCCAGCCCGGTGGGGGGGGATGAAGTAGGTAACGCAGGCGGGCAGCAAGTTGTGTCGACGCTGGTTCTTGTTGGATATTGGTTTCTGCGGGCAGAAGGAAGAGTATTTTTGACAGCGGTTTATTTTCTCTTTCTGGCTTGGCCGTGTCGCTGGGTGATGGTGGGGGTGGGGGTGTGTGTGGGCTTACCTGGCCCTGCTCGAAACAGCAGCAGAAAGAAAAAAGACATTGATTGGTGTGGGGGAAAAACTGGAAAATGTGCTCGGGTTACAACCTGCCGCCGCAGAAACTACAAGGCAAACTCATCATTTACGTTACTTTCTTCTTGAGAAGATAATGGTTTGGGGAACCCAGGGCATGCTTTTAATGCGTGCCCTATTACCTTACAATAGTAATTTTTAAAAAAGTTTAAACTCTCCATAGTAGAGTGGGGATGTTGCAGGGTTTTGGAAGAGTTGTGTAGCGTTGGGTATATTTTGAGGTTCTGAGTGAAATGAGTCTTGTGGTTTCATCTCACTCTGTAACAAAGAGCAATACGTCTCTCACAAACAGCCCACCTAAGTTTTCGTAGTTGACTGATGATTTGCTCTGGAAAGACCCAAAATGCTGATACGATGCAGAGTCAAAAGGTAATTGATTTTTTTTTTTTTTTTTAAATTTTCTTTTTGGCTTCTCTTTCTCCAGTTTACAGTTCAAACTTTGTTAGAATTTCAGGTGAATCGTTGATGTTCAGCTTCCCATCAGCGGGGCTGGTGTAGGTCTCTTTCCAGCGACCACAAGTGCTTGAGTTCCCCTACCCCACCAATTCGACCTTTCTAAAGCGGCCATCCTGGGCCTTATCACAAATTTTCTCCTGTCTTTTTAGTTCAGCAAGAAAATGGTTGCTGTCTTTCCCCTCCCCTCCCCTCATCAGCTGCTCATGGTAAGACTTTTGATAGGGCCTGCATTGTGGTGTGTCCTTGAAGTGCAGTGCTGCAAGGTTTTGTTTTGCTTTGTCTTTTTTTTTTTTTTTTCCTCTTCATGTTTAGACTTCATTGCCTCTATAGCAAAGCAAGATTGTTGTAGATGGTCTTTTTTTGATGTTGTTTTTTTTTTTTTCATTTGTCAAAAATCTCATGCTCGGTAATGAGGAAAAGCTTAGAATGAGGTACTAAAACCTCCAGCTAACCCTGGAGCGTAAAGACTGCAAAAATATGGATTGGGAAAGGGTTGCCTCAACAAAACAGGTGTAAGTTAAATGTTTAATTATCAGCAGCTCTTTTTTTAAAAGGTCCCTGACGGTGAGAGGTTTTTGTTCACATTGGCTAGAACAAGGCTTACCAGGGCTCTTAAAGGACAGGGTCCATTTGAGCTGCGGAATTTATATTGGGTACTTTAAGTGAATATCAAATCCAAATCAAACTTCAGCATGGGACTGTGGAAAAAAAAAAGTACCAAACCCTGTGAAGCAAGTGTCTATTATTTGATAATGGCTGATGTTCTCCGTCTTTTTTTAAAAAAAAAAAAAAAANAAAAAAAAAAAAAAAGTCATTTGACTCTTAGCTGGCCATAAAAGATGCTGTACAGGCCCATTTTTGTCTTTGTTCTCCACTCCCGCCCATTTTCATTGATGGGGAAGTTTCATTTCCTTTATTTATATATTTTTAGTGTATGTGTGTTTGGGGGGGATGTGAGGGAAGATAGGAGGGAAGTCTGTGTTCTAGTTTTTATATTTAAAAGAAGAAAAAAAATAGCTTATGCTGGTATGTTTAGAAATGACCTTAAATATTCTCCCCTTGAAACTAAAAATTCTGCTGGTAAAATAGTGCATATTAGGGGACTGAGGGGTTTTGCGACACTTCTGTGTGGGTAAGAGTCCCATCTGAGTTCCAGTTGTAGTAGCAGAAAAGTGTTTTCCCAGTATTGTCATGTTTCACATGCCAAATCAGAACTAGAAATGCCTTTTCCTGGAAGGATCTCTATTTACACTTGGATGATTATGCCAATTACAGCTATATTAGTAAGGCTTTTTTCCCTTTTTTTTCCCTCCTTAATTTTACACTTGACCTAAATAGCTACTTCTTTAATTTTCGTAACAGAACACACACTACAATCCTGGCATGTAGTTTTGGGCTGGTGAGTAGTGTAGACCCTGCTGTCCTGTGGCGCAAATGCATACGGGTACTCTTGCAAGAGTATGATCTAAGTGCGTCCTAGTGAAATGAATGCTCTTAGAGCTTTGCATAAGTTAAAATAGCCCTCTGCTCTGCATGCAAAATTGAATACAGTTTATTGGTGAGCAGGAAATATGAAGAATGTTATTCATATGTCGTAGTATTTTTTTTTTCCTCAAAGAGATCCCGTGTACTCTTAACTCAGAATACAATTTTTAAATCCTGCAGATCAGCAAATGCCGCATTATAAATTTGTGAAAGTTTGGAGGCATAAGAAACGATGCTATTGATACTCATTTTGATCAGAGACCAAAGATTATTTACTCCTTTGCGCAGCATAGCGGTGCATGAAGAAGGAGCAGGGAAATGGGGCTTCTTTGTCCGGAACCTGTAAGTGCTGGGTGTCGGAGCAGGACCGCTGCTGGCAGTGCTGCCTCTCTGCTGCTGCCCTCCTGCCTCTCTTCCGGCTGGTGGAGAAGATGTCCCAGTGGAAGATCCTGTTTGTACCAGAGAAAAAACCCAAAACCAAACACAAAAACCCCAACCCTGACTGGTAAATAGTGTCATTGTTATTTCATAAGCAAATTTGCTAGTTATTTGCTCTTTTTATGACATTAGGATTTGCATTGTTAGCAACAATAGCGCTGTATTAAATAAAATTAAATAAAAAGTGGATGCTGGCCAGTCTTTAAATGGTTCACATCTGCCGCAAGTATGAGTACTTAGAAGACCCTACATAGCTAAACTGAGCTTTCTTTTCCCCAACATGTAGGACGCCAAAGCCCTGAAATATTTAGGACATTGACTTAGAGTTCCGTAAATATCTTCCCAATGGTTTATTTTTTGGCCTGCCTCTTTTGTTTCGTCCTGAGCATCAAAGCTGGGCTTACCTTGCAGAGAGGTGGTGGTCGTTGCCCTGCCCACACGCCACTTCCAGCAGGGAGAGGGGACTGCGTGTTGAACGCTCTCTGGAGGCGGAAAGCGTCCCCTTGGCAATGGCTCCGAGGTGGCGGTGGGACTTTAAAATACCCGTGAGCTCTGTGGCAGTTGCCAGGGCTGCCTCTGCCGAGGGCAGGAGGCTGGAGTCACCTGAACCGCAAGTTCGTGTCACGTGCGGCTCGGCGTTGAGCACAAGCAGTTTTGCAGCTGCTTGGTGCCCCATATATACTGGGGGGAAAATAGGTGGAAGCAGTTCATTTGCTAACTGGCTGGCTCACTTTTTGGGTTGTTTTTTTTTTTGGTTGCTTTTCAAAAGCTTATATTCAGCGTTGCGAAGGAATCCCTACGTATTCTGATCAAACAGAACCAAGCTACATTGAACGGCGCAGCTTTGCAGGAGCGTTGGTACCCCAGCTGTCTCTTTGGCCTGCCATGCGATTTGAATTCACGCGAAGGTCTCCCACGTGGTTATTTGCATGTGTCCTCCTATCTCTGTTTTGTATCTGCAATTTCAGTATGCGTGTCCAGGATTATTTTTGTTCATTTCCAATCATTCTTCAAAGATAACTGGCAAAAACCAACAGGCTGGTTGTGATTTTACAGCAGTAGAAGGTAGACAACTTTGATCTTCTTGTTAAATGAATTTTCTTCATGTGTGGGCTGGGTGTGTAGTGTGTTGATTTAGTTTTTATTGATCAGTGTAAAAACGTGAATTCAGCATCACAGCAATGATAATAAACAAGTACTTGCAGTGATATTCTAATGAGTTCCTGGCAAAAATAGGGCAGAAAACCATCTCAGAGATTGACATGCTTTAGTGGTGAGATGCTGAACCAGGATACTTTATATAAAAGGATTGAGTAAAGCTGTTTGAAGTTCTAACTTTCTTTGGCAATACAATCACTGCGAGCAGTAGCATGCCAAACAGGGCAGGATGCAGTCTTTTCTGTAGGCATTTGAGTGTCAGAAATGGCATTCTTGCCCCTGTCCAGGGGGGACTTTCACCCTGGTGATCACGCGAAGATAAAGCAGATGGTAGGAACCAGGTATCTGCTTTGTTAGAGGGTTGTCTCTGAACACAAGCGGTGAAGCAGTAATTACCTTTCAGTCGCCATCCGCAGGAATGCCCTGCGAACCATCCTCATGTGTTTCAGTAAGCCTGCATGGCAAAGCATCAGGTACAGAGCTGGGGGAGCGGAGGGAGGTTTCTAAATTAGCAGGCAATTTATGTCTGGAAAAGCGAGATTCATATTCATAACTACGTTAAACCCATATTTCTGACTATGGTAGGGACATATCTCCATTTAAGGTTGCGGTAATTCCTCTAAGCCAAAATGTTTGCAGAAGCACGGGCAGGCAGCTTCTCCCTCTTTTTTCCATGGATGCTGTGTGTTTTCCAAGACTGGAAGAGGCTTCTCAGTGGTGGTGATGAACAGTAATTCCCTATATTTTTTCATCGGATAAGCTTGTTTTATGCTGTCAGAGATCAGTAAATTGGTATCTGAGCTGCATGGATCATGATGAAAAAGTATTGCTGCTGCCTGTGTGTGTTTGATAAAAGTAGAAAATGAGAAGCAAAATTTTTCAGAAGTGAGGAGAAGTGGCTTTTTTAGGACTATGAAATTTTGAAAGAGCTGGTTTATAATGAACTTTAATACTTTTCTAAAGTTGCTGCTATTATAATGCAAAATCATGAATAAGAGAACATGCCTTGCAGGTAAAACGAAAAAAGGCTTCGCCATTTATATGCTTGAAAACCAAAGATGCATTGCAGAGGATGAATTTTACCCTTCATTTTGCTTGTAGTAAAAAATTAAGTCTTTGAAGTTAAAAACAGCTTTAGATTTAAAGAAATAATATGCCTGAAAAGGGAGGTGCGCAGAAAAAGACACTGGGTTAAGTGCTGTTTTGTTAACGAAAAGAACGTAAGTTAAGCCAAATGTGGCTGCCTGCATAGCAAGGTACCGCTTAACATAAGCGGGGATGGTAAAATAAAGTCCTAGCAGACTTTTATTTCAACGATTTCCAACTTTCAGAAGAAATTTTAATCTGGATGTCGAATGCACACGTATGAACGATAGACTGACACCACAGAATTACGATAATTTATGAAAGGAGCAATGCTTTTTGTGCTGGAAGTCTGTCAGCGTAGAGATCCCTAGGCTAACTACTCGATCGTTAGTTAAAGTAGGGGTTCATTAAAATAACACGGGCTCATCTGGTTTTAAAGACTAGCTCTCAGCCGGTAGGCGGTCGTCCAAAACTAATAAGGTTGCAGCGCAGACGTTGTGGCAGTGGCACACACAGATTACTACGTAAAGCTGGTTGATGGAAAGGCTTCTGTTGGATTAAGTGTGCTCAGTATTGGGCCAAATTTTTTTCAATTTTTAGTCATCTGTAGCAACGTCTGCTCATACTGTAGTCAGTTGAACTACCTGTGTGACTGTCTGAAAGACGGTGCAGGCTTGGGTCTGTACATGAGTGCAGCTCTTTGCTATAATTATTTTACTCTGTAATAATTGTAGTCTTCTAGTTGAAGAATCTTAATTACAAAGTGGATGATAGGCTTCAGTTATGTGTAGAAAATCCGTACATTTAAGCCCCACGCTGTCCTTAGCATAAACAGCCTTTTTTTTTTTTTTTTTTTCAGGTAGAACTTTTACTTTCAGGTTATTTCGGGAAAATCCGTCCTGCTAATTATGTAAATTGCAAGAAACGAAAAAAGAGAACAAAAGAGCGGGGCATCTTATTTTAGGCTTCAGCAAATGCAAAGTCATATGTGGCCATTCCAGCTATCTATAGTACGTGCCTGTGTTGTTCTGCTGCTTTTGTTACCAGTAAACCAGATGACTTAAACTGGGTGTTTCTCGCAGGCTTTGTACGATTCAGATCGCCAAATGTTGGAACTGGGAAGTTTTTCCGGTGACGGGGTTAATTTATACCCCTCTAGAGTGTCCCTTCCTGCAGGGCTCCTTCCTTGCCTACATGCAACTTTCTTGCTGAAAGAAAATATCACTTTTTTTTTTGTGTGTGTGTGTGTGGGGGGTCTGTTTGTTTGTTTTTATGCTGCTGTGTAGGCAAGTCCCTGTTTTTTAGGTCAGTCCTGTACAACAGCAGTAAGTTGTTTGTTTTTTTTTTTTTTTTTGTACCTGCACCTATTGCCTAGTAAGGCAATAAGAAGCTCTCCTTGAATGAAGGCAAGGCAGATTTCAGATCTGCCCGCAGCTCGAGAGAGGAGGAGAATGGAAGAAGCGGTGTTGGAGTGAATGAACGAACTTTCAAGCTGACTCAGTGATACACATACAGTATACGCTGTAAAGATTAGTCACCGCTTACTGTAAATTTTTCTTTGTGGCACTTGCTGGGCATGTGCCGGTATCGAGCTGCAGGGAGCGAGCTTTGTAGACTGGGAATGCAGGTAAACGTTATTTCCACAGTATTTTCCCATCGAACAACAACAAAACCCAGTGAAACCTGAACGCTTGTAAATTACTGAGCTGAAAGCAAAAGGAATCTTTTTAGTTATCTCATGGTGCTGCTATCTTAATCTGTGAAACTAGTAGGAAAGTGAATAAATTATGCAACAGCTTTTTTTTTTTTTTTTTTTTTATTATTTAGGAACCTGTGCCTACATGTTATTAGTGGTGTTCTGCCTTGTCCTGTGCAGGTTGGTTTGATTTTGGGGTTGTGGGTGGTTTTTGTTTTTTTTTTTCTCATTAGGTGGGTTTCAAGCTGCATTTGTGTAAAACACCAATTTACATGATGGTAACAGAATAACAATTACAGGGAAGGATATTCATCTGTTGAAAACACTATTTTCATTTGCCAAGCAGAAACTTCAGGAAAATTACCCTCCAGGTTGAATTTTCTCATAAATGTTTTCAACTTCTAAAATTATTTACTGGCATAATAGGTATGCATAGTACTTAAGGTAAGGTTTGTATTAAAGTGTTACGTTTTGGGGGGAAAAGTGGGGCTTTTATATATTAAAAAAAAGGTTGATATTTTTTAAAAATGGTAAAATTATTTTGCAGCCTTTTCTGAGTTACCCAAATTCAGTAAGTTTATTTTTTTTATACTTTCACACTTTTCTTTTGGTGGTTTCTTCTCAGTTTATTTTTTGTTAATTTAGCTGGGCATCTTTTATTATTCTTAGATGCTCTTTCTCTCTGATCTCCACCTGTTTTGCTTAGCTTGTTCAATCTGTCCTTAGAGAATTGTTAATTTCAGCCATAATTGCAGCAAAAATCCTTTAGAGCTGTTACAGCAAGATTTTATTTTATTTTTTGATAGTCTGTTTGAAATTACTTCCTCCAAAATAAAATAATTAATTAAAAAAACCAGGCCCAAACCCAAAAAAAAAAAAACCACCTTGTTGAAGAGTGAGAACCAGACTGTGCTGGCACCGCGGGGTGGGACGGCGTGGAGGCTGCGTGCCTGTACAAGTGGTTTGGCTCGCTGCTCTCCCAGCCATCTCAGCCTGTCGAAGGCTTCGAGCCCTCTGAAGCGCCGGATTGAAGGCTGAAAGCGTTATTAAGTTTTTTGGGTTATCTCACACTGTTTGTTTGAAATGGAGGCCAAGCAATTTACTTATCTCTGTATCTTGGATCTGAAAAAAAGATTTTTCTTTTTTTTTCTTTTTTTTTTTTTTTCCCCCCTCACTAGCCTCTGTGTGGAAATGACATCACAGCTTATGTCAGCCATGCTAAATTCAGAGGTTTTTTCTCCTCCCCGTTGGGTTGTTAACTGAGTATTAGGGCTATGCTGTGAGCGTTCCTTTACTGGCTGTGCCACGCTGGTAACTTCGTCGTAAACGCTCTGAATTTTGTATGGTGAAGGGAAACAAAGACCTGACTTAAAGCCTTTTGAAATCGATGGGAAGGTAACTCATTTCATTGCTGTGCGTGTAGCCGGACCGGGTGCCCCCCCCGAACGCCGCGATGTTCCCGGGATGGCTGACGGAGCGTAACCAAGCAAGGGATGGCACCTTGCCTTTTGGCAGCTCTGGCGACCAGGTCTGGAGTTCGCCGCGGGGCATCGTCGCCCGGGTATGTCCCCTCAGCCTTGCAGGTTAAACCCCCGTGAGATGGGGTAAGTTTGTGAACCAAAGCTCTTAGGTTGTGCCTGCACGTCCCGTATGCAAAGCCGAGCTCTGTGCGAGGGCTTAGGGAGTGCCTTATCTCCACCAGAAACACCAAGATTTTGGAGCCGCCCTCCACAGGGCTGCAGCTGTGGCAAGGTGTGAAATGGAGGCATGGGGGGTTTCCTGTGAGCGCCCGAGGAGCTGGGAGGAGGGCAACACAAATCAAATTAAAGTTGACATTTTGAAAAGTTGATTGCTGCCTTTTTTTTTAATCATAAAGCAATTTTTAAAGTAAGTCACTTCCCAGAGGAGAAATAAATACATTAAGAAGAGAAAAGGGGGAAACGTGATGTTGAATTTACGCATTTGAATGTGGCAGACTGGGTACTGTGATGGTGGCGGTACCAGATGTGCACAGAGACAAAGCAAAAGGGTAACAATTGTCCTGATTTCTCCTCTTGCTAAATTTCCAGCCATAATGTCCTACATGCCAAATGTTTTTATTTATTGTTTTGGGAGGTCTGGAGCTGTGGGAGGGGACTGATCCCAGTTACTTTATAAAAAACGTAAAATACAGTAAAACAAAGCCACCTGTCGCTGCAATGGATGTGGAGAGATTTCCTTTCTCCTCCTGCCTCTTGCTGGCCACGCTCTGCCCTGGGAGGAAGGTGAGGAGGCCTCCGAGCGCCTTCCATGAGAAGGCTCGCAGGAACAGCTTTAGATCGGGCTCTTGGCATGTGAAAGCTATGGATGTCCATTCACACACTTTGGTTTTGTTTTGTTTTTTTTTTTTCTTTTTAATGTCTCTTCTGGCTCTGCTCTTCTTCTGTAGCAGTCAAGGAGAAGGGGATGGAGGAGGAGGTGCTGAGGGGTGCCCTGGGAGGGCACGTGTTGGTGTTACCCACGTGCCTGTGTTTGAGCGGTAGGTGCCGGCACATGCCGTGGAGGTGGCCCCTCAGAACACTCTGGTGAAATTACTTGTCCTTTTCAGAGCTCGCGAGGAGCACTTCATTGCTGTAGTTACTTGTACAGCCATATGCTATTCTTTTTCCTTACATATGTTCTCTGATAATTGTCAGTAGCAGGTGCCTGCGAGCCAAGGCGGAGCGGTATTTAAAAATCAGACTCTTAACGGGGATAAAGAATTATGTGAGTTTAGTGCCAGCGAAAAGGCCAGGTTGAAACTGTTGGCCTCTGAAGGTCGTGTTCCTCACAGAGCAACAGCACGGTGGGTAGCAGTGCTGGTGCATCAGCTCCACAGTTCAGCTGCAGAGGTGTGACCTTCGAGAAGGGAGTCAGGAGGTCTGGTTTTGGGTCTGTATATCTGTTTTGGCTGAACCATGGAAAAAGCAGTGTCCCTTCTGGTGTGTGCACCAGCCCACAGGAACTGTGTTGGACATGCGTTGCACCCCTGCTTGGTGACTTATGTGGTGTGGGCTGGTCTGTGATGTGACATGAAATCTCTAGTTTGGTTTCTCCCACTCTTTGGCCGCACCTTTCCCTGTATGTTTGTTGAGCATCCTGAGCTGTTCTGGGTGTATTACTGGTCACTATTGCATGCATGTGTATTAGGTCCCCATTGGTTACTACTGTGACAGAAATGCTGATCTTGCGTCTTCTTCCATCATCTGAAGAACAAACACGGAGAGGAAGATGTGGGGAGAGATTTAGTTGCTCTGGTGCAACTGTGTCTACAGGAAATCATTTTGGGGCATTGCATGGCCAGAATCCCCCAGTATCCCTGATACTGCTGTCACATCATCTTCACATCCCCACAGATAGGTCTCTGAATTGCTATTCCTTCTGCGTATCAGTTGGGGGACTTATAGCTGGGTGTAGCAGATTTCTAAGAGACCAACAATTCAGAAGTATCTCACATTTCGAAGTGTCAGGGAAGACATAATGTCCCTCATATTCTTGTTGTGTGGGGTTTGTTGGGTTTTTTTTCATTTCTGTTAAAGAACGAGTAAAATATAGAGCACATATGGAAATGGCAGACGTTGTTGTTGGGTTTTTGAATTTTTTTTTGTCCCTGTTTCTAAAATTAAACACATGGGAGTTTGCAAGATCCTGCAAAGAATTCAAACGATATTGCACAGTCATGTGTTTAAGGAATCTTTTTAATCTAGTCATATATAGTGAACAGATCCAGATTTAAAAAACAATACATTGCAGTAAGAAGAGACGAACCAAATGGGATAAAGAGAAAATACTCCTAAATATCTATGATTGTACTATTAAGTTTAGGTTTTGCTGCCGGCATTCTGTTGTGTTTCCTTTTTTGTTTTTTTGGGGTTGTCCTTCATGTTCTTCCCCGTGTAAGAAAGTAACCTGTGGTAGTGGCCGTTCTGCTTATCCCTTGCAAAACGTTGGTAATTGAAAATTGGATCGCACGACCAAAGTAGGTCCCGCTCTGTGTCCGAAAACTAACAGTGTCTTTTTTTGTGGGGTGGGTTATGAATCCCTTACACTTGCATCCAAGCACATGGGTAGTAAGTTTTTGTTCTGCCACTGTAGTATTTTTCTGAGGTGGGTTGCAGGAGGAGTAGTGATCTCACAGCTTGACCACAAAGGCACTTGGTGATGTTCACACGGGCAGAGCTAGTTACAGAATTTGGGTCAGTGGGACAGTATCCTGATGAGCTGCCTGGCGCAGGACCCTGTAAGACCGGCTAACTGCATTAACTTATGCTAGCTGTAGCTGTATTTACCATCAAAACTTTCTGGAACGATTTTACTTCTTCACCTCCAGAACCCAGGCCTTGAACTGCTGCAAAACTTTCTGAGATTATCTTGATAGCGTGTCCCATACCACTTCAGAGCAAGCTCTACTCAAGTCAGACACTGAAGTCAGGCTTATGCTTTGTAACTGAAAAAGATGTACTACTCATGATATGACTGTATATGATATTCTTTTAATTGTTTCTGACGGTAAATTTAATGAAGAGGTCTTGAAATACATATTTGCACACACGCACAGATCTGAAAAGCAATGAACACAAGCATATATGCATTATATTGCAATTGTGTTCCCTTGGGGGTTTTGTTATTGTTGTCCCTTTCACAAGTTGTGAACCTGTAATTTTTCACGTGCTGTTCTTTGGCCCTCTCTGCCAGAGAGGCTCAATCTATCATGTTAAAAAAAATCAATAAAAAGTCTAGAGGTTTATTTATAAAGTAGAGCATGGAGAGAGGGTGCAAAAATTCCATTAAAATGGCAGTTTAGCGCTAGCTGCATCTCTTTGGGACTAAGCTCCAATATTTTAAACTATTAAAATTGTTACAAGAGTGCTTTTAAAGTACCACAAATCACAGTAAAGCTTTCTAGTTGAAACTTGCCTTTATATAATGCAATAGAATTCAGCTTATATATGTTTTTGGAATGTCTGATGCTGCCCTCAAACACCATTTTAGCATTCATTTTAGAGCTTTATTATAGTTAATAATCTTACAGGTTTACGCTCAAGTGAAAATACGTGGATGTGAGAAGTCAGAATTTATTTTCCTTCAGAAGCGTGAGTGTATGTACGCCTTTGTGCAGATGCATCTCTGAGCAAATTAATTATTTCTGAGAAGTCTATAGGCTTCTAATGTAATTCATCAGAATTGCCTGTCTCGGCACATGCTACTTCATTAGAGGAACTTATAAATTCAGATGGCTGTAGGTTATTTTATGACATAGCAGTTTTCACCAGTGATGTGATGGTCATCTACTCCCATCTTTCCTATCCAAAGAAATAAATGTGTCCCTCTGCTCATGAGTGAGATGCTGAAGAGCTTATGGGATAGTATCTACGTTAAGCCTCTCAAATACCAGAAGCAGTGTATCTGAAGTGTAACTTTCACCTCCCCCCAGTATCTTTCCGATCTGTTTTAATAGCTGAAGAAGATTGATCTTGAAACTGTTGAGTTTTAAATAAAAATGGCATTACATGGTTTTGTGTTGTATCATCTTTTATCCTGGGACGAGGAGAATTGTTTCTAATGGAAATACCCTTTATTTGCTTCCAAAAACGTCCAGGAAAAAATGGTGAACTCTTATTTGGGCAAGAAACGGTCTGTGTGTTGTGGGGTTTGGTTTAGGGTCTCTGATGGAAGCGCATATAACTTGAAAAATGAGGAAACTGGGTGGAGCTGACCCCAAAGCAGGCTTTTCCATCTCCAGGAGACAACGCAGACCATTGGAGAGCATGTCTCGGTAGAAGGCAATGGGAGCAGGCTACACAAATGAACATGACAGAAGGCAAAAGAAACTCCAAGTCGCCAAACATTTGCATGTGGTATAAATGTGTGCCCTGTCCCACGGTCGCATCCCTGCATGCAACTGAATAACCCAATCCATCATTCCCACATTATTCATCCTTCGGTTTTTCCTTTTCTTACTAATTCACAGCCTGGTTCTAGCTTACTTCTTGCTGTCATCGCTTGTGTATGTTTGCCCCTCTCCTGGCTGTATGAAGTTGGAGTAAAGTAATGATCCCAGAAAGGTTAAAAAAAGCGAAGCTATTGACATGGACCTTTCACTGTTAATTAACGCTTGAAGTTTCAGAGAAATGGATCTAGTCTGTGTAATTACTTTGTGGTTAAAAATCTGTGGAAAATTCATACTAGTGCTTGGAAAGTGGAGACTTAGTTGTTTTAGAGAGCTCTGAGCAGCAGTGATAAGCAAGTGATGTTAGTGAGGATAAAGGAAAAGAGCATCAATCAGGAAGGTGGAGTTTCCTGTGAAGCCTGTATAGTCTGGAGTCACCAGTCTACCAGAAACTGGGGTTGCAGGTGGATTAATTGGGTTTGGCCAAATTGTGATTGTTGCCAGCTGAGGTTGGTATCTCTGATGGGCTCTTCTGCCGTGGGCCCCTCCCTCCTTCCTCTTCCTCCTCCTTCTCTTCCTCCTCCTCCTCCTCCTCCTCCTGGGCTCACTGGGGCTTGAGAAGGAGCAAATTGCCTCTCTCGTCTCTTGGTGCCGTGCTGCTGTGCCCAGACCTATGTAAAAAGCCATGAGCTAGGGAGGGAGGGTGGATGGAAGTTGTGGGAAGAGGCAAATGGAAGTAATACAGACTAGAGCGTTAGGCTGAGGTCTTTGGAACGCGTTTGTTAGATCAGTGGTGTGAAGGTCACCCAAGATAATTTAGGAATTGTGATGCCTTTGAAGGAAAATGAGGGTCTGTTCTCTTCTAGCCATCCTGCAGCCCTCAGAGCCATTGTGGAAGTTACCCCCTACGTCTCCATTGGCAGAGCAGCCATCCGCCAAGTTTTTAATGCCCCATGATTCAGTCTGATGGTTTCTATTTCTCCTCCTCCTCCTCTCAGAGGTAGGCATCTTCTTGGTTGAGCAGGAGGCTTTTCTCCACAATTTTCCCTCTGTCTCCTATGGGGTCTTTTTTGTTCCTTTGTCGTTCTATGTGACTGATGTGGAAGTGTGGGGAAAAGTGGGGTTTTATTAAACATTTCCACTAGGATATGACTGCTGGGCCCTACATGTGGCAACGTGTGGTGTGCTGCTGCTGCTCTGGGGGTGTGCTAGGAGCGGGTCCTCTCTCAGTAAGAGCCACTCCTCATCTTTCAGCAGGCAGGGCTAGATCCTGGGTTGCTCTCGCTCCTTTTCCTTCCATGCCCGTGTTGGTAGTGTCTGTGCTCTTGTTGGTGGGACATGCGGTGGAGGTCCAAAACCCAACCATCTGTAAGATGTGGTCATGTTGGAAAACAGGACGGGTCTGGCAGGGTGCTTGGACAAGCAAAGTGGCCTCTGGAGGAGAACTTGACACTTGTCTCCTTGCCTGCAACGTTGACCTTCTGAAGATAGCGGTAAAATTTTTTGTTGTTGTTGAGCATTGACTAGTTGTGGTGCTGTCCTTGAGGACAGCAGACTCGCAAGGTGTGCCGAGCCGGCACTGCGAACAGCCGGCACATACTTCGTGTAATGGGTAAAAATCTGCTGGATTAGAGATGAACAGCACTGACTTTGCTCTGGGTCATCCCCAAAATAAGATTGCTCAGGTTCGTCAAAGGGTTAGTTGTTAATAACTTTAGCTTCTAAAATTTCTTTGGGAAGAGCACTGCGTTTTGCCGGCTGCCTGTGGAGTGAGACTGGTCAAACACTTAAATTTCACTGTATAGTCTTTTTGTTAGGGCTGGGACGTGGGCCAGCTCCTAAAGAAATCACCTGTTCTGCCTAGCGAGTTTTTGCTATTATGATGATTTGGGGCATGGTGATGTCCCCCTCTCTTTATGTGGGAGCAGTGGAAAAAAAAGGAGCCTTTTTTGGGTTTGCCGTAGGGAGGAGGTGGTATGTTTTAGGCTGTTCTGTATTTTTTATGGGTGTGGATGTTCTGATGACCTTCCTGAGCTAAACGGGTACTATGTACCTGCTGGTGACTGCAAAGGACCGTCCTTCTGGAGGTCCGATCCATTACAGGTTTGTGGTCTTATTTTGGTAACAACTGCTCTCCGACAACTGCCATTTAACCAAACTGGTGAAACCTTGTGTTCTTTGGCTTTGAGGAATTTCCCCACCAAATCTATGGTCTTGCCCCATCTCTGGGTTGTGCATGAGCAACAGCGTTGGCCCTCTCCTGCGCCCGCAGTAAGTGAAGAAGGACTCTCATGCCACTTCTAATTTTTTTT
>VYZM01014742.1:36298-101137 GCA_013398915.1 Dromas ardeola
TTTTTTTATTCCTAGGATTTTGTAACTTTGTGTTACTGCTGTATTAAAACCAGCCCTTGTTCAGATAAACTATACCTAGCAAAAAATACACTTTACCAGAAAGTAACCTGATTCGGATTTTGCTTACTGTTGCTCCAGGTTTCATGTTCTCTGCAGATGACAAGAAGTGATTTCGTATTTTCTTTCAGTTCCCTGGTAATGGCAATGGACAGCATCCAATCAGGCCCTTAAAATACCAAAGAAAAAATATGAGAGGAAGCGGGGTACATGGTGTCATTAGAGATAACACTTAGAGGATTTTGAATCCCTAAACTGAACTTCTCGTACTTTTTAGTTTGGGTTTGTGTGAACATAATTACAGCTTTGAATTCTTTCTTTTAAATTTTGCATGGCTGTGGGGGAGTACTTGTTTTGTTTTTGCTAAGTAGCATTTTTCTAGAGAATTGTATTCATTCCACTTGTGTTCTTTTTCTGAAGGTAAAATTTAATGTTGATACTTTTTTTGGTCTAGTTCTTATATGAGATTAAGTATCAGGCAGTTGCACATTTACCATCAACTAATAGTCAAAAGGTAAAGTCTCGCAAAGACTTGGCTAAAACTAAATGAATAGCTCTCAATTTCCTGTGGGTGGGTTTTTTTTGTGTGTGTGCATGCAGTGCTTACCAATAAGGAATAGAGCAACGTTTCTCTTCCGAGATAGCTATGTTGCCAACTTTTATTCTGTTGAAGTAATTTTGTTAAACAGGAGGAAGAAAAAAGTTCATAAATTGTCGAAAGGAATTTGTCTACGAAGTGTGCCAACAGGGTTGGGTCTGTTTTTTGTTTTTCCTCCTCCATTTTATCAGGAGGAAAAAAACCCAGCCTGGTTGTTCTAGTACTTCATTGGCCTTTTGCTTTCCAATGCTGAGCCTTAGCAGTATACTGCTTTCATGATTTATTATAACAGTTGCCTGTGAGTATGGTATTTGAACACACCTCTTAGAGATCAAAAAAGTCAAGACCTTTACTTTCACAGGGATGTTGCACACAGCCTCATTTTATGCATCTCACTCTGCCCATTTCTGAAATTACTCGAGTAATCTGTTTAGGGCAGCGTGGAAAGCCTGTGGGGACATTGGGGTGTAATGGTGCCCTCCCACCAAAGCCGTCTTCAGATGGCCAGGGATATTCTACGTTTGGTTTGTCTGTTGTAGGCTCAGATGAATTTTGCCTCTAATAAATATTAGTTGTGTGACTTCGATCCTGTGCATTGCTAGTTTGAAAACTTGAGTGTTATTCTAACAAGTACCTACTTTTCCTTATACAAAGAAAAAAATGTACACTCTCTGGCCCTTATCCTGGTCTGTGCTATTAAAAAGAGAAAAGCAAATGAGTAAACTTGACTGTGTCCCACTTAAACTTCCTCTGGATTTCTTGAATAGACAACTTGGAAGAACAAATTATCTCCTGTCCTTTTCCTCACTGCTTTCTTCTGCTGGCTTGCAGCTTAAAATATCCTCCCCTTTTGTAGCCTTAAGAGGGGGTGATGATGAAGTCTTCACTAGAAGTGCTCTCTGAAGCTGAACTAGTTACACCATCAATCCCACTAACAAAACTCAGTTGAAGTAGAGCTTTTTGACACAATGCTAGGAGGGTATCCAAAAAGCTTTTACTGATTGAAAAACATGAAAGACGTGCTTGGGATGTACCTGTGCAGCTTGCCGTGTAACTTTTTCCTTTGATCTTTTGGATGAACTAGCTTCTCATTTCTACCAAGAGAGGCAGTTGGAGAGCCATGGCGGGCTGCCTGCGTTATCTCTCTAGCAATTGATAAATGCGTGCTCCTTATGTCACTTACTTGGAGAGACCACCTGTTGTTCCTCTATTCTGGTTTGAGGGCTGGAGCCAGATGAGGGTGTGTTCTTGTTTCTCCAGTTTCCAGATATGGCGTGAGGGAACGAAAGGGATGAGATGGTATGCTCTGAATACTCTAGTGAGAGGTGGAGTCTTGGGATGCTTTGTGTCTCTGACTACTTGAGACACAGAATGAGGTGAAAAATATTGTTTAATTTAGATTTGGGCAGGTACTTAAGGGTCATCTGGGGGATAATTTGAAGTTCTGTCATTGGTTTCTAGTGAGACATTGGTTTTTAGTTGAGTAGAAGTAGCAAAGGCCACTGCTCAGCAAAACCATAGCTGGCAGTGGTTAATGGCAAGGTGTTCTCTATCATTAATGAAGTACTTTTAATAAACAAGGAAGAGGGCTTTGTGTCCAGATGTCATGTTGGTTGATAGATCCTAGTGCGAGAACCAGAACAGGTAATGTTCTTTAAGCACTGGTGAGTCATGTACAGTTGGGAGCTCCTGTGCTGTCTGTCATACAAGACAAGTTCACATTTGCTTAGGCTGCCTTGCTTTCATACATGATTTTGGTTTTCACTACTGATTAAATTTGAAATTATTTCCTTATGTTTTCAGATGTTGCCATAATATTAAAGCGTTAATCCGTTTCTGGTTGCTTGTCCTCTTTTGTATATGTTTATATTTACTTCTTATTAAAGAAATAGTATTATGCAATTACGTAAAAGTGTGTCTGAAGAGTAGTGGAAGGAGCAGGAGAGACTGACCTTCTATGTTCTTTTTCTCCTGTTTAAAACAAATTGAGACCTATTTGATATTTTACTAGCAGTCTCTTGCTTATCCAGGGAAATTATGTTTAAAGACCAGACCCTGAGAGTATTCTTTTCATTTGGAAGGGGTTAACATCAGCTTTCATGTTCAGCCAGTGTGGCTGCTATCTGGGATGCAGAAACAGAGCCATACAGGTTGCTGGTGGTGAGACTGTTGTTTGTGTAAGTAGTTTCCTCAGCGGGTGATGAACTTCTTCCTTAATGATTTAATTACTTAATCTCAGGAAATCCTTGGAAAAAAGATGTCTGGGACCTTCTGCCAGAGACTTATATAGGTGTGGTAATAGAGGAGGGAAGGGACACCTTCTTCTGAAGTTATATGCAGGGCAGGAAGCACTGGAGCAAGTGTAGGCCAGAAATGCTGAAATACAGAATGAAATTGGGGAGGCGGGACACGAGTTCTTCTGGTGGTTAGCCCAACAGCAAGTTGCTTTAGCCTGAGCATGCCTCTGAGTTTCCACCTGTGTGAGATGAATTATAGTATGTGCCTCAGAAGTGCTGTGAAGGTGCTAAATTAATGCTTTCAGTGGAAGATCACAGGATGCTTTGAATAAAGCTTTACAAAGTGCACAGTGTTCTTACTATTAATACCAAATAGTTTGTGCGTGGCTCTTAAATGACAAGGGAAATGAAATGTGCCAGATTTGTGAAGCTAGAGAAACGTTTGCTCATTATTTTGAAAGAACCGGAAAGTGCAGATGGAGAAGGGAAGACTGAAATCTAGGTATGGAGGAAAAAAATCCCATGGACTGTCATCATGGATGTGGTTTTGAAATCCTTCATCTTGCTGCCTCGTGTCTGTAAATCGGCTTTGTAGGTGGCTGAGTGTTTCTGAGCAGGGTGAGAGGGAGGAGAGCGTTCACCAGTGCAGAGTAACGCACAGCAGAGGAAGCTGCTGCTCAAACTCTTTATTTGAAGAAAATGTGACAAACCAGGAACTGCTATAGTCCTTTTCTTAAATAGGAAATACATGCAACCACAAAAGACAAGTGCAGAGCTAAGTGACTGGCTGGAACCTCTATTAGAAATCTCTAGTTACAAGAAATGGTCTCTTGGCCTACTTTGCCATTTGGATCATCATTCAAAAGCTGAAAAAAGGGCCAATATGCAACCCACCAGCAGAACAACAATTAGCGGCATTTTAAGCTGCATGTCCACGGTAGGGTTGTCCTTTCAAGTGATGCTTTTATCTGCCCCGTTCGGTGTCACTGACATGCAGACACTCTTCATGTTGAGGAGGGATGGAACTTTGCTGTCCTGCCCGAGCTGTCCCCATCTCGGGAGTGTCTCTGTCTGCTTTGCCCAGGCTCCGCTTCTCCTCCGCCGCAGGCTTGAAGTGGGTTTACAAAAATCACTTGGTTCGCTTGAAGCCAGCTCACAGAGAACGGGAAAGACTCAACGTCGTCCCAGATGGCTGGAGCTTCTTGCTGTATTTCGGTTATTTTAGTTGGTAACAGTGAGGTGTGAACTTCCTGAGAGCAGGTGAGAAGTGAAAGCCCTGCCTCTCCCTTGCTTGGGATACTACCACACTCAGAAATGAGGAAATTGCTACCCTTTAACTCTGTGATGGAGGTCAAAACACAAAAAAAAAACCAACCCAAACCCCTCTTATTCAGAGAAGTGAGTCCTCAGCTTGGCTATTAAGGAACAGCTACGTGATGAACGGGATGTTCTTACGATGGACGAGTTCGCTGTCCGTTCTAGTTCTAACCAATGAAGCACGCTATTTTCCGATGAGCTCTGGTGGATATGTTTTCAGCTATTCAGTTAAATATCCTAGGGAAGGCTTTGGCTAGTAATTAATTCTGGTAATTAATTCTGCTGTTGCGCTGGGGTTCAACAAATGGCTGCAACTGTTTTTACTTAAGCAATGCTAACCTGAGGAGATGTGTTGACACTTCTTTGACCTTTGTTAAAAAGTTAAAGCTCTATTAAGCTTTAGCCTAGGAAAAGAACACGTTTAAGTCTACATGATGGTGTTTCCGTCCCCTAACTAAATCCATGTGGGCAAAGCAGCACTGGGTACTTGGGTCTGGCGTCTAGACCCCTGGTTTTCAAGGGAATCCCCCCACACAGGCTGCAACATCAACTGACATCAAGCTCCATTGTGATGGTGGGTTCAGAATCTGCTGCTCCCTCTTTTATGCATGCTACTTTTTCAGCACACCATTGCAATGCTGGTGCCATTTGTCTAAAAGATACACTTCTCTCCCTCTAGAAAAGCAAAAGTAGTACAACTAAATTGGTATTTTTGTCTATAAATATTGCTGCTCTTTAATAACGATAGGAATTCTCCTTCTTGAGCTGAAAGCACAAGAAGCACTATGTTCTGACAAGTTGTTCTGACTCAACTTCAACCATGGTTTTTTAATAGCGATTAAATGGTTTACTGTATATGAAAAACAAAACAAAAACATTTTTGTGTTGGAACAATGAGTATCTGATATGACAGCATAGAGCAAAAGTTTATTATGCATATACAGTTGAAATAAGTTAACTTGTTTAAACCGTATTGTAGACACAGTGCTCCTGCATTTGAAAAAGTTTCATGACTCCATATAACCATATCAACATGTTTCCATAGTTAATTTCCAGCCTACAATTGTATTATCTTTTGTCTAATGGAACATCATCATATTAAGTAAACTAATAACCATAATGTTAATGTTGCTGATGCTTTATTAGATACTGCATTAAAAAAACCCCAAACAACAAACCGCAATCCTGCGTTCGCTTAAGCAGGATATGTTTTAACTCATGAAGCTTTTCTGTGAGGGGAAAGTGAAGGTTGCATTTAAAAATACTGTATCCACTGCTCAAAATGGACCACACTGTGCCGTACTGTTGCTTGTGAGGACATCAAATATACACCCAGTGCTCTTCAGCACTTCTCTGCAAAGAGGAGTGCGTTTTAATACTGGGACTTCTGTCACGTTTATGTATGTCTACATGTATGGGGCAAATGGAGAAATAATGGCAGTGAGTATAAATGGGTGATGTGGCAATGCAATTGATTGGAAAGGGAACGGAGAAGTAACTACAAACCTTTAGTTGGTAGAACTGAGATAATTTTATTTCGAGATCAGTGATAATTATGCTGAACAAAGTTATTTCTTATTAAATATGAAAACGCCACCGAAAATTGGGGTATGGCAAATAATGCCAGGTCCGTTGTCACACAGGGGACAAGCCATGGACTTATTTGAGTAGTATGAATGCTAGCACAGACCAGTCCGTCTCTGTACACGATGCAGAGGGAACGGCTTGCTACTTTCTGGAGAGCAGTTTACATTGAAAGGGAGCTAGGGTAAGGTAAAAGGCTAACGAAACACCAAGCCCTCGTGGCACTACTGAAAGAATGGATACAGTCTTTGGGTGCAAAAGCCAAACGTGTCCTGTAGGAGTATATAGTACTACCGGTAGTACAGAGTCACTACTGGAATATGGAGTCCAGTTCTTACGTGCCTGCTTTAGGAAAACATTCTTAAAAACCAAAAAACCCAAAAAGGTTTTAGAGAGCTGACAGATTGATTACAGTTGCAAAACCTGTTTTACTGTTAGAAATTTTTTTTTTTTTTAAATAAAAGCCTAGCTAGCGTGCTTACTTTAAGTGAAGTCCCTGAATTGTATATATCTATAGAGGAGAGAAAGTACAAAACTCTTCAGTTTAGGAGGAGGAGGTGTAATGAGATTGAATAGCTGAAAGTTGAAACCAGATGAATCTGGGCTAGTTGTAACACACAAATTATTAAGTAGGATGAATTACTCACTGAAACAACTCCCTTTGGATCTGATGGATTCTTGATTACTTGCTTGTGAGTTAGAACTATGTGGTTTTACCAAAGGAAACTATTGCTGGTGTATATATTCTGAACTTTAGCAAATAATCTATCTGCACGTAGGTCTGTGGCACCCCTTGGGTGGGGGGTCAGAGAGGTGATTGCAATGGTTGGTTTGGCTTTCCCGGGTCTGTGAGAGGTGGACAGAGGCCACCTGATGCTGTGAAATGAGGTACCAGCCAGGTCTGGTGTTGGTGTTCATACCTCTTCCCAGTACCATCTCTAGTAGCCTGCTGAGGTTTTCTGTTCTGTTGTTTCTTTTCTCTCTTTGACAAATCTCCTGGTTTTTGATTCATGACTCCAAAGGGAGAAAACAGAATTTAATCCTGCCTACCCATGCGTGGGGAGAGGGGCATCTGTAGTTAGAGCAGGGAGAGTTCTGAGGGGCTTTTGTTGGTTTGTTTTTCCAGTAGTTGGGGGTGTTTTGTTGGGTTTTTTTTTTTTTAGGAAGGTGAAAGGGGTCAGAGAAATGAAATTTTTCATCCATGCAGGTATCCTGCTGGAGTAAAGAACTATACAAGTAGAACAGAGAGGAAAATGAACTTATGATCAAGGGTTCTAAGCAATTTTTGCTTGACCTTTTGGGAAATAGGTGAATTTGCACGGGTCATGGAAAATGAAAAGCTAATGCACTAGGGACCCTCCACTGTTGGATAGGTTTTTCAGATTCATTACGTATCAGTAGCAACTGGATTTTTATTTTTTTTTTCCGGTGAGTGTTTGTTTATTCATATAAAATAAAGTTTGTCTTAATGTAATTTCAAATAGAGGCATGTTTCCATTGCCGTGTCAAACTTCTGGCACGCTTTGTGCACTAAGTGTTGCCCTGTGTTTCCACAGAGAGACAGAGGTCACGCTAGTTGAGTTTCTTGCCGGCCTCTGGATTTGCCTCTTCAGGTTGGAGCAGAAGACACACCGTAGGGCTGTGCAACACTGCGGCACCTGGGCAGTAGACCCAAGTTGGCAATTTGGTGTTATTTACAGGGGTGAAAATAAAATTCGTATGTGCAGTTTAATGTCTTAAAAACTAATGAATTGCACTTCTCGTCCCCACAGTGTCAATGCTTGTGTAGAAGTCTCTATCTAAATTGTGTTGGTGGGGAGACCTTATGAGGAGAATAGAGTGTTGTGTTTTAATGAAAATTTGGTGTACTTGATGTGTTTGCGACGTTGTGGCAGAGCTCTGTTTCACTGAGTATGGGGAGCTCTGTGAGGATGGCGGAGGAAATGCCACTGCCTTCACTTCTGACACATACTGAGTGTGAATTATTTATGGTACCTTGTTGTAAATGGAGTGTTCTGTAGCATATTTGTAAATAATGAATTCTTTATGACAGGACATCTGTGTCTCTGGATCCTGTGTCACAGAACTGGTTTTCTAAATACACTTTATGATAAGATGTCTATCCCTTTTCCCAGACTGCCCTGTAATAAATTGCTTTTGTATTCCTGCTATATCTGTTATCCATTTTGACTCTGACTCATGAATGATATATAGTTAGATAACATATGTAAAAGTTTGTGCTGTTTGTTGTGAGTTGATGTGGTGTGACGTTCATTTTGTAATAGGAAGTAGGTATTTTATATGTAAGCATTCCGATTTTTGTGCTGTGTAAAATCCGGTTAGTAGAAGACTTGTGTGCCATATGAATTAAGTTTGCTTTTGTAACTTCCCTGAAGAGTACATATTTTTGTAAGACAGTACTTTTTTCTCTTTTTTTTTTTTTTTTTAAATAATAAGTAGTAGTTTCTGGTTATGCCACTGGTCTGTGGAGGTAACGGAAATGCTAAGTGCAGTGTGCAGTTTGGAATGGCCATACAAGAGATGGGGGATGATGGCCTTTTTGGCCCAGTATGTGACTTCGGGGCAAACCGAAGTCTTGCTTGTCTGTGCAGTTTGAGTAGGACTCACTTGAAGGCTTGATTTGTGTAGGACCTTCCTACAGTGCGTTGTCTAACAGGACACTAGCGAAACTTCTCCAGCTCTTTAGGATTGTCAGTGGCAACACTGAGTGTAAACTGCGTACCCTCTGCAAAATGTTAATACTGCCCTTTAAGCATCCTGCCTAGTTGCTTCTTGCCACGGGGTTGTGGAAGGGGCTGCTTTACCCGTTCCTGCCTGCGGATCTCCCTCCCGTGTGAGCGTTTTGGTGGTGCAGGAGAAGCTGGCACCTTGAGGGGACAGCAGATTTTTGGCCCACCAGTGGGTGGCTGAAGGCGTCGATGTTGCCTGTGCTGACCGACCCACTTGCACAGCTGTCCAGTGAACCAAGCCACTAAAAAGATCCAAGTCAGAAAAATAATTTTCTGTGAGGAAAAGGCTAATTTGTCACCTGGCCTGTTTCAGTGACCTGTTGTTCCGTGTAGTCCACAGCTGGATCCTGCTGGCTCAGTGAGGGGGCAGCTGGTGGGGGTCAAGTCTGGAAGCTATGCCGGGCAGATCAGCCGCGGAGCCTGGACGAGGTGGGATGCTGGCTGGCCAGCCTGGTTGCTGGCCAGTGTGGTCCAGAGGCACGTTCGGAGCGACTGTGGAGCGAGCAGCACTGTTACCGTCTTAGCCACATTTGCAGCGCTGATGTGATAGGTTGGTTAACAGTGCCACATGGATGAGAAATGTGCCAAGAGGGGAAAAATGCTTTAGTTTTGGTATGCTTAAAATCCTAAAGAAATGCGTTA
The DNA here is from genome assembly GCA_013398915.1 of Dromas ardeola. Classification (NCBI taxonomy): domain Eukaryota; kingdom Metazoa; phylum Chordata; class Aves; order Charadriiformes; family Dromadidae; genus Dromas; species Dromas ardeola. The sequence goes on from VYZM01014742.1 coordinate 45,484, forward strand.
TTTTCCTTTTGCAAAGAGGATGGGGAGTCTTCCGGTGAAGTACCTGCTGCATATACTCTCCCTCATCGGTGCGTGGTGCCAGCCTGCTCCCCTGCTGTCCTTCCTTCTCCCACCCATAACTTCTCTTTTTTCCCTCCCTCCCCCCCGTAATTACTCCCAGGAACTTAGTACCAGTTGTCAGTCACTGAGTTTTGCGGCTAATGTACTTGTAAGCCTTTTTAATTCTCTCAAAAAGAGAAAGAAGTTAATGCTGGATGCCCGCCTGCCCCTGCAGTTGCCTAGCAGCCGGCGGGAGGCACCGGCAGGAGCGGCTCGCCCCTCCTTGAATCATCTGCCAAGAGAAACGAGAAGACAGTTATTACTGGTTAGGTTCGTTAACATCTTTTTTTTTTTTTTCCTCTGTCTCTCCCGCACGCATACACACACACACTCACACACACACACACTCTCACACTCTCACTCTTACCTGCCTCTGCTCTCGAGCTTCTCACGAGCTGTGAGATGGAGTCTCCTGCATTTGAGCAACCCTCGCTGCTCGCAGGCGCACGTGAAATAACGTGGTGACCCTCGCGGGCGGCTCTGAGGCCTTAGTCCGCAGCATCGCAAATGTACTGCATAGATGTTTTACCGTCTCTTGAAGGAGTGGGGTTGGTTAGGCGCTTCAGCTGACGAGGTCGTGGTTTTGCACTTTGGCCTTTTACTTAAGTTTTCCATTTTTAGTTGCAGGGTGCTCGGCACTTCTCGCCACTTTTCCCCGCAGGCTCTGACAGAGTAGCTCTGCTCAATCTTCCTGCAGTAGCTGGAGACGTCTACAGCCTTTAGCCAAAAGTTGTGGCCTCTTCCGTTACCAAGACTGGTAGAAAAGGATGCCTGCCCCCGCCTTGGCCACGCTGGTGCAGGGTAGTTGAGAACCTGGATGGAGGGTGGGCTGTGACCGGGAGAGGCTGGGGTGTGTTAAGTTACTCTAAGACTGCCCTGGAGGACAAAAACGCCCTGAAAACCCAGCAGGTGGCTAAGGATGATGGTGTCTGTTAAACCGCCACAGCAGCTTCAGTGCACGTGGGCGATGGAGGCACGGGTCTCCGAAAGAGGATGGGTACCAAGATGTCATTTTTAGAACTTCAGCTTTGTTCCAGAGGGATTTCTGTACACTTGAGCTGGGGAAGAAAGGATAAAGAATGCCTCTAACCCCTGGTGTAACCAATTATCTAGCTCACTGCTTATCTCGCCATGGTTTTAAGTGCCAGTGTAATGTACTGTTTTGGAGCAGGAACTGGCTGTCCTCAAAGCGATACAGCTGTGAAGCGTCCAGTGCAGTGGGATCCTTCCTTCTGCTTTCTCCTCTAAGGATGTTTATTTCTGATGGGCACCTCTCATTTCAGTGCAAGTGAATGATGCAAACGGAGAAGCTGCTGGCTCTAACAGTTACGTGTCAGCCAGTTTCGTGTGTCATTATACTTTTCATTTTAAGGCTGATTCCTAGATAGCCGTGAACCTAGAGTCGGAGGAACGCGCACGTGATTTACATGAAGGTAGCAGGTAGTACTTGGATTTTCTTTTTAAAAGGCTAATTGTGTTAATTTGCTTGAGACACAATTATCTCAATGGGATTGATTTGTTTAATTAACTCGGGATGCCTGCAGGTTAAATAGTGAGTATAAATAGAAGGACAGTGGGGAATGCATCACTAATGTTTGTATTGCAGAAGGATTGACTCATATGTAAATGAAGTGCTGCAAGCCTGCCAGGCTAACCTAGTTCTGGGGTGGTTTCTAGATAGAAAAATTCTCTCATGCTGTCATGCATAACACGGGGCTTGTACGCTCCAGAATAAGTTGGTGAAGAATGTACACTGTAGTAGTAATGGCAAAAACACCTTGCTCCCGTTGTAAATGCCTTGCGTATGGACGCTTTTGTGAGCACTGCAAAGGGATGGAGTCTGCAGGATGTGGTTTGTGCCGGACCACTGCGATGGCACTGCCCTGATGCAGCCCAGCAGCTTCTTCAGCGTGTCCGCCCTCTCGTGAGAAATCAGTGCAGTTTCTTGTTCCAAACATCGCAAAGACCGCTTCTGAACAGAGAGGGCAACTAGCTAGCATCATCCTTAGGCTGAAGCCTCATAACAAAGCTTTGTATGTTCCCTTGTTCCCAGCTTCCTCTGCCTTAGTGCATGAAGATGCCACTCCGCACTTCTGCAGAGGATTACGTGTCTCAATGGACCAGTTCTGCAACCCATGTGTGTGTCCTTGGCCCACTGTTAGGGAGGGCAGTACCTGATACTTTAACATGTCCTTTGTCCTAAGGTGGACAGTTATGTTGGAGTCCCAAAGGGGACGTTCTGAGCCGTTTGTGTTAGTGTTTGGTCCTGTGCCATGAAAATCTTAGATCCTGCAAAGAGAGGACAGGCAGGTCTTTGTCATCTTTTCCCCTACCTAAAGTAACTTACTCTTGTCAGGAGCTGTATAAAACTGTAGTCTTTCTCTGAATCTTTCCGAAGTCTTCGTCATAGCTTGTGGCAAAATACTGTGCAAACTGAGCACTGAATAAAAATAAAAAGAACAACAGAGCACCGCCACAGAACTAAACCAACTAAACAAACATACATTTCCTTTTAGCAGCTTTAAGTGTATTGCTGTTTCAAAGATGCCCTTTCTTCTGCATGAAGCGAGCATATAGGAGCACTGCAGTCTTTCACAATTCTTTTTTTATATCCTTGATAATTTATCCATCTTCTGTTAGTGTGGTTGCTTCAAACTTCTCTGTCTCTTTCTGTACAGAAATCTGTCCCGAATTATTCTTGTCCCCATTTTCTGAACCTTTTACTACATGTGCTATCTCAAGAAGAGATCTGATGATAAGAGCTGAACACAGCACTCTGATGGAGAACACGCTTCTGATTTATGCTGTGGCACAACAGTGGTGTTGGTCTTATCCTTTAGATAATCATGTGAATGCTTTCGTCTTTAAAATGGAGGGGGAAAAAAAAGAGTATTTCTAAGTTGTATCTTTGCATATATAGCAGTGTCTTCCATTTATTTGATGAAGACTTGATTCAAATATTGAGTTGCTCCAGAACTGTTAAACCCAACAATGAGTTTTGAGTGCTTCACATTTTTCATTTAAATGCACTTTGCTTTTTATTGATCTGCAGTGGATTTAATTTGCCCCTTGGCCTGGCCTTGCATGGTTCATCTGCAATTCTTTCCAGTCTTCTCTGGTTTTGACCAACTGTAAATAATTTTGTCATTTGTGGATTTTAGCCGTTCAGGTTTGGGGGGAAGGGGAGAGGAGGTGTTGCCTTCATGTCTTTCCAGTTCGTTCAAGAATACATGAAACATTGCTATCCCTGGTACAGGGCTGAGAGCATCTCTCCCTTGATTTTTTTTTTTCCTTACTGAAAGCTGTTTCTTTTGTTCTCATGTATTTTCTGTGTCTCTCTGCTGCTTTCTAATCTGCATAAACCTCTCCCTAATAAACCTCTATTTTCTTAGTAGTGTGAAAGGATTTTGCAAAAAGATTGTTTGCAAGTCCAATTCCCAGCCTTTTAAAATCCATACTTACGTTTACAAGCCAAAAATACTCATGAGCAGCAAAGTATGGAAGTGTGTCTCTGTTGAGAAGCTAACCTTGGAAAATTGTATCCTGTTGGAAGTACTTGAATTACGTGCATCAAGTCTCTAGCTCTTCCACTGTCAAGACACTGTTGCTTGAGCCTTTGTATTGCTCATTGTTATATCCTAATCCTTCATTTAGGATCAGTCCATTTGGAATGCAGAGAGCTTTTTTTTTCTCTTTCAAACTATTTCCAGTGACATTAATTGTCCTGCCTTATTATTTGTCTATTTGAGTGTTGTGGTTTGGGTTTATTAAGGGAGTCTTGGTTCTTTAGTAGATCCCTCAGCTCTTCCACCCCTGCCTTCTGCTGAGAAGATTCCCTTTCCATACATCTCACTTGAAGCCAGGTCATCTAGATGTATGTGTTTTTGACTGCTTATTTCTTCTAGGGCCCCAATATTTTCATGTCATACTTCTTCCATCTTGCCATGCGCCCACTGAGTGCTGTTACTGTGTTGTCAAGACAGAGACTTCAACCCTTCTGGTGTTTAACAGAAGTGCTGTTTTGCCCTGGCTTGTAAATGTATGTTTCTCTCCTGCCTAGAAAGTGGGCTTTACCAGGCCCTTCACTAGAACTAAGTTTACTGAGTAATGCCAGTTTATCTTTTTCAAGTAAATACTGCAAAAGCAAGTGGTGGGGAGCCTTTGTACCTTGCATCAGTGATCTCCCAACACCTGCGGTTGTTAGGGGGGGTTTGATTCCCCTTTATAGCATCCCTTTTTGTTTGGGTTAGCGTAAGGTGGGATATCTGAGGATCACTTGAGGTCTGTTAAAGGAAACATTACAAAGAAACTTTCTTAAAGTTTCTTTGAAGCTCAGGAGTTAAGTAACAGCAGCTCTTCTTCCCAAGAGACAATTTCTGATCCAGTTATGTAGAGGGCTTCATTGATGTAAACCAATTTTGGTTCTGCTGAAAACACTGGGAAAAGGTCTTTGTACAGGGTGTGGGGTTTTTTATTTGCTTTTTAATCTGTTACAGTATTGGAAGTATTAAATAACTTAGTACTGCAAGAGCTTATTCTTTCCAGTCTATAGCTTTCCCCAAGAAAAAGTGAATATGCCTCTTCAGAGGCACTTCGAAGATGATGCTACACAGACGTGCAGGGATGCGCATGTGTGCGCGCACACGCAGACAGCACCGAGTTCAACTTTGACAGCCTGGGGGGGTTGAGGGGGTGAGGAGGTGGAGGAGAGGCAGCACGCTGGTCTGTTTGGAGACTAACTCTGTGTATTTAACTTCAGAAATCATGAACTACCATGCTTTTGTAATGTGCATATTTTGTGTGTTTAAAAGCGTGCTCAGACACATTAAAAAGATACTTTTTTCCAATGCATATTATTTCTGAATTACAAATCTCTCGTGCAGGAAAGACACAGCATGCTTTTCTACAAAATTACAAGAAAGTTTCTTCCAGACTCCACAGAATGATTAACTACAGAAGTTCTGGGCATTTTGGTCCTGTGATTTGTCTTGAATCAGGAGAACATATCGCTGCCATTTAATGGCCTCGCAGATTTCTTAAAGATAGGTTCAGAAATTTGTACAATAGATTAGAGTAGCCCAGGTAAGGAAAACTGATTATGAAAGACACATTAGTAGCTTCAGAGGAAGTGAAGTTAAAGTGGAAATTATTATTTCTCTTGGTGTGGACCCTTACAGGAATGCAAACTGGATGGAGAAGCAGGTTGCATGTTCTGCAGGGACTGCTTGGGATGAGCAAGTACCGGTATGACAAATAGCAAAGGGGCCTGGAGATGGACTAAAGAGTACATTGATTCGAATTCTGGGTTTATTTTTAAAAAATCCTTCAGGATGATGTTGTGCAACTGTCAAGAACCATCAGGAATGTGAATGAAAAAACTAGAAAAGACATCAGGTAGAAGAAAAACTGCCAGAGAACAAAGATGGTCTGGAAAAGGTTCAAGCAAAATGCTTTTGGTTTTCGATAATAACAAAGGCTATATGTTGTTGCTCTTGAAGTAAGCCATGCAAAGCCCCAGCTGTCTTTTTACTGCAGAAATGCTTTTGTTCCTCTGTGGTATTTTAGAAAGCCACATCTTCAAGTAAAATTGAATTTGACTTGCTTTTGTCTTTATATTGTTGATACTGAGTTACCTGCTTATTGGATATGTGCTTGTCATGCAGGCCATCTAAGATGCCACCAAGGGATGGTATCCTTGAAGGACATCTTCCATGTGGTCCTAAAAATAATACATTCTGAAATGGAAAATGTGTTTCTCCATATTATTTTATAAGATTTAGATCTCTTTTTTCCCCTGTTGCCCTCACTGAAGTGCAGAAAATAGGTTGACTTAAAGGCTGACTATCAAATTAAATTTGTGCATATCTTAAATAACTTTTCACATTGAATCTCTTGAGATTTTTATCCCTGTATTTGCAGAAATGTCAGTGAAATTTATCTTAGTCCAAGATTTTACCATGGCAAAAATCTCAAAAATGTATGCATCCATTCCCTTCACCCTCTTTTTTTTTTTCCAGTTCTATGCCAAGTTGTGCCTCTTCTCCATTCCCATGGGTGCCTTTTCCTACTGCTACTTGCCGAGATAAGTTTAGGCTTGGGATACACGGACACATCTGCTTCCATCAGCCAGCTGTTACACTCCTGTGTGTGTATGGATTTCTATTTGCAATAAACCAACTTGTTTATCATGACTGGTTTGTAGAGACTGGAGGAGCTTCTTAGCACTACGTAATATTCTGTGCAAGGGGAGGTTGTTGCAGTTAGGAATAACTAGTTCATAAAGTAGGACGAAGCTGTTTTTACAGTAAAACTTGCTCTATTTTGCATCTGTTTCTTTTGAGTGATGAGTGGGAAAAAAAAATTTATCATTTTTGCTCTTAATTCTGTAAGTTCTTGTAATGTTCAGAAAAAACGTGAATAGAATTTACAAGATTACTGCAAGATTATGCAATGGTCCCATATTTGTGAGCAGTTCAGGGAAAAAAGTCACTGCTACATGTACTGTCACTTAAATATGATATGAGAGAGACACACTTTCCTCCCCTGCTTCCTGCCTCCTTTTATGTTCTTTGCAATGTGAATATACTAACATCTATTTGAAAGTTATTTTTGTCACCTGAGCCTTCTCCTTCACATCTACCTCAGAAGCAATGCGTGCATCTCGGCGGTGTGTGTTTGTTTAATCTGAGGAAGAGCAAAACTCGATCAGGTGACTGCAAAAGCAGGAACAATTGTTTGCCTGAGAAGATGGTGGCATGTGTTTGTTTATCTCACCTGTAAGGTGTTTTGTAATCACTTTTTGCCAGATCCAAACGCTAATTTCCTAGGAGATAATAGATGCAAATACTGTGTGAGTTATACTCACATCAGTCACCTTGTGCTATGGCAAAGGAAGAGAAAGAAAATGGATAGTGGTCCTTGTTCTGCAGTGCGTTGAGGGCCCTTGACTTGCCCTGAGGCAAATAAACAAAATGGATAGATACAATAGAGTAGAAAAAAATTTATTTCTTTTTTTTTCCCCCCTCAGTTCCTCACCACTTCTGGTTTCACATAGATGTGATGGAACTGTTGTTTTTGAGTGTTAAATAATATACATACTTACATAAGAACAAGCTCAATCCCTTTTTTGTGGGAGTGGTACTGTGTGTTATACTGTGTGTTAGGATTCTTTCCTCTTTTTTTTTTTTTTCTTTTCCTCCAGACACCCGACAGCAGCTTTAAGGGCTGCTGAGATTCTCGCAAAATTTCTTCCTTAGGGTGCCGTCCAGTGGAAAAGGCCGGCTGCTCGGTGCCTTGTGTGTGGTGCAGGAGGTGCAGCTCGGGCATTTGCTACGTGCCGTTCAGTGTTTGCTGCCATGGTGGTCTAATAGCACACGCGGCGCTTCGGTACGTTCAGTGGGTCGTTGTAATTTAGGTGGTTTGCTTATGGGTGGGCAGCTCTGTGTGTTTGGGGGGGATTTCAGCTGGGTTGGGTGGGTTCAGTCCGTTCTAGTGTTAAATGCAATTCCAGAGGTGGCTCTCTTGTTGGTTCTCCAGCATAACGGCAGAAAGATTACTGGAGCTTTGATGTTTGCCTTGCAGAAAGTTTTACCTCCTCCGTGTTTTGCATCGTTGCACCTGCCTCATCGCAGCCTGCTTTCTTGTCTTCGTAACCTTGTCTTCGTTAGCAATGCGTTGTAGCCTATCTACAAACCAAATGAGGTCTGGTCCCTAAAAAGCTGATACTGGTTAGTTATAAAAAGGGTTTAACTGAACTTATTGCTTTATTGATATAAACTGCAAAAGACAGCAGTAACGGGATGTTCTGAGTTGTCCTAAGTTTAGGGTTCTGAATGGATCAGCTAATTTCATTAGGCTCCTGACTACATTAGGCCCCTCTGCAATCAGTAGAGACAGAGGACCTGAATTTCAGTGCTCTGGGTCACCACCTTTTCTGAAAACTTTCTTTTTTTTCTTTTTTTTTTCCCCCTTCCCTTTTTTTAATTGGCTGTATAGGAAACCTGGAGAAATGAGCCAACCAAGCTGGCGGTGTTATCAATTATACCCACAGTTGTCAAGTAGGACATCTTTGGAGGGAGATAACGAAGGCATTGGTCTGAGGTCACGTTTAAATTGTTTGCCCAGTGCAAAATGGCATTTTACAGTCTTGAAGCAATGCTTGCATCTTAAAGAAATATATTTGTGTGTATATATATGCATTTCTTGCTTTCCTGAATGCAGTAGGCCTTTGTGAATCGATGGAGATACAGGATCAGCTCCTGAATCTCCTCATTGTTAAGAGCAAAATAACAAATTGAAACTACCCGTAGTCAAATGGGTTGCAGAAAGTAACACGCATCACTTACTCCTTTCAGTGAAGTGTTTGCTAGCATATGAGCATCTGTATACAGACAGATCCCTCCTGTGCCGCTAACAGCTGTTGATCGGCGTTTTCTATGATATTAGAAACTGCTTCAAAACATTCTGCTTGAACGGAAGCCCAAAATGTTCTTGTCGGTATTTCTTTCCTAAGTGAACTGACAAGCCAGAGAAGAGAAGAGCATTTGAGAAAGCATACGAGTGCTTGACGCAACCTTGTGAATTTGAAAAGATGGAAAATTTTGTATCTGGCGCGATTTGGAAAAGTGCTGTTAAACCCGACAAAATTTATTTTGTTTCCATTTTAAAAATGAAATGAAAAATGGCTGCAGGAGTTTTTCCCCCCGTGATGTTACATTTTTGAGTAAAAGCGTAACAATTTGGACAGGGCTAGTAGCTGCCTGGTAGAAGCTTAGTCTGTACAAGGCCGTCCTCGTAGGGGAAATGTTGGGAGAAATAATGTGGTGCAAGTCTGTGTGACCCGTTGTACTGAAGAAGCAGGTCTGCTCTTTATTTACTGGAGTTGTTCATTTGTGGCTGTAAGCTCTACGCTGAGGGGGAGGAGGATGCGGGTGGTGTGACTCCAAGCTGTGCTGTTGGCACCATCTCCGGGGGGCTGCGCCTTAACCCCACCACCGGACGATTTGATGGCAAATTTCAGGTGTTTGCTGCGCGACCGTGCAAGGCCAGTCCTTGGTGGACCTGCCCTGGTTTCAGGGAGATGTTTTCATCCATCCTTGGGAGACCTTAATTGCACGTTACCTGCTTGTGTACACTAGTTTCTCCCACACGTGTGTCTTACTACTTGTCTTCTCCACTCCTCCCATTCACCTCCCGTAGGCGGCTCTAGCTGCGAGAAGTGCAAAAGGGGCTGCCTGGGCAGACCCCAGCGCTCTGTCCAAAATCAGTAAGTGCAGACTTGCTGAGCAGAAAAGATAGATTTCTATCACTAGTGGTCGCTTCTTGGTTTTGAGGGTGGAGAGAATGGGTTTAACTTTATATTTTGATGGAATATGTATTTAAATTACTATTAAAATGATATCTTGGGAAAAGTGTTTATATATTTATGAAAAAAGAGCTATTCTAGATAGTTCTTTGAGGTAAATGTATTTGTCAAAGAATTTGAGTCGTGTGGTCTTTCTGAATGCATTTGACATGATCATTATTCACTTGTACCATGTGTTTCCTGTCTCATTATATAAGTTAGCAAACCACTCTAGGGTTACCTTTTACTTTTATTTGCGTTAGAAATTGCACGATGAAAAATGCTCTTGTTGGGTTGCCTGCTGCTGAGCCAAGAGCTGTAAATAAAGTGGTTTTTAATTGAAATACAGGAGAAACACAGAACCATTACAATTAATGTACCCTCTGGTTTTTCTCTTTCTCTTTTTTTTTTTTTTTTGATATTACCACATACCTTTTTTTTATTAAGTGAACCAAGTTTTTCTTTGTCCTCTTTGTGCTTAACTTGAAATAGTCACTTCTTGCCGAACCAAGTGCTCCAGACCTCTATTTGACATTTATAGCCTTCTGCAGGTGTGCCTTCCTCTGATGCTGTTAGTGTTCCTGTAGGCTTTTCTGGGTAAGTGGATGGTGCTGGGAGGAATACCTGAGGCTGCTTTTCTACTTTTTTTGGTTTTGTTTTGTTTTTTTGTAACTACCAAATTCACTTATGGAGAAGAACACTTTTAGATAGGAGTAAGGAAAAAGTATTTTGTGGTAAAGCATCCCTGTGAGCATCTTGTGATCTACAGGCAGATGTTACTGAGAAGTGGTTTGCTGTTTTTGACTGGGAAGGTGGGCACATTTTGCCACTTGTGTTTTAATGGAATACTCCATCTGCTGTCTAGCCAAATCTCTTTCTGAATATGAAAGTTTTGTGCCAAATGTAATATCAAATCAAGAGAAAAGAGGTGGGGTGTTTTCTTCAGTATGCCATAAATGTTAAAACCCAATGTGTCTGAGAGGGTGGGTAAATCCAGATCCTTTTGTGTATCTCCTTCCTTACTTATTTTAAAACAGCAAATACATGTAATTCCAGCTGGTAGTTAATTTGGAAACGCATAGGCAAGTATTCTTTTTATCTGTAAATGGCTGTTTTATTGGTTTTTTTAGTTAAGTAATTTGATATTATCTGCTTTATTCATGGAGTTCTCATCACAGACTATCTAATGTGTTGGATTCCTGCCTCCTGTGATGAATGTTATTTTTACCCTTTTTGCAAAGGCTGGTGCTATGCCACTAAATAGATTCCCCCCCCCAACGTTAAGGAGATGCAGTGAGTATGTCATCCATTCTTAAGATTCAGAATTCATAATACTCATGCGCTTTGGTCTAATCATCAGCAGTTATAATTTTAATTTTCTCATTCTCTTTTTTGACATCGTACTTTTTTGTTCAGATATGACGGTCATGAATCATTCGGCAAGTTACTTGATTCACATGGATGATTTTTCTTTTTTTTTTTTAAAGCACCTGGGGGAGAGGGGGAGAGCTTTTTTCTTACTACTGCACCAGATTTAGAAGTAGGAGCTACAAGGATCTTTCCTTCCCCCTGGTTATTACAAACAAAGCAGATGCTTACGGCCCTGTGAGGCCAGAACTGGCCATCTGTGGTGGCCCTTTAGGCATGGGGATGAAGTCAAAAGCCTGAATTGTGTCAGGATTTTCCATCTTACCTGAAGTCTTTCAGTTTAGGACTTTCCAAAGACATGAACCCACTGGAAATTGTGGCATTCTCAAGTCCAGAGCAAGTTCCTTCTGATATTAACCCGATACTCAGGAGGCAGTTTGTCCTTTTGAGGATATGGCTAAAATGAAAATAGAAATGAACCTTCTCTCTTGTTAAAGATTTTATTTTTATTGAGCATCATCTTGTTGTTAAGAGCCTATGAGAAGCTGAGAAATAGAAGTGAGATCTGGAAGAAGTTGGTGATGGTGATGTGAAGTATCTGAAAATGTTCAGGTAATATGAACCAGAAACCTCTTGCTGACTCGGTGTCCTGTGCTTGGGGGCGTATAAAATGTGCTGGTCTCTTGCTTGTGTGAAAAATCTATACCTTAGACAGCAGACTGGTAAAGTCACGTCCACAGAGTTATGCTACCATTTTTTCCCCAGATTAAATGGACTGTGTAACCCCATAAGGTAGTGAAAATAGTGATCAACCACAGCTTGTAGAGTGAAGCTATACCTCTCTCACCAGCGGAGAAGTTGCGCAGACTGCACTCGCTATTCTTTGCGCTTTGAAAAGGTTCAAGACCTATGAGCATTTCTGTATCTTGTCTTTCTCAACAAACTCATCAGAAGCCTCAAATTAGAGAGGTCTATGGTGTATCCATCTCAGGATTTTGTGTCTTAAGTAGTCCTATGTTGTCCAGAGAAAATTACTAGTAAAGTATGTTTTACTATAAGAAATATTTTTCAGTTCAGGACTTCATAGTTCAGACAAGTGAGTAAATCATCAGAATTTCATCTTCGGGTTCTCCTGACAGAATGGGCATACCTATTGGAAATAAGGATGTAATCGTTTACCAGGTGGATCTCCAGGACCATAGCCTGTAATCGTACCCTGGATTGCTGGTTAACATAGAGGCATCGCCACCTGCCTCAGCACTGCCTGTATTTAGTTGTGCACAAAGAGTACCAGAAAGATGTTTTTCCTCTTACACAAATGCAGAAAGATTGTCTCCATTATCAGCTCCTGACGTATTTGTGGCCTGCAATAGGTCATGTCTGGAAGGAGAGCACTCCAAAAGGCACCTGAATGGAAGAGCAGCTGCTGGGTTGTGACTTCTGCTGGTACACCAGGGACAAAAAGAGAAGGCTGGAGCTGGCTAGAAGTAAGGCACACCAGACTGGCACTCCTCTGTTTTCAACAGTGGTTTGCATTGTGCAAAACCACTCTACTAATACTTGAGAAAAGACACTTATCTGCGTGCCAGTGGGCTGGCTCAAGAGAAGGTCTCTGGGGAATGATGGCTCAGACTTGCAGAGCTTCAGAAAGTGTCAAAAAGTTTGATAATTCAATCATAGGTCTCCCTGTGATGGAAGATGACTTTATACCATCCCTGTTTCTGGCAAGGGCAGGAGATCTCAAAGGAACAGGGCATCACAGATGGTCCATTCAGACTGTATCAGCCTTGCAGAACTCAGTGCCTGGAGGTAATGAGATTGCAACTGAAACTTTCTGTGTGCAAAGGAAAGTCCACTATTGAATCTAGACCTGGGTAAAACTCACATGGCAGAAGATGAAGAGGGAGATGCGACTTTTGAGATAGCTAGGGCTTACTGGAAAATATACCAGCAGGATTACTGCTGGTATACTACATAGCCTTACCTGAGTCCTGCATTACCAGAGACATTAGTGTAGGGGGAGATGAGGTAAAGAAGGCCTTAAGGTTTTTCTGTAAGATGGGCTTCCTCCAGGCTAATGGCTGTAGGAAAACTAAAATGAAAATCAAATCTATAGTAGGGATCTCAATATTTAAAAAATAAAATTAAAAAATTTAGGCTCACTGCAACTCTTCATTTCTCAAAGATTAGACGTGTGGTCTTACATTATCTGGTACAGCATCTGATACACAGACTTTTTTCTGTAGCTTGAATTTGCAATCCAGGAATGCTGAGAACACAGCCGAAAACAGTAGTCTTCTGATTATCTTTTGTCTCATGCAGTTACTTCTTATCCAGCAGGCTTGTCTCTGAATATTCCATAAGGACAATTTGATTAAAAAAGAAAATTTTTTTTTTTTTAGGTAGGTCCATTGCTTATTAAAAAAGAAAGCATTGTTTTGCACAAGCCAAATCACATTACTGTTGTTGTGGGATGATTCTTGACATCTGAAGGAAAACAAATGTTTGTACATTAGGTATTTGGAGGCAACTTTAAATCATATGTGCAGTACCTTCATTATATATTATCCGTCCTCCTTATTGTCTTTTAATTGAAGCATGGTAATAAGAATTCTCTATTGCAAGATAAAGGAACAAATGTAAGGTTGTGCACACGTTGGAGAAAATCCTGTAATAATAGTGTAGCCCTCCCTGTGAGGTCTCTGCTTGAGATCTTTGTCAGTTGAGATTGCTATTTGAACACCTGCCTTACACTCATGCAGGTTGATCTACCTCCTTTGGATGTAGCCTTGGGGGAAGCCTGTTTGGGAACGCCCCAGCGCTGTGCTGGGTTCGGTCACCGTGTGCCTACGGTCAGTCCTGGCTCACAGATAGCACAGGGCAGTGCATCCCCCCGTATACGTTTTTTAAAGAGAATTCTTTTTATCTTTCATTTTGCTTTTCAGTATCATTGTATCCATTTTCACACAACTATTCAACTCATTCAAATAATTTCTAAGAGATGCCTTTCTTGCGCAACTTGCATCGATGCTAAAAAAAAAAACCAAACCAATCAAACCGCAAACGAACAAGAAGCGGCCCCACTCCCAACAACCCCACCACTCTAAAGAGGAAGTTTTGCAGCCTGCGCCTAAATTAAGGACCATGAGGTTTGTCCAAGGGGAATAATGGTGTTTCCTTAACACGGATGCTAGTGTTGTGCCATGGGAGCTGAATGCAGAGGAACAAGGGCAAGGCTTAGCATCTCTTCAGGCCACACAGTGGTGGCACCAGCCTTCGCTTAGAAGGGTGCCACTATGCTTTCTGAGTGGGAATATTTTTCATTATGGGAGGGGTTTTTGCAGGTTTGTGCTCCTGGTGGTCTGCGCACTCTACCTTCCCTTGTGTCTGGCTATGTTGAAGCTTTGGGGAGATCTTTAGCTGCTGGCTCTGGGCAAGAGAGGCTGAAACGCTGCCTGCTTGGGTTTGGCTTGCATTGCATGACCTGCTTTTGCTTCTGACTTGCTCAGCGTTGTTTGCGATGTGTCTCACCTTTCATTTCTGTTGCAGTTGTTTTCACCTCCTATTTTAATTGTGTTTTTTTAAATCAACTCAGAATCCTTCCTCACTCCCCTTCTACCGCCCCAAGTTACATTTTCAGGTATTTGTGGTGATGAGGGCTGTTAGAAATGGCGTTATCAGTTGCATATTTCAGTCATGAAGAAGTCCGCAGTGAGAATTGAAAATGCCTGAGGTTCGCGGCATTACTTTTCAATCCTCTGGTCATGTTGCTTGTAGCCTCTGCTCCTTGGGAAGTTCCCAAGGATGCATCAGTGGGGGAGGCTAGCATCCATCCAGCTCCCAGTTACAGGTTACTTTTCCAGTCAGATCTCTCAGGTAGATACTCCAGAGAGGCTTGAATCTGCTGTTAGTGAAAACTGAACAGAAGGGAAACCACGAGTGTGTCAGCACCACCATCTTCTTTCCAGAATCCTGTGATAAATCAGATAATGCTGTTCTGAGAATTGCTTGCTTACTAATTATTGAAATAACTTTACCTTTTCTTTGTGTCTGTAATTAGCATTTCAGCTTGAGTCTAGGGCTTGATGATAAATGAGCCTTGTGTGCCATAGGTTCAGTAAATGATGAAAAACTGAAGTCTGTGTTTGCTTATTCTCATCCTCCATAAAACAAACAAAACTGAGCTGATCTCTAAGTAGAAATGGTGTCAGAAATGATGTGGTCTAAAAGAGGAGGTTGTTTTTATTTTTATTTCTCCATTTCCTCATCGGGTGAATCACAGTACATGTAAACAATGCAATAAATAAATACTCTTAAGTCCAACCTTAGTTAAGATAACCATGGAAAATCCTTTTATGCGTTTCTAAATCAGAGGATAAAAATGCATCTTCTGCAAACTGGTAGGAGAATTATAGAGTAAGTCTTTAAAAGCATGATCTGGAGCAGCCTAGATTTCCAGATAGCACATTGTGAAACTTAATATCCACATAAAACAGTTGATGAAAAATGTTGATGTAAAAATATCGTGTATCCATTTGAAATAAGTCTTTCGGAGAGAGAGAGCAGACTGAAAAGCTACTAAGGCAATCTCTATAACATGGTACTGAAGTTCTGTCTGCTGTGCCTGCTTGTGGAGTTTGAGACTCAGAACTTGATACGTGAGCATCTGAACAACACTGTGTCTGAATGCAAGACTTATCTGAGCAGAATTTATGCTAGGCGTGTTATCTAGTTTGTTTAAAGATATGAGCTTGTTCTGAAGAAGTTGGAGGTCTTTTGCAGACTGTTTGGAGAGATAATTCATAGAGGCTTCTCTAAATGACAGCAGATGGGAAATCACAGATTTTAGCAGAAGTCTGATGTCTTAAGAAGAGAAAGGGAAACCAGTGATCAGACTGTGGAAGGTTATTCCAGAGGGGAACCTCAACGGTTCGAGTAAACAGGACTTTAGAATATGTCCACTGCTACCTCCTAGCAACCAAAACTTTTATGAGGTTCAGTTGGCACAGATCCACTTGCTTGGAGGCTGATTATGCATAATTCATGCGAGAGTCAGGTCACTGTGACCTCAGACAAAATTGGGACTTGAAATGAGAGATGATCTCTGGGCTCCCTGTGTCAGAGTCCCCAGTTCCTTCTCCTTCGTGCAAAGCACTGTGCCAGGACACCAGCTGGGTCGTGAGGAAATGTGGGCAGAGCCTTTTGGTTCTTGAATTGTCTGTGACCGTAATTCAAGCTTTGGCTGTGATAGAGCTGAAAATGGTATGAAAAGGTCAAGCATACATTGCTTTCAGTTGGAAGTGTGATGCACGGTAAGATTCCAGTAATTCTGAAGGATGTCTTGGTCAGCTGGTACGTAAGGTAGAACCATAGATGACAAGCATGTTTATCACCTTCTTCAAAGTGTTTCCTACTTATAATTAATTCCCAGGAGAAGATCCTATGGTGTTCTACTGTGCCTTCTATAGGGAAGGCTTCCTCCCTGGTGCTTGTTAGGCACTCTCTGGAAGCTTCTTATTGTTCTGCTAAGAAACAAGCTGGCAATTTTGTCAGAAATAAAGCTTTAGCCATTAATTTATTTAAAAGGCCCTTTCTTTAAGGTTCTCTTCTTCCCCCCTCACCCCCCAGTTGTACACAAAACAAACAAACGAAACAACAAAAAACCCCCAAACAAACCAAACCCACCCACCCCACTGGCCAAATAATTCTCCTTGGCCTACCTGGGAAGGGAGACATTACCCTAATCTATGTTTCTCTGTTTACACTTCTCTCAGGTAAGTGTTAAGCAGGATGAACTTGCTTCTTGCAGGATGATAGGTCTTTACTTTGTCACTTCTATATCAACAAAGTACTTTTTGTAAGGTGTCCTTTGTTGAAAGTTGGCAAAATCTGAGAGTGGCGTGCTGCTGGACCCGCGTTTAGTGTGGGCAATACCTTGAAAGCAAAGTTAGAGGGACTGGGAACATAACATGCTCCAAAATTTAGGCGGTCTTCTAAAAGAAAATCATAAACGCCAGTTCTCAGAGCTTCAGAGGCTCTGTATTTGTACCTGTAGGGTAATTGGGCAAAATGTTCATAGCTTAGCTAGGAGACCTTTTGGGAGCATTGTTGTTATTTTTGCAAGTATTCAATACACAATCTGAATTTGTTACGAAAATGTGCCTGTAAGTTGTGCTTAGCCATTCTCCATTGTCTGCAAGCTGAAGGTACCATGGTATTACAAAGCATCGTCCTTTCCCCTTTTCTGCGCTACTTCTGGTTACGTGGAATATTAGGAAAGGAAACTGAGGATCAGCAAATACTACCTACTCTACAGAAAACTCTGTACAAGGGAAAAGCTTTCTATAGGGATGGCTAAGAGCTTTGAATGTAATGAAGAAGAAAATACTCAGTGGAGCTAATACTTGTGGGGAATAAATTCTTCACAGAAAGTTGAGAAAGCTGCTGAGTGTCAATGTTCCTTTGAAAATGGTAAAAGTAATTGTAAAAGCTGAATGGCGTGGCATTTAATTATGTAAGGAACCAAAGGGGCTAAAAAAATAATAACCTGGTATATCAGAAAGCAATTTAAAATATAAGCTAGGGAAAATGGAATATTTCTGTCACAATAAGATGAATTCCACCACTGGCTGCATTGATTTCATGTCTCAAGTTTTGTTCCAAACAGATCTGTAACTATGGGGGGGGAGGAAGGGCATACTTTTGTTCCCTCAACCTCCCAAGCCAACCCATTCCCCTTCACAGCAAGAATAGTGAGAAAGATTTGGATAAATATACAAACAGGGCTTAAGAATTTAATTAGCTCTGTTGGTCGTTCAATCTCCAGTTGTCTGATTTAATTGTCCCTTTCAAAGGGATCATTTGAAGCAGAGCTCCATATGCTCTGTGAATGTCAGTAAACTAAGCTTGTTAGTGTACAGTGCGAAGGCCAAAGCTGAATTCTTGTGGGTATTCACAGCCTTTAATAAATAGCACGGCGGTGCCGAGGAGGAATCGTTCTTTACGCCCACTCGCCTTTAAGATGTTTCCCTTCAATTCAGAAATGAATATTCAGTTGAAAAGTTATTATACATCTTGTGTCTTTCAAAATATTCTTGGCACTGCATAGGAGAGTCTGTCTGCAGAGGGGTGGGATGGGGTTGGGGTTGGGGTTTTTTTTTTTTTCTTCCTCCTACCTTCTGCACGGAGGATCTGGAGCCAAGCAGTAGCTGTTAAACTTTTAGGTTTGTCTGCTTATTTGTTTGGGGTTGGGTTTTTTTGGCCTGGCAGTGCTGATTCCTGAGCTGTGGAGCTCCTGCTCCATCATCTTGGGACAGGGATGGCACATCAGCATGGCAAGGTCCAAGTGTTCGGTTGTTGGGCTCTTGACAGAAGATCTTGCTGTGAAGAGTTCTCAACTCTGCCAAACTCAAACAATTAGGGATAAAGCTGTTATGGGGAGTGCCTGCTTGAAGATTATTATTCTTTTTTTAAGTGATTGGGGAATTTCACTTAGGAGAGTGTCTGTTTTCCAGTAATTTTGCAAGGGCAAAGAATAGTTTGAGGGTTTTTCAAGGAAGCAGGGTTGTTTATTGATGTCATTTTTGGTGGTGATTTTGTTTGAATTTTAGTCACCTCATAGCTTAAGGAACTGGAATTTTGCAAGACTCTATGCTTAGGGTATTAAGAATAACGAAAAGCAGGGCTGGCTGAAATGTGTTGCAGAACTCCTTGTACTGAATGATTGGATGATAAAATGCCAGAGGAAGTTGCTTGTAGATAAACGAAAGCAATGCGTGCGGGAGGAAGAGGGGGATCACAAGGCGGCATCTGCCCTGCTGAGGGCTGCACCAGGTGGTACTGCTCTGGAAGAAGACTTTGTGGTCATCCTGTAAAAATGGCAGCGTAATGATTGGTAAAACGAGCGTCAGTACTCATTAGTGAAGGAGCAGAAAACAAAACAGAAAGCATAAATGTGCTGCTGTGTAAATGTGTGGTGCTCCCCTGTCTTCAATACCATGTGCAGCTCTGGTCCTCCCTGTCTTCCATCTCACCTCCCCCAGTCCACAAAGTATCGTAAAGAAGAAAAAAGAGCCAAAGTATGAGGTGACAAAGAGTCACCAGGAGTCCTCTGTCTGGAAAGTATTTGACATGGAAGAGACTTGCAAAAACGATGAATGTCCCGAAGAAGAAGGGGACTGAGTGTCCACTGTCCTTCCCAGGAGATGAGCATGAAAGGAGTGTGTGAGAGCTGTGAAGGGGAAGATGGTGGTTTCTCGCATAGCTCTGGGGCTGTCAAGCTTGTAGTGCTGGCCAGGATGCTGTCTGAATTCAATAAGGAGAGGACAAGAAATTGTTGTTGCCGTACAACCACAAAGGTTGTGTGGCAGGAGGTATAGGTTGTGGACCTGAGGGAAGAGAGTTGAGTAGAAGCAGAGGAGAGGAGACTGGCTGGGTACACCACGTGCCAGGTGATGCCTGGTGTGACAGAGGAGAAGAAAAGGCATCCTGAAAAGGAAGTCAGTTTTGGAGAAGGGACTGGCTTAGGGAAAGAAGAGGAAGGAAAGAAGCAGACAAGTGCGGGAGTTGTAGGAATGGGCAGGCAAACCTTTGCCTACCCAAACACGCTTGCTTACAAGGTGGGGATGGAGACAGGATTGTCAGAATGAATCTGGGTGACAGCCTGTCACTGCCATAACTTTACTTTATTCAACTTGAGTGGCCTGCGTAGAAGCTGTATTATACTGTTGGAAGAATCATTCCAGCTTTTAGACGATACCATGTAATGGAATACTTTTTCTTAAATGACACCACGCAGATAAGATATTCAGTCAGCCTCTTCCATATTAAACTCCAGAATTAATGTATGTTTTTATGATTTCATTTTAGCCTTGTTTTACGTAAATGCACGTCATGAGAAAACTGTAAACCGCATTTTTATATTTTTTTTTCCCCCCTCCAACAAAAATCCTGTCCAGTTTGGTGCATATGATGGATTTGCTGTGAAGATAAATTAAACTTTAGTAGAGGGCGGCTGTGTTGGATTCCCGATGAATTTTCTGCCGTTGTTTGAAGTTACATAATGAAAGATGGAAGGAATTGCAAGGAGTATTTTGTCCTGGACGGGACAAGCTGAGCCCTGCCTGAAGGAAGTGGATCATACTCTGGCCACTGCTACGGAGCAGTCGCTCAAGGCAGGCATCAGTTATGCTCATGGTGGTCTCTTCTAGTGTGAGCACCTGCTTGCTTTGTGTGACTGGTAGGCATTTGACCAGGAGCTTGACTCAAAACCGCTTTAAACATAATCTAGCGTTGTACAGTACCTGTTATCTGAAGTGCTGGACCCTACAGATGAAAAACGAATAGATTTTTGGAATTCGTAATCTATCTGTACCATAGCATCTCGTCTGTAAGGTGTGTTGCTTGTGTAAGAGATTTGCTGTGGAAATTAATGTAATACAATATTCCTGAAGCATTTCAAAGATGTAGAAATGAGCATATAAAGATAATCTTGCATGCAATGAAGAATCCTGTCCTACGAAGAGAATTTGAATTTCTAGGGTTTCTCTAAGAAATAAGGTGCAACCAGAAAGCTGAACGTGGACCAGGGAAGGGCAAACAAATAATGACACTGAGGGTTAAGAGAGGACTTCTACCATGTGGGGAGAGACTGTGGTCTGATGTAGCTGTGTTAAGTGAACCAAATTAATGGTATATGATTGATGATGATAGTTCTGGTGCTTTCAACTTTTTTGTTGCTGGTTTTGCCAGTCTTTGTTGGCATTACTTGTTTAATACATGTACTCTGTTGTTGTTCTTATGTTTCTTATCTTAAGGTGGCTTACTTTCCCCTTTTCTGCTCCAAAAATAATTAAATACTGTTAAATCATGACCAACCAATTTAGATAACAGGATGGTTTTGGTCACCTTTGTTGTAATAGAAATAACGACAAATACAGTAGAGAAAGCTCTTGTGTTTCACTTATTTAAAGTAGGCGAGGTTCATTAATTTCATGGGAAGGTTATCAGCTGGTGTTTGTGTATGGTTAGGTCAGTAGGCAGGCGACCACTGGGCAGGAGAAGAGAAATCCCAAATGACTTTTTTTTTTTTTTAATTATCTCAGAATCACATTTTGGATGCTCTGATGATGATCTATAGGAAGTCCAAGTTCCCGATTTTAATGCTTCGTTAAAGTTCTTAATGATATAAAAGTTCATCCCATTAAAGTAAATATAGCTGTTCTAGAAGGGTATATGCCCAACATTTTACTTTACTTTGGTAGAGTATACGTGTATCCTCGTCTTTGATCTGTATTGTTCTTTTAATATCTAAAATCTGCCGTGCAGCTGTAGCGTTGTCTTTGGAAGCACGTGGCCTGTGCCAGGCACACTTGACCAGCCCATGGAGCACATGCATAGTCTTCCTTAGTGTCACTGTTCTTCATGGTGGTTGTGTGGGGCATCTTCATCAGCCAGACAAAGGTTTTCCTTGTCCTAACCTGCGGTTAGGCCTCAGAGCAGTAGCAGAAGTTCGGGAAGGGGATCATCATCTCGGAGCACGATGCAGTCACAGCGGAGGCTGAAAGACCTCTGGGAAATGGCTCTTTATGGCAACCTGCAGCCCAGGGGAGCTGAAGTCCTGCAACAAAAATGCTGCTCCCAAGGGGCTGCCGCAGCCTCACGCCACAATCGCTCCTAGAGCAGCACTGTGTCTTTCTACTTCTCCTTAAATCTGCTCTTTGAAGGCTCCTGCAGGACTAATTCAGCCTTCGTCTAAAAATCTTCCTCTCGTGTTGCAGTAACTTGCAGGTAGGTGGAAACTTTGAGTTTCTGAACTGCTACGTGGCTGGAGAAAATCCTCGTTCTTTGGTGTGTTGCCTGGAGTTGTACTGCCATCCTCCATTTTATCCCTGGAAAAATACCTAGTTTAACTTTCAGTGTGAAGCTTTGCTGATCGATACGTTACAAGCATAGTAAAGTTCAAGAAATTGCCTCCATTACTATCTTGAGATGAGAAATTGATTTAGCTGCATTCTCTCTCTGCTAATTTGTCTGTGCTTTACATTCCCATAAAAGGTATTATGTGCTCCTTATTTTCCAGCAGTGTCATCAATCCTAATGAAGAGAGAAGAACGAAAATTTATATTGTGTGTATGGGATAGCTGATCTCTGACTTAGCTCTTAATTTGTAAATGTTGCTGTAGGCTTCACTTCTCAGCTTCTCCTTACTGTGCTTCAGTTATATGCAGAATCTAGGGGCTGGGCTGGCAGCAAAACTGAAGCGTATGGCAAAGGAATAGAAAGTTAGATTGCTTTTTAATCTAAACCTCAAAAAATGAGATGCTGCAGAAAATTTATGAAAGGAATTAAAACCTCATTTGTGAATTTTATGTACTTTTGCAGTGTTTTGTCCTGCGTTATTTACATTGGGCCTGTTTTCAGTATTTATCAGCCACCAGTTCACTACCTCTGGCTCTGAAATACCCAAAGTTTTATTCTTTAACTATGGCGTTACGTATGAGAGCTTTGCACATATTTGCTAATTTACATTACATCTGCATATGGGTGGTATTGTAGCTCTCATGATGAAGATGGTATAGTGGGAAAAGCAGCCAAAACAAATAAGAAAAACAGGAAAGGGTTTTCCTGGGCGTTCCTGTTGTTGGTTTTCCCAGTGTCCGTTGGCCTGGCCTCTGTAGGAAGCTGCCAGGGATGGTTTGTCTGCAGAATACTTTGGCATTTTTAGGTTTAATACTAGTGTTTGTTGTTTCAGAGCAAGTGGGTAAATGAAAAAGAAAGCAAAGCTATACAGTGTCACTTTGGTGACTGCACATGACATAGCAGTTATTTTTTAAATGAAATTTAAACATCTTTAACAGCTGTGTTAAACTGGGGGGGGGAGTATTCTCTTTTGGCTCCACTGGTGTTAACTTCGAGTTTTCCCTGTGTCTCTGAATATTTCCTGTTACAAACACAAAGCAATGGTATGCACCTGTCATTCGTCTAGAAGATTCAATATGCCTGTTTGTTACATACCTAAAGGTGTTAAATACCAGTATAAAAAACAAGTTAGATAAAGCATTAAGTACATGCAGGCTTATTAAAACCTGCCTTATTTCAACGAAGAGGCAAACTCATGGAGTTGCAGAGAAAAGCTGTCAGCAGATAGGATACACGCAGGTAACGAACGGTTTCCTTTCATGGACGTTTGTAGCAAGACATGGATGCGTACAGGTTTTAGTTACTGGGACTCAATGCTATAATGTTGTAAGCAAAAAATGACTTGGATCCAAGAAAATCCGTGTGTCCTGTGTGATGCCACCAGAATTTCCCATTAGCTGAGGTGTTCTGTCGAAGAAAGACATTTTGGGCAGGTTAGGCTTTCTAAGGAGCTCCACTGCCTCCCGTGGCGCCTGTTTTGGTGGAGTAGGTTGGTGTCTGGATTGTGCTGTGGTCTTGGCTGTTTCCCGTGGGCTTGGGGGAAGGCGAATGGGGCAGCAGAGGCTGGCGTTGGGCAGGGCGAGGGAGCTGCTTGGCTTCGTCTGCCCCACCATGCTGGTAGGCTAAGGGAGGGCACCTGTTCTGGGCAAGGAACTGCTGGGCTTGGGGGACAGCTTCTTGCTGTATGTAGCAGTGTCACAGTGCTTGGGTCCTATTACCAGAAATTTTAAAGGAATAATTTAAACTAGTCAATCTGGAATGAAGGTGAGAGGAGGAAAATGCCGTTCAAGTCACTGAGGTTATCTGTGCCCTTCTCTCACAAGCGGTTGTTTATACAGTTTCTTCTTATGGCTGGAATGACGTCCCAAAACCTGGCAGGGCTCGATGCGAATGGAGGGTTTCCCATTGACATCAGTGAGCTGTGAATTGCACCTTAAGCTTCCAGGCTTGTTTTGTTCAGGGCCTTCCCTAAAAGCCGTCTTGGCAGCAGCGCCTACAAAAACAAATGTGTTGTTTTCATTTAAATAATTTAAGATGCCTCGTCTAGATATCTCTTCTGCACCGGGTGACAACCTGATTGTATCTTCTGCACCTTTGACTTTCATTAATCCCTCCCTTCCTGATTGCTATACCTTCTCTTGTTTGTGTGACGCTCATCATGTAGGTTGCCAGCAAATCTCCTCTCCGCAAGAGGATCTAGCCCATCTTTGGGTTCTGTCAAAGCAGCGTCTTAAGATGCTGTGAAATCGGTCTCTGCCGTAGAGGCACAATGTTGTTGTATTTATTGCGTCAGCATAACCCATTCCTCATTTTGCAGTAGGTGCCAAGCTGAGTAAGAAGAAAAGATGAATTTACTCGTATTTCATTCTGTAATGTGAAGGACTGTGGATGTATCAATCCCAGAGATTTGACAATGAAGCAATCTCTCACTATTGATATGGGAAAGAGGTTCTTTGTTGTTGTTTAAGGGAGTTGCAGTGCTGATAGATGTCCTCTGCAATAGTGACTTGAAGAACAGAGTAGCATGGAGATACTACATTGAATAGAAGTCAGTACCTGGTTGTGTTTCAACAGGAAGCTCATCCTTGCGGGTCTGCTCATGGTTTGGGGCAAGTTGGTGATATTTTATAAGGTAATCTTGTGGGGGGGGGAATTAATTTCCCTTCTTTTGCTTTACATTTAGATACATCACTTTGAGATCACAGAATGAAAGCAGCATGAAATGTTATGGCGAAGATAGCACAGCAAGATACAGGAGTCTCAGAAATACTCAAAAATCAGGTAATGTTGCAGCATCGTATGTCCTCTTCCTGTGAGGCTGGCTTGTTTAATAAGGCTCAATGTTTTTTGACTGTTTTCCAGAATTTGGGCTTCTGAGTCTCTGTGGCTTTATTGATGGACTTCTCAAATATGACTAGTTGTGTGTTGGCTTTGTGTACTGTAAAGTATTATGTATTGCAGTGTGTATGACACAGGAGTTCCCCACA
The DNA here is from genome assembly GCA_013398915.1 of Dromas ardeola. Lineage (NCBI taxonomy): Eukaryota > Metazoa > Chordata > Aves > Charadriiformes > Dromadidae > Dromas > Dromas ardeola. Next base: position 70,201 of record VYZM01014742.1, read on the forward strand.
AATTTAAATTTTTCGTAAAGGACTACCATGGCTGTATTGTCTCATACAAGCAAAATGGATGTTAATTTTAAAAAAAGAAGCAGCCATGGTGGTCAGCTCTGCGTAGCCATTGGATTTTACTTGGCTCCATTGCTAGGTACCAACGTGATGTAGTTTAGGGGGACTGACTTTCCAGAGAGTCCTGCAGCTGCATTTCTGAAAACTCAATCTCCTTTGGGGGAGACACTGGGCTCAAAATAGCTGTACCCTCCCTACTGAAAGCTTAGCCATATGCTATTTTCCACATACTACTACTTCTGCCTGTTTTTTTAATTGTTTATCTGTCTCAGGATGTTTCCTTCTTGCCTGTTTTTACAAATCCTAGCATATGTTCTCTGACTCTTTCACAGCATTTATAGTTACAGAAAAAGGCAATCACATTACAAGCTTCAGAGTGTAAACACTGAGGAGGTCAGGAAGAAACTGGTTAAGTGCATTATAAGGATGCTCACCTTACACTAAAATTGTGTGTTTATCACAGCTGTAGTCGCAACAATAGCCGATGGATCGATGTTTGAGTGGAAAGGCATAAAAATTTCCCTTCCTCCCCCAAATTAACAGCAGTGACCAGACGTTGTAAAGTAGCCACAAACAGTAAGTGGGCAAGGGCTAACCTCTGTCCTGAGAACTTGGTGCTGGGGTCTTGTCACGTCTGCAGATCTAGGACCTTGCTGCGGAAAAACAAGTCACTCAGTTCAGTAATAGAAGTAAACTAAAATGTGAAATTGAGGCCAATTTTGATAATAGGACATAGTTACTTTCCAGGAAGCATTTGAGAGTATTGCCCTTGATGTAGGGCTCAGCAGAAGGTACTACAATTTATTTCATCTAAGCAGTCAATAAACCCAGATTGGCTGAAGAGACTTCAAATACAGTTTTGTAGATAGCTTTAGCCTTGATAAAATATGCAGTAATGTATTAGTGAATAGTAAAAAAAAAAAAAAAAAAAAAAAAAAAAAAAAAATTTGTGTTTATAACAAGTAACAAACCCCTTTAATTNAAATCATTGTGTTTATCACAGGTGACCAGCCCCTTTAATTAATGCTGCCTTCTGTAAGATTTTCAGTCATTTAGTCATGGAATATGCAGTTCACGTGCCCTTCTGGCCTTAGTCAAGGTTTGTATTTTATTTTATTTTTAATCAGTATTGTGAGGGGATCACATAATTTTGTATTTGCCATTTTTAAGAAGTAATGTGATACCTGCTTCAGTCGCAGTTCTCCAAACCCTTCAAAGTACCTCGAAACTGTAATGCCACTTCACTGACAGCAAAGATAATCCGATTTGCTGAAGCAACCTTCTTTGTTTCTTCAGGACTCATGGAACTGTATCTCCCTTAAACTAAATTGAGTTAATGGCTTTATTTAGAAATCAGCCTCCTCTTCTTAAATAACCAGAATTCTGTTAGTTTTGGGGAAAAAAAAGTTTTCATTAAATTACCAGTGCCTCAGAATGCATTTTCTACTTATAACTTAGATCAAAAGGAGAGGAAAATGTTTCTGCTTGTTTGTCTTCCTTTCTCCTCCCCCTTTTCTAGAAACTTTCCTGAGATGATCAACTGATGTTTTTGCTGTTGTTTTTTTGTTGCCTGTTTTTTTTTCTTTTTTTTTTTTAAACTTCGCTGAAGTAGAGAAATTGCTCAGTTCCCCTCCCAATGCCGTTGTTGCTCTCCCCTCCCCCAGGTCCAATGTGTTCTTTATTAAACTGAATTAGGACATTCTAGTCTCTCTTAAGAGTGGAAATGGGAACAGCTTAAATGAGCGGCCACATGAGACTCAGCAGCCTTTCTAACTGCACTGTAGAAGCAGCTCAGCTGCGAAGAGAATGATAATTTTTTAAGAATTTGTGCAACTGTTGAAGAATTACCAGCATAAACATTAAAAAGCAGCTAATCTGTTTTTCCCCCTCTGTTTTAAGAGTGTATAGCTTTCCTACTATGCTTGCTATAAAATTGGTGTACTAAACATTTTGCTTCCTTTCCATCCTCTTTTTGGTTTTGCAATTATTTTGTTTGCTTATGTTCTCATATACTGAAGTGGGTTTTTTTGTTATTCATTTTGCCTAACAACTCCAGCCTTTGGGTTTGTGTGCAGATAACAGGCATGGATTTGAGACCTCTGCCATTCATAGAACATCAGAATGCAGAAGAAAACATAGTAGCAGTTGTATCTGGGATTGGGATGAGAAGTTTTTCAGCTCTGTAAGCATTTGTCCTTGAGATATAAAATATCCTATATAAAATTATTGTTGGTCCTGGAAATCCGTAGTGCTATTTTGGTGTTCTAACCAAAATAGCCATTATCCTGATACCTTTTCACCCTTGTTTTCAGTCTCTGCCTCTCTTTATTGCTGTATCAGATGTCTTCAGGGTTTCTATAGATAATTAAAAAAAAAAGTAGATCTTTGAGTTGTTATCTTCTCACCTCTCCTTCTCTTTCTCTTTCTCTTTCTGCTAGTTCACCCAGCCACCTTGCTTGTCATAGAAATTATTCATTCTGTTTCAATACTGTGTTGCTTTTTTTACGTGCTTATTTCCCGTGCCAAAAAAACGTGGAGCTGGGGCTTGAACTACTGTATATTCCTTTGTCCTAAAGGAAATCAGAGAGCAAGATGATGTGAATGATAGTTGTCTTGATTCAGGAATAGCTTAGCAGAAGATCTCACAGCTCTAAATAACAAAACAGGCCAATAAAAACATTCTCATAAAAAAAGCTAAAAACTGAATAAGATAAATCCTGTTTTGTTTCTATTGAAGCTAAGTGGGGGGAAAAAATGGAAGGTAGGGATCAGAGAACTTCTGGTTTTGGATATAATCTTATCTGCATTTTAAAATGAGGCTTATATGCTAATAGCAGAAAGACAGCCACTTCAGTCTGTGTTACTGAAGGGCAGTAGGGCACAATTAAAACATGTCCCCAGTGTCGGGAGAAGACGTAGCAATGACACATTTCTGTAAGCAGGCATGGTTCGAGTTAGGTGTTATAGAAAACAGTTTACACTGCTAAAAGTGGTGGTTAAACTTGCTTTAACTGACGTGTTACTGTCCCAGAGGGAGGGACGTGAGGAGGGATTGTGCCCCAGCAAATGAACATCTGCTGGTACTGTTGCTTGTGAGTAGCTGCAGGTGTTCTGTCCTGCAAAAGCTGGTTGAACATGGAAGTCTTTTTTGCATCCACCATCTCATCCAGTCTTTTTTTTTTTTCAGGCTAAGTAGTAATTAATCTATAAAAGCATGCAGATTTTTTGCTAAAGTGACAGCTGAAAAACTTGAAATAAGTTGGACAAACCGTAGGATCCAATTCCCTTTTGATACGCAGCCATGCAACATACTGAGACAGCTTAGATCAGTGCTGTAATAACTTTACTGCCTATTAATGAGTCTGTGTCCATCAGCGTCTGCTCTCCTACAATCTCTTATCATCCTTCTCCATTAACTCAGTTCTGGAACTGGCTGGCATTCAGTCCTGATTTTGCAGCCCATACCCAGCCCAACTTTTGTGCACGGACTGGAGTGGATGTCTTGCCCTGAAATTCATGTGGATTCAGGCAGTTCAATAGTGGGACTGGGGCTTGAGCTGTTGTTCACTAGAGTTGAAAAATTCTGCAGGTGTCAACTTCTGTGGTGTGTGATGGAGCTAGGAGTAGTTGTTTGTTTTGTTTTTTTAATATATCATAACTACCATCTTCTTGATATTTCACTGCCTATTGTCTTCTCTTTTCTTCGGACTCTCCATATAGTTAATGAAGGAGGAAAAACAGATCACCTTTACTGAAGACTGGTAACATTGGAATATTCTTCCATTTCATGTTTACGAGGCTGAGGTTATGGCATGCTTCCAGGAGAGACTGTTACTTGTATTTCCTTGCAGTTGCTTGTGTTTGAAGAGGGAGCCACTTGGAGGGTGTAAAGGCATTTGAGCCGGTTTGGCATGTCCCTGGTTCTCAGTCTGGGGAAGGGAGCTGTGCGAGTTGCAGGGGACCATGCGGAAGTGATGGAAATGAAAGAGTTGGAGCGAAACCTTGTCTCTGTTGAAATCAATTGAACTCCCATTAGTTTGAGTCCAGATTCCATCCATAAACTTAAATAGGGTATTTCTCTTTCTAGGCAGTCTACAGAAATGTTTCTGTCCTTTTGCATTTGTTTTCATGTTTCTTTGTAACGATTGCGTAATTGGGATATATCTGCAATGTCAAAAATGTAATAGGTTAAGTAGCATAAATGACTGTTGGGAAGAGAAGAAATGCAGAACTGCAGAACCATTGTTGCTTTAAAACTCCTGCTGTTTTTAGTTGTTTGATTTAACCATTTTTTAGTTAGAGTTTTTGTTGTGATAAATTGCAGTGATGGGTGTTTAGGCACGAGTGCTAAACAAAAAGGAGTAAAAGCATCTTTTTATTTCTATCACTGAAATAAATACCAATCATTCAGTACGCTGCCAATGGCTTCTCAGTTAGCCAGAGACTAACTTTGGTGACCCTAAAGCCTTAATGGTATTGTGTACAGCACTGAAATACTCTGTTAGATTTTAATCCAGCAAGAAATGCACGTTGTTAGCATTTTGCTTAAGCTGATTGCAAATGCTCAGTGTATACAGCATCAGGCCCTTGAATTTAAGCCTGTTCAAGTACTAAAAAAATATCTGGTATCTAAGGGACTGGTTTATTACTGATTATGCTTTTATCAATGTGCCTATCTGTTTTTTCCCTATGTTACCTGAAGGTAGAATAACAATGTTTTCTAAACATTTGTACTTTTCCCCCTCCAGCTCAGTGATGGCTTTGAAAGTAATTTTTTCTTTTTTTTCCTTTCCTTTTTTTGGCGGGGGAGTGAGTGAGTGAAAACAGTGCAGATTTTTTCAAATGTGATTCTCATAGTGACTGAACTTTCCAGTCCTTTTGTGACCTGAGTGGTATTTCAATATAATATTTTGTTATAATTTTTTCAATTTTTTTCAAATATTTCTGTGTAATCATGATGATAACTCTGTAATCTACCTAACAGATAGCAGAATGTCCCACCTCCCAATCTGGAGGTGAGTTGAGGATGCTGGAGCTGCTGGAGAGGAAACTTCTATGAGTATTTTTTTTTTTATTTTATTTTATTTTTTTCCTTCTGAGAGAGGGGAACAGAAGGCTTGTGCTAATGCCTCGGATATAAAACCTTCTTGACTGTTTTCCAGTATCCTGAGAACTGTGACAGGTAATTCCCAGGTGAAAGGCTGCAGTACGTGGAGTTTGGTGCAAGCTCAAGGGCTGACATTTTTTTCTTGACCACAGAACTAGCTGTGGCTGCTGGTATAGGCGGTAGCATCTGCCACTGTGGTGCTCCTGCCTGTGGGAAGAGTACGGGGGCCTGGCTGGACGCTTGATTCATTTTTATACTGAAATCATGTTGTTTGCTGCCTTAAGAATAAGTGCTCTTACTGTCCTTACTCCTGAAATTCTTGCGGTCTTTTAATTGACATTTATTCCCCCTCACTGGTTTGCATCACTATTATTGCTTGTCGTTTGACTTAATACTTGTCACTTCAGATTTTAAAAAGAAGGGCCAAAACCAAGGAACTTAGTGTAAATTACAACACTGTTAATAGGTGAAATGGGACATACTTCCTATACAAAAGGTGTATCGACAGATCCAATAGTGCCCTGTTTTCGTGGGACAGTGTGTTCAGAGCATCTCAGCTGAGCCTTCTTACCTTGGCAGGCATAAGAGGAGATGCATATTTCTCTGTAGGATCCCTCTCTTCCTCTAGAAGTTGGTGGCCCCTTTCAGTGTGAAGTATCACACAGCGTTTATTTTTATGCCCTTTGAATGTTTTGTGGAGGCTTTGTTTAGTTTCCCTTCATAATTTTTAATAGGAAGTCTTTGAAGTTTTCTTGCGGCTGAAAAATCTTGTTGGCAGCCTGACCATTCATTGTTGACTCCTATCTGGTTTTTTTTTTTTAATTGTGCATCTATAGAAGTCTGGAAGGGAGTGTGTTTGGAGAAACTATGAAGCAATGTATATTTCTGGAAAGGGGAAATAAGCTTGCAATTATTCTCAGCCATTATTTGTCACGTGAAAATATTACATGCTAATGGCTGCAGATGGTTTACACAAAATTGCTGTACCCACCAAAAGCCCTCTTCACTGGAAGCTATGGTTTTCTGTCATACATTATGTTAGAACGGAAGAGGTTTTTTTTCTGCCTGCAGCTATATATTACCCTTATTTGCTGTTGCTAGCACAGAACTTGTTAATATGCATCTGGCAATGGTTAAAATCTTCTCCGTCAGTGACTTCACATTTATCCATCGAGATCAAGGATTGACCTAAGTTTGAAAAGGTAAGGACATCAGTACGCAGGAGTCTTTGGTGGAAAGCATTATGTTTAGAAAAGCAGATGTGAAGGAGGCACAAACTTGAGGTTGTGGTCTAATCTTTCTGTGCTTTTGTTAAAGTTCAGAATCAACTTTTATGTTAAAACGTATTTATGTGTGCATAGACATATTGTACCTCTGTGCATGTGTGTGACTGTAGCCACAGTGGTTGCTTCATACTGTGGAACAGTGAAACAACCCTATAATGGGCCTATGTATTTTGTTTTATTTATCGAAAACAGTACAGACATCTATAAGTGTTATTCTGAATTGCAGTGTATACAGTAAAAATGATAAAAGGTTGCATTTGGTATAAATTAGTCTGTTCAAGTAATGCAAACTGAAGGAGGAAAGGTGAGAGGGTAGAACAGAAGTTGGAGTTCAGCGCTCCTGATGTAAGGTGAGTGATCAGAAAAGATTTCCACAGACTGATTTGGTCTTAGCGTTAATCAGGTTCTCACATAGATGGAGCAGACAAATCTACGTGCACAGATACAGTTGGGTAACCATGCTCATGATTTACTTGTTTTTAATTGTCTTTATCGTCACAGCGAATGAGCATTAGTGTTGCATATTATTCCTTAGTGACACTCTTACTTTCATACCACCAGTGGACACCCCCTGTAGATACCTTGGAAATTGTGAGAAGCTGTGGAAGGTTCTGTACAAATCCCAGATTGCAACTAACTTTTCTATATGTCCTTTTTAGATGGTGGTATCTGAGTATGGTCAGCTTTGTTCAAAGCCATGGGTTTTTTTACCTGCCTTTTCAGGCCTTTGTGGAGGTGTCCACAGTACTTGCTTTTGTGTCATAAAATGGGCATGTTGCTTCTGACAATAAGGCTGTAACACTGAGGAGGTGACTTGGCTTGGTAGTTAACTGTCTGGCTAAAACTGCTTGAATGTCCATATACCTTAGGGGGAAAAAAAGCAGTTTTGAAGAATAAGGCTTTATTGGTTTGGCAGAATGATTTTATCAGAGCACTAGAGAAGAGGCAGGATAATGGGATGAGATGAAGTGATCTAACTGCTCTGGAATAGCCCAGCTGCTACAATTTTGCATCTGATTATGTATTTCAAACTAGGAGATTTTACAGTTTCCTTTGAGGCAATAACAATAACAGTTTATTCGGAGAGCCAGCACTTACCTTGTCTTTCTCTTACTCCACAGGTGCCTGGCACACTGAACCTATTGATCTGTGTAGGATTTGCGCTGTGGTCCATTTATTGAAGATGTGAAGCAACGTCGAGTCTGAGATTGGAATTACTGGCAGACTGGAGGAAATACTAGTCCTTGTAATGCACATGGACATGCTGAATTATAAGTAATTCTAGCTTCTTTTCCCCTCCCCTCCCTTCCCCTCACCCAGCTATCTCAGGGTTCATAGAGATTTCAATGGTTCGCGTGCCTGTAAGTTTGGAACAGAAGTGACCAAAAATGGGGGACCAGCAATTGTATAAAACTAACCATACTGCCAACAGCAATGAGAACTTGTACTACCAACAACACCAAATGAACTCCCTTCCATCTCTAAATCATAGCTATGGGACATCTGTTATGGATGCTCCCCAGGCATCCCCTCTCTCCCCCCAGTTTCCCCAAGATTCAAGAGACAGTATAGCTTTGCCTGTAGGTTCAAAAAGTCTTGGGTCAATGGATACATCTAGACAAACCAGTTGGACACATTCTGGCTCAGGAAACCATGTCCCAGTGCGGAACAATTTGAATAATCAAAGCGCAATGTGGAGCCCCCTCGGGCAGGGGGAGTCCCACGATGGATACCAATATTCTTATTCTCAATCCAGTGAAAATCGATCGCAAAAAATTACCAGTGGGGTCCTGCATAAATTGGACTCCTTTACACAAGTATTTGCTAACCAAAATCTGAGGATTCAAGTCAACAACATGGCTCAGGTTTTGCACACTGAGTCTTCGATGGTGGATAATGCTGGTGACAGTGCGCTCAGGCAGCTGCTGTCCCAGAAGCCAGCGGTTGAGCAACAGCCTGTAACTTCCACTGTACAGAGATATCAACCAGTGCCACAGCAAACACACCAGAATTTTGCAAGCACACAGCAAAAGCAACAAATGCAAGTCATGCAGCACCAACAGTTTTACTACGACTACCAGCAGCATTTATCGCAAATGCAGATGCATTCCGCATTTCAGCAGGGACAGGCGCACGTCCAACAAATGCAGTCCCAGCAGCTCTTACCGCAGCAGATGCAGCACTTGCAGCAGACTCAATACTACGCTCAGCCGCAGCAGGGACATCAGCGGCTCTCGATACAGGAGATCCAGCAGCAGCAGCAACAGCCAGCTCGGCAGCAACAGCAGCGGCAGTGTCCAATGCAAATAGCTCAGTATTACCAAACGCAACCTGTCATGCAGCAGTTACAGCAACAGCAGCAACAGATGCAATTGCCGCTTCCTCCGTATCACAGGGAACACGATCCAAAGACTATGCATGAACCGCACCAGTACCCTCAGGATCCGAGTCATCCTGTGCAGCTTATCCAGTTGGGAGCAGTGCCTCAGTATTGCTACCAAGACCCACACGAACAGTACAGGCACTTGTACCCGCAGAGTTTACTGCCGCAGCAAGATCAGCAGAAGCAATACCCAAGTGAGAGCAGAGCACCGTCTCTGAACTCCCACGTTGGCCTCACTCCACCAGAGACCACGGAGGATCCCGCACGGCAGGAGATTAATTCCGTAGGTAATGCTGGCCCTCATCGAACTCTTTTGCCACCCTCGGGAGTTCATCTGAACAACAAAAGCTCTCAGCAAGACTCTCCCAGCGCCGCGTGGCCTCAAGTAAGTAATTTTAGATCCCTGCTCAGCCAAACTTGTTTTGCAGAAGAATAGCAAGGTGTGGAAACAAAACGGTTGCAGGAGAGCTGGAAGGTTAGGATGCGAGCGGCGGGCGTCACTGGGATGTTTTGGGGAACTGCGTTAACAGGCTCCTCCTGTCATCCCTACATCCTTGGGTTGGCTTCGGGCCAGGCTGGCGGCAGCACAGAGCCGCCGCTGCTGCGGGGCTGCTGCTTCCCTCGCAGGAGGCTTTGGGAAGTTCTGCCTCATTTTCTGGACAGGAGGGACCCAGTTACAACAAAGTGCTCCAGCTAATTTTTCAGTGCCTGAGGGCTCGATTGTGCAGGAAGGGTTAGTCAACTCCCCGTTTCCAAAACTAATGCTTCTGGGTCAGAGCGAAGGCTTCAGGCAGCGGGTGAGTGCAAGAAAACTTGGGCTAGCCATGCTCACAGAGGCACTGATTTGGTAGAGACATGTAAGGCTCTCAGCTCAAAGGCTTTTAATATTAGTAAAATCATAGACAAAATGCAAACGTAATGCTGTGAGGACCTTCATTTCTGTATTAATATTTCCTGAAAAATTATTTTCTCTTTTTTCCCTTCTTTTCCCCTCTTCTCCTTTGATAGCAGGTGCAACTGTCAGATGGCAGACTGCAGCCACTCTCCCCAGAACAAAGGTATTTTTAAAAGACTTTTTTTTGGTCTTTTAAATTTAAATTTAAGAATATAAGAAATACAAAGGAGTGCTGTGGTTTAAAGGGAGGGGAATGCACTCTGGATAGGTCATAGATGTTGCTCTTCTGGAAATGTCTTTAGCTTTGTGAATATAAGTTTGTGTGATTTCTACCCTCTGCCCCAGCAATAAAATCAAATAAGTGCTTTGTCTTTTAAAAAAAAAAAAAAAAAAGGCAAAGTCAGGGAGCAGTTTGCTCTTAGTGTTGAGTTTGTAAGAGAAGAGACTATGGTTGGTTTAGATTTGTATCTTGGGCAGCCACAATCTTCTGTTTCTCTTGGTCTCACCTCTGAAGTGCTGAGGTGTTTTCCAGCATGGTTATCTGCCTTAAGTAGGGGTATTATGTCTCTTGGTGTCTTCCATACTGAGAGCCATGTTTTGTTGAGCGTGTCCTACTCAAATGTTTCCTTCTCCCCATCTTGGGTGCAGCTGATGCAGGTTATTGCCCACGTATTCCACAGCACTCAGACCATGCTTACTTGTGGCTTCATAACCATGTAGCTGTAAAAGTTTATTGACTTCCTTGACTAAAAAGCTTCCTGTGCAACAAAGGGAACATGCCAAACTAACGTCTTTTCTTCTGTTCCGTGCTAAAAAAAATGAAAATAAAAAAAGTGGCCAGAACAGAGAAACACTTCCTGAGAGAGTTGATGCGAAGAACAAGCTAATGTGTTCAATATGCTTGAAGGAGTTTAAGAGTTTGCCTGCTCTAAATGGTCACATGAGGTCACACGGAGGAGTAAGAGCATCTCCTAACTTCAAACAGGTAGCAGTTCATTTTACTTCAGTATTTGGCGCTCTCCTTTCCGTGTCGATGTTTGCTTGCTTTGCCATGCTTTGCTTTGCTGTCGAAACTTGTTCTTCTGAACACTGTTTTATGTCACACCCTGCATATGTAGAAATACACGTAATTCTGCTAGTTTATAGGCCAGAAGTCTTGCTTTAAAGTCCGAGGCTGCGGTGGAGGACAGCACAGTTTTCATCCCTCTCTGTTCCTTTGCATGTTACAAAAACACCCTACAAAGCCATGTCAGGAGCGTCTAAATTTCTTTTTCCCCTCATGTTTGTTTATTATATTAGAAATACCAGGAACATCAAGTCTTCCTTATTTTCATTTGGACTACTTGGATGACTAAGGGATGTTTATTGGAAGCCTTCCCAGGCTTTAATTGCAGGAGCAGGATTGTTGAATCTTTGACAGGTTTCTTCCCAAGTGTTTTAGTTCTATAGGTATCAACAAATACCACACCAAAAATGTGGGCTTGAATTGTTCTGCAAAAAAATAACTTGTCCCGTCAGTCAGTCTTTCTCTGTCCTGATATTTTAGAAATTCTGTCCTAACAGGGAATACCAAAAAGGCAAAGAGCTACCAGAGTTACACCATTTGTGTCTTTGTTTTTAGGTGGGTGATGGGGAATTTTGTCTTTATAGTGATAAAAAGGGCATGTGTTTATCTCCCCTCCTGCAAGTTGTCTTGTAAAAATGCTTAATGTGATTATTTATCACCGGGGCTGAATCCTATGTAGGAGTCAAAAATAATCTGCCAACTTTGTTCAAGGCAAATAAAGAGTCCAAGAAGCAACGCTGTTGTGTGTTTTGTAACCCTGGCCACTTCTTTTCAGCCATGGTGCATACGTTGCCTAGTGTATCGATCCAGAAGTAGCCCTCCCTCGCTCGGGCTGAAAGCCTTTAATTGTCTGTACAGGATGAAGGAGAGAAACCACCACAGCAGCCGCTGCCTAAAGAGGTGGATAGCCTCGCGCCCATCGTCATGCCAGTGTCTGTCCCTGTAAAGCTTCTGTCACCTGAGCCCAGCATGCAGCCCTCTGCCAGCGCTGCCACAGTCAAAGACAAGCCTGCCAACTCTGTGTCAGATGATGAGATGCCCGTTCTCGTGAAGATGACTTGCTCTCCACCGTGCAGTCCAAAAGTGGCCAACCCCTGCTCATCCTCTGTGAGTGCTGCGTTTCTTGCCACTAACTGTGCTGTGCTTGTTAAATCCCTTTGCTTTCTAAGTACTTGCTAAAATGTCCATATTTTAGAATATTTTCCAGAATCTTAATGATGCCTAATAAAGAAAAAAGGCCTGTAGCATCATAGCATTTCTTCCTCAGTGATTTGAAAGTATTAATTTTCCTTTTGCTGGGGAATCAAGGCCTAAGCTGAAAATAAAGAATTTGAAATTGGAATGTGATATGCTTTTATCCCACTAGAACAAAGGGATTTAGTATCTTTTTACTGTTTTTGTTTTTTCCTTTTCAGGCTGCTTTGTTTTTATGTTACTGCTTAAATTCAGCAGTTTTATTTCTTCCTGTTTTTTTAAGGTCAGATATACTTGTTTCTCATTTCAGCCAAAGATAGGAAAGCACTGTGCAGTGCTTACAGTGTGTGCTCTAAACCAATATGAAGCTTGCCGACTCAGAATTTTGCAATGAAGTCATTTTTTCCTTTCTCTCTGCATGCATCAAATCTAAGGGTTAATCACTGGGAATTCTGATATAAGAAAAATAGCTATGCGTAGTGCTTTCATTTTGTTCATAAAACTGAAATTGTCAGGCAGCACGAGGAATTGATGAGCACTTGAATGAGATGTGAGAATGCTCTTTATTGTTTTCCTGAAAGAGTCCTGGAGCAAGCAGTATTTATTTTGCGTTCTAGTGTAGGAAGAGATGCTGCTCGTTCCTTCAAATCCATGCTTGCAGACTACGCCATGATGAGAGAGTACTGGGGAGTATAAGTACTGTATGATATTATCAGTATAATGCAGAGAAATACTCTTGTGATTTTTATTTTTTTTCCTTCTCCTCGCGAGGCTGGTGGCCAAATGACGGACAGCATATTGTGGGTGACTCCTATAATATTTGTGCATTTGTTTGTCCCCNAATATGTATAGAATCTTTTACTCTCTTCCTTTCAGATGGAGGTTTTACACATAAGCTTCCACTTTACTGCAGAAGCCAGCGTCTCACAATACTTAGCTTGTAACTCAGCAATGTAGTTTTTCTTCTCTATTTCTATTTTCTGGAGAGAAAAGGGACAGTCTTTTCTGAATCCTTGAGCTCTGAGTGGGAGATCTTCTCCAGAGACATCAGAGTAGGTGGCTTGGGCTTGTGTATTTCTGCAACGTATGTAAAGTGACTGTGATTAAATCTGCCAGTGTTTGGCTAAATGCACATTCATTCACTCAAAAATTATTCTTGCGGTCTTTGTTATTACCCAAGCAAACTAAACTCACACAGTTTCCTCTCTGGATCTTATCTTTTATAAAAGCAGTAGCATTGGAAACATTCAAAGATCAAAAGATCTACAGTTCCTTCTTCTGTAAAGAGATTGTGCCATTGGAGACTTTTTTTTTTTAAATGCCAAAGAACTGGAGCTGTGTTGCATTTATTTATACTGTGCTTTGAGCTGTCCAGAAAAGCTCCCACAAAGCTTATGGAATCAGTCAAATCAAACAGTAGAAGGAAACTAAATATTTAGCAAGGCTACAGGACAGTGAACTGAAACTAGCAGTCAAGTGAGGTCCATCAGGATCCACCCAGAGTGTATCTGTCAAGGTGCAGCAGGAGGGCCCACAAGGGTGCATTCAGTCTTAGATAATGGGAATTGGTTCCTGGAGCTTCAGAAAAGTATTGGGGTAATTCTGCATTGAGAGCCCATGGACATCACAATCTCCTGATATTGAATGTGATCTTTTTTGAAAGTAGCGTTGGCATAACCACGCTGAGGCTGAAGCAGCGTAGGAGATGGAGGTGTATAAGACTTCTAAGATGATGTCTTGGTTAGCTTGCTTTATACTAGTGAGAAAGGAGTACTAGCACTTTCACATTTAAAGAGCAGAACAAAATGAGCCCTTAATCAAAAACTTGGATCTGGCCTTCTGGGGCAGGGGGTTAGGTTTTGGTTTGTTTGTTTTTTCCTTGAGTTTAGGGGATTTTCCCCTTTCTCCTCTTTGAACGCTAAATGTTCACCATCGTGATGGACTATGTCTGTGGTTGCAGGGTTACAGATAACCCTCGCCTTTTCACTGTTCTGAATGTCCGTTATCAACAAAATTCTCTGTAAAGCTACATTTTTTTCCTGCAAAAGAAAAACGCTTTTAAACTTAAATTTTTTTTGAGAGAAAAAATGTCAACAGCTGTTGGAGAGGATACAACCATGATCTAACAGAGAGGACAGGACCTCTGTAATCAAAAACATTTCCACAAGCTGGAACGTATTAACATAGGGGATAAAGGGTGGCAGTGCTAATGCTCCTTTAACATGATTTTTATTGGGTGAATGTGATTCTCAAGAACCACCCATGGTGTAAAGATGTATGTTGTCTAAACATACATTGTAGTAATTTACTTTATGTAGTAGTAGAATTTACCAGATGATGCAGACATTCTGGAGTAACCCTGTCTGTCCATAATTTTCTTCTGCTTTCCAAGTTTGTCCTAAAGAAGGTCTGAACACCTGAAAGCAGTATATTTAATACTGTGTTCGTGTACCAGCTTTTATGTGTTCTTAAAGTACAAACTTAGAACCTATTTCTTACCACCTCACTCCCACCCCCCAGAAATCCAGAGGCACAAATTCTGTGCCTTCTGCTTCTGTAGACTCTATAGAGATTTATTGTTATATTATTTTTAACATTCAAATTCTATAATTCTAGGCATGTTACACTATGTGAATATCCCAAATGGTCATCTACTACCCTTTTTCCTCCAAGAAAAGAGGAGAGAGTTAAATTCAAGATTTGTTGCAGATGGACTGTACTCAAGCTGATGGGAATGTAGTGATAAGAAGCAAAGAATTTGAATTTATTACATTTTTCTTCCTTTCCTGCTGCTGAGTACTGCAGTAATTTCACTGAGCTCACATGTCCTTCGTAGTCAAACAAAATAAATGCATTGGAAAACATCTCATATGAAGTTTTTAATAAACTGTGACTGTGTAATGAAGTAACTCCCAGTAGTCTGTGTGTGCAGCCTCTCCATGTCTGTGCCTGTGGCCCAGCCCTACCTTGACCCAGAGGGATTGTTGAGGGAGGTGAGGGTAATTTGTCCTGGCTTTTCTCACTCCTCTGAGGTTTCTGTGTAGGACTAGATAGTGTACTGACTGGGCTTATTAGAGTGGTACCTGAATAGCTGCCTGGTGTTAACAGCTTTTCTGGGGCTGTTGCCCTAAGCTGTAGGGGATTGTGTGCAAACCACATTTAAGTGTGCCTAAATACTAAAGTTCTACATGTTTTCATTTAGGAAATTAGCAAAAAACCTCATCAAAGTGCTGTAAAATTGGAAGAATGCTTCAAACCGTTGCAGGACAAGAAGAAGTACCGACACAGACCTGAACCTCTCTTCATACCTCCTCCTTCCTTCAACTTCAGCATGTCTCACTCCGGTGCTACCCTGTACCAGAGTCAGCTTCGCTCTCCCCGTGTCCTTGGAGATCATCTGCTAGACCGGACGCATGAGCTCCCACCCTACACTCCACCACCAATGCTTAGTCCAGTTCGGCAAGGATCTGGTCTCTTCAGTAGTGTTATCACATCATCTCATAGCACCTCACATACTCAGCTGCCACTGACTCCACTGACACCTACTCCACGGGTGCTCCTGTGTCGGTCTAGTAAGTATTACATTTACAGAGTGGCAGTACATAGTAAATTCCACTATTCCTCTCTTCTGGTGTTACCATGCTGATAATTTTTACATGTGCTGACATGTGTGGCCAGTTCTGCTACTTCACAGGAAAAGTCCGTCTTTATCAAGGTTTTTGCCTTGGATTTTATAGAGGTCGTGTTAAAGCATAAAGTGAATAGAGGAGCCTAATCAGCAAGTAAAGCTGTGATCTTTCAATGTGGTCTACCTCAAGAAAGGACCACCATACCTCTCGTTTCATCTGGACCTTCTGAAGTGGAAAGAAAAGATCTGATTTGAGACATGGAGTTCATTTTAAGTATTTGTTTTTCAGTGCTTCACAAAAAAGGTGCCTAATCATACATGATCAGGGCAGTAGAAACCTCTGCAAGTTAGGACATTTCTGTCACCTATAACAATTTGGACTGGTTTTGTCTAAATATTGACAAAGGGTAATTTTTGCTTAATAGGCTGGAGTAATGTTGATGTTAACAAGGAGGTGGCAATGCAGCCTGGGGGGTGGAGCATCAGCAGTGATGAAGTTGTTACCAAAAATACTGTTTTAAAATCAAACTCTGATATCTGTTTCAGACAGTATTGACGGAAGTGTCATTCCGGTGACGCCTGGGCCTGGAGAACAGACTGTTGAACCGTAAGAAAAGCAATTGTTTTTGTCACTGCTTTTATAGACTAGCTCGGCCTGAAGTCTTTTGAACTGTGTAGGTAGTGTTCAACTGCCTGAAACCACGTTGGGCTGGATGTGTTTAAGGTTGCACTGGGACGGTGGCTGAGGACATTGGTAGCAAAGTGGCTGTGGAAGATGTAGATGTTGTGGTTCAAAAATGCTAGGAGAGGCTTGGTGGGAGCCACTGAAGGTGAAAAACAGGTTAGTGATGGCTGTGAGGAGAATATATGCTGATCCAGTACTCTTGCTTTTATATATATTAACTGTGGAGCTTTGGAGAGGTGTCACCTGGTAGATTCTCCAGGGCAAGACTGTCCCTCAGCTCTAATGTCTCTTTCTGCTCTCAGCTGAAGAGTGCCATTCTCTATGAAACAGAAAGTTGTTGTTTCCAATATCTAGCCCTTTTGCTAGTCAGCACATGTATAGGCTAGCTTGAGTCATCCATAAGGTATGATGTCTCAGTATAGTTTAAATTGTGTATTGAGATCCCAGGAGATCAGTTCTCTCTAATTTCAAAGTATTTACCCCAGTGAGAGTAAAGCATTGCGTAAAGCAATCTGACACAATTTCCGGCCACTGCAGTGTAATAAACGTTTTGTTAGAAACAAAATGAATGCTAAAGTGACTTCTGGGTTTTCTTTCTGCACGCTGTGTAGTATTTGTATATTTATTTACTTACTTGCCTTTATAGACGAATCAATATCGGGTCCAGGTTTCAGGCTGATATTCCTGAGCTGCAGGACAGATTGCTAATGGAGAAAGATGTGCATAAGGCTACTTTGGTGTGGAAACCATGGCCAGAACTGGAGAACAAAGTCTTCCAACAAAGAGGTACAACGACTTGCCGTTTTAGAATTTCATACGTCAACCCGTGCCTGTTGAAGAAATTCACATTGATTTCTCATGTGTATACTGTACAAAATGTTCAAGAGAGTATTAATTACTGAGAATGCAGAGCAAGAGACCAAAACTGCATGTTACAGGTTCGGAGTAACAACATTATATAGTGGCACTTACAGTGAAGTCTGGATGAACTGCTTTCTGGCAGCCAAGGGGGAAAGATCATTGCTGAGAAGTGGGGGTTTTTTGGGTAGTGAACTGCCTGGAAGGGCAGAGGTCACAGACGGGAGGCAGCTGATGGCTCCTGGGCCTGTCCTGTGACCATACCTCAGAGGAAATGTGACAGGCTCAGTGGCTTCTACCCGTCCTGAGTAGAGTTTGTTCCTGCTTCCAGCACGGTTCATTTCTGTTTCTCTACCCTGGCTGGAGCCTTCTTGGCACAGCAATGTCACTGGCCTGTGCAAGCCGCTGCCTCACAGCTAAATCTCTGCCTCTGGCTCTGCAGCAGCCGGTCCCATCCCAAGGATGTGCTCTGCAAATCCTGTCACATCCACTCCTCAGCAAGTGATCCTAAAACCAGGAGATGAGTTACTGGGGAGGGAGAGAGTATGAAAGCCGCTGTCCTGAACTACATTGCCTTTGAGTGGTATTACAGAATCCTTTGCTCTGGATGTTTGACTGACAGGCTACTGTATTAGCAGTAAAATGTTGACTTGTTTCTGACAGTGGAAGACCTTCTAAATATGAGCTGTTCCAGTGTGTTACCTGGTGGAGGAACTAACTCAGAATACGCTTTGCACTCTCTCTTTGAAGCGAAAGGAGATATTATGGTAAGATAAGAAGCTGAAAGGGGAGATATGATCCTCTTCTGCAGATAAATTAGCATGCTTTATTAAATGGATTTAGATATGGTTATATAAAAAAGAGATTTCTGATTGATTCGCAGTGATGCTTTAAACATCCTGTAACATTTTTGTGGAATGACTTTTCCCTTTCATTCTTTAACAAATTTAAATTTCAAAGCAGAGCCTCTCTGAAGGCTTACTGTATATTTCATATAGATAAGATTAGTTAGTTTATAGCCTTGGGGCTTTGAATGTCTCCCAGTGCTTTCTCCAGCCCTGATATTTCACAAGCTTTATGTTTGGTCACAGAGAGCTTAGTCCTCTTCTAGACCTTATAAAAACCCTTTTTTGTAGCAGCAATCACATCTGCTTATTTGTTCAGAACTGTGAGGTAACTGCACACAGTTCTCATATAAATAATGCATTTCAAATATTTGCATTAGTTCAGTGATGGGTATGTTATTAACTAGGGCAAAACATCCATTTTGCCCAGTGTTAGGGAAAGACAAGGCCCTGCACCAGTTCCTGGAAAGCCAATGCAAAACAAAATGCAACAGAACAGAGGGCTGGAATGAATCTCACAGGATTGTCTAATACAGTAGTTCTTAGCTTGTGTCCTAGTTTCCTTAGGCTCTGTTAGCTGTATATGAGGGGTCCGAGGTAGGTGACTGAACTTACTGTCAGGACATGAAATTTGCTATATAGGGGGTTCTGCATCGTCAGGGGAAAATTTTTAGGGATCCACAAATCATCTGTCTCCCTGATCCAAAGGAGGATTAACTACACTTGCTGTCATTCCTGACAGATGTTGACCTAAACAGATATTCTAAAAGACTTCACGCTGTAAATATTAATGCTATCAAATCAGCCATTAAATATTAGTATTAATTAATTAACACTATCAAATCAAACACTATAAACATATTTGTATGTGGCACGCAGAAGGGAGGGAAGAGCTGGGAGTTGATAAGTAATAGCCACGTCGGTGCTAATTAAGGCAGGACAGGTGTGCGTTAGGTGCTCTTCTGTGAGGTACAGCATTAATGGGCCTTGGAGTAATTTGATGTGATTTTGTGTGACAGAAAAGAAAAAAGAGAGAAAATTAATTCATATCCTCATACCAAATAGTCTTCTAAATGCAGTTCTATGCAGCAGCTGACTACATCTGCTAATTCTGTTTTTCCCTGCTTTTTCGTTTAGGTTGCTCTTGAGAAGCTGCTGTTGAGAAAGCCAGTGAGATTGAAGTGTCACCCTTTGGCAAATTACCACTACGCCGGTAGGTTTCCTTGCGATCTGTGTATCTGCTGGTATAGAGAGCCCAAGGCTGGCATCCCCGGCTGGAGCATGGGATCACGCTGCACACTCTGCTGTCTGCTGCAGGGATGGCAGCGTCTAATCGAGAGGTGATGCGGACAGTGCCGAGTGGTTCTTCCGGAGCCTTTTGTTACAAGTTTGGCAGTTTTTTACCTGACTGACCACGTACAGAAACTTTGCATCCATGTTGCTGTGTAGGGTTATACAGATTTAAAACTGCCTGAAGTAATTTTTTTTTTCTTCTTTTAAACGAAAATTTAATTTTATCTCCTTTTAAAACTGCTGCTATTCATAGACTATGATTTACTAGCAGTGAGATCTTTATTTTCTGGTATGTAAAAGTCTGCCATCATGCCTTCCTTTTCTGAGGTGATGGTGAATGATAAATGAATGTGATAATCATGAGCATCCTGCCAAAGAGCCAGTGCTGTAACTCTTGCTCGTGTCATAGTACTGAATATAGACCCTCTTTTTTTTGTGGATCTAGCCGAAAAGAAACAGGTCTGAGATGGTGGCTTCTTTAACAAACACAGCAAGAACTGTATTTTGATGATGAAGTGCCCTGTGAAATACACAAGGTGGTGTTAAGCCATTAGACTTAAGTTATGTCACCTAAGCATAGGTGGCAAATGCCTCTAGCCCTCCATGTTATTGCTTAATGCTTCATAGTGGCTAACAACTGCTTGAACACACAGAATAGGGTTTTACATAAGAGATTTAAGATTTTATCTCCAGTTTAGTCTCAACAGGAAACAAGCCACGAATCTTCTGGTGGTCAGTCAATCACAATGTCCAGGGTCATATACTAATTTCCAGTTAAAGTCATTGTACGACTTAAGTATAGAAGCAAGCTACTTCCAGGCTGTAGCAGCTCACTGGAAAGACTTCCAAGTAATGAGGGCTCTTTTGTAAAGCAACTCCTTAACCCCTCGGCCTGAGAACAAGAACAGAAACATGTTTGATGGCAGCTGATTATGAGAGTGAATAAATGTGAAGATCAGGTTTTGAGTCTTGTCTGGGGGAGATGCCTAGTGCCTTTGGTAACAGCCCTGTTGCAGTCCAAAGGTGGGCATGGAGGGGGGTGATGGAGAAGGAGAGTGTCAGCTGGGAGCTTTGACCAGGGTCTCCTGTCTGAAGAGGTGACACCAAATCATATGTGTGAGAGCAGGAAGATGAGGAGATACCCTGGCAGCCTCATCCTCAGTGAGTGATCTAATTAGCAGAGCAGATAAGAAATTTCTGCTTGTGTGTCAGAGGAGGAGGAGCAGTCTTTACTGAGGCAACTTCCCAGTAGTTTCAGAAAGTGTTTAAGTGTGATGCAGGGAGGGGCCAGGAGAGACTGTTTTGCTTAATCTCTCACATGAGATGACACTAATCCTTGTTAACTAGCACTGAGACCTGTGGACATCAGTCTATCCCTATTGCTTAAGCAGGAAAGGAAGTTTGATTCTGCTTATCACAGCATGAAACAAAATCTCACCAGCCTGGATTTCAGTACCATAAAATAACAAGACAAAGCATTACTTACTAATGCTCTTGAATGCAACATGTGATTGCAACTTACATTGACAGCCACACTCTAGCACCATGCAGCAGCTCTTGAATAATAGTTTATTTGTGGTTGATAATCAGCCACTCAAGGCATATGGGAATTTCTCACAATCCAGTGCATGAATAGCTTAATATAACTTCAAGTGGCATTTGTTTGGGTTAACTCTTTGGGCTTTCGGCTCCGTACTCAGAAGTCATAGCTCTTGGGTACCACCACGTTTAAAGGTGGAATAGAGCAAAACAGAGAATGGCACTGACTCATAAGAATTAACTGATAACCACAAACAGTAAACATCCAAACTCATCCTCAGCATTGCCCTCGAATGAGGGTACAAGCGAATAGCTCACCTTTGAAACCTCTTGGCTTGTGAGGGAAGCAAGTTGTAAAACTTGAGGACTTTCTGTTGTGTGCCAAGAGAGCTGGGCATGCTGACCCAAGGCTGCTTGGAAGAACACCCTAATCTCCCTGTCCTAATGCTTCGCCATCTGTCAGGATGGTGTTTTAGGGAAGGAAAAGGGAACACACATGTAATGCAAGGGGAGCACTGTTGCAAACACTTGAATTGTTTTCATTTGAACAGTGGAATTTCTCAGGTCTGAAGTTCTGCTGCAGTGAGAATTGCAGGAGAGATGGTCTCTGAGATAACGTGCTTCAGGCAGTTTGAAAACTTCTTGTATGTACTGTGAGCACGTGTGGATCAGACCCAGCATAGGCTGCATGTAATGGATTTGAGCCACCTCTGAGGGGGGCTCCCTGGGTGTAGGTGTAGCCCCCTTGAAACCCAGAGATTGGGACCAGAGCCCCCAAATCTGTAGAAGATATTTATTATCAGTTAATCAGTGTAAAACCAGTATGGCACGTAAAACAAAATGTAGAATAAATGTCTAAACGTAAAGATCAGCTTTAAAATTTGATCTATATTCCAAAGTCCAAGATTCTTTCTTGCTGCATTGCAGATATCTCTCTATACACGTTCTCTGTATCTCCCTCAAGCTAACAAGAGCAAAAGCGGTTTCCCAGCAACCAGAGTTAAAAACAGCTTTTCTTCTGTTTCTTTTCCTACACAGGATTTATTCTATTAATTAGGTTACTTCCAATTAACCTGCATAATCTTATAAGGGTCTCTGCTAATACCATAGCTATTGGGGAAACTCTGTAAGGCCTGAATCCTCCGTAGGTGTACAATAAAATTAGTTCATGGAAGTGATTCTTTTTTTCTTTTTTTCTTTTTTCTTTTTTTTTTTTTTCTTTAAAAAAATCTGGGGTAGAGGCAGGAGAGCATGACTAGAGAGGTTTGCTGAAAACTAAAATCTCTCTTTTGGTGTTGTCATCCTTTTTAAAGTTGCATTTTGGCATAGTAGAGCAGGCTGCTGGACTGAATCAGTGCATTTACCCCTGCCCAAAGGGAGGGTAAATGCAAATGACTGGCAAGTTGTGTAAGAAGGGAATGATGCTGGTTCAGGGTGGGAAAGATGGCAAGGCAGCGTGTCAGCAAAAAGATCTTTGGGTGATAACAGAATAAATAAAACTCGTGGCTTGATGCCAGTGCCTTTCTCTGATGCTTAAGAGAGCTTTAGTGTAAATCTCTGTGGAAATAACTAATGCATGCTTATATCCAGTACTGGAAAAGCCTGCAGAAAACAGGTTGCAGAAAAGTTAATTTTGTAGTTTTTAGCATATGATGGAGTGGTGAGATCCTGCTTTTAGCTTGTGAGCCTGGGAGTTGACACTGAAAAGCAAAACATTTGCAGTTAATAAAAATAATTTTTTTTTTTTAATAGACATAAGTAACCTGTAGAGTTCAATACCATACATGGTGCCAAGCCCGAGTTAATTGAATTCAGTGCAGGGGCAAACATTTCTATGGAGAATGGTAACGTTGGCAGGGATATTAAGGATTTCTTTTGATAAAAGTTTTAGATGTTTCAGAAATTCTCAGACAGACTGAAGCAGAGTCTTCCCATAGCGTAAGTCATTTCAAAGGCATCCGCTTTATGGCTTCTTGCATATTCTTCCTTTAATGTATGTAATGCTGCCCACTCTTACAAACAGGACACTGCTTTGATGCAGCAGAGCAATCCTGTGTTCCTTATGTTTGACTAATACTGAGGAAACACAAATTCATTTCAATTTAAATGTTGATTTCATGTTTTCATGGGCAGTTAGGCTGGTGAAACAAACAGAGAATAACAATATTTGAAAGTTTCATATACAGCTTCCATTAAATGATCAGAAAGCACTTTGTGCATATTGCACATTGCTACAATCTCTATCTGCTTGTGACCTTTATCACAGAGGATTTAAGTGTCTTACCTGAAGCCATGCAAGTGAAGAGCTGCGAAAGGACCTTATACAAGTTACCATCTGGAGAACAAAATGATAGATGAACTTCTGCGTAGCTGAATGTAAAGTGGCATACATGGGAATA
Organism: Dromas ardeola; assembly: GCA_013398915.1. Lineage (NCBI taxonomy): Eukaryota > Metazoa > Chordata > Aves > Charadriiformes > Dromadidae > Dromas > Dromas ardeola. The sequence goes on from VYZM01014742.1 coordinate 93,436, forward strand.
AGCAATACAAGCTTTACATATAAAATGATGATCTCTGTGGTGATACTTCTCAATTAGAGTGAGACCTTGGGATTATAATGCTAGTTCTATGAAAGCATCAGCTCTGTATTTTACAACAGCTAAAAAAAACCCAAGTCAAATGTTAAAGAGGATAGAGAACACGGTGATGTCACTGAGCAAGTATGTGGATTGCTTATACGTTGACTGTTATGTGCCTTTCTGATCCCTTCACCTCTATAGGAATGTCTTAGTACTGGAAAAGGTTCAGAGGGGGACAACAGTAATGACCAAAGGTGTGGGAGTGACAGGAAGGACACGCAATCCTGAGTAGCATGGAGATGATGGTCGAGATTGGGCTCACTTTCTCTTCCACTTGAAGAACGAACGGTCATCCAGCAAAGCTACTGGGAGCCAGGAAACAAAGAAAAGGAGGTGGTGGTTCATGCGGAGGGTCTACTGATCTGTGAAACTCCTCAGCAAAGGATGTTTTGGGTGCAAGAAGTTTAATTGGTTGAAAGGAAGAGTGGGTCAGCACTTACAAGGATAGTTACTAAATAAGTAAAATGCAACAGACTCAGGAAATCCCCTGCGCTGAAAGTGGTCAGAGGTTAGGAAAAATTAGGGAGAGGCATTGTATTTGCTTGCCCTGATCTTACTGTTTCCTAGGCAACTGCCTGTGACCGCTGCTGGAGACCTAATAGGGGTTAAATGGACTCGAGGTCTGAGTCAGTGCAGCCATACTTGTATTTGGGTAGTGGTAATCACTAGCGTGTGCTTGAGGTTTCCCAGTTTTTGTTTCAGCTACATCATCATCGTAAGTGGTGGGGGTTTGTTGTTTATAATGAATTAACTCTTTTTTTAAGGCTCTGACAAATGGACGCATCAAGAAAGGAGGCTGTTCAAAGAGGCATTGTCCACCTACAGTAAAGATTTCATATTTGTACAGAAAATGGTAAGGTTATTTCTGTTCTGTCAGTTGTGTTTTTTTTTCCATTTACTGCATTCTGTTCCCCTGCATTTTCCCTCCAGTGCCAGACAAGCTCATTGCAGGCATAGTCAGCAGTGATTACAAGAACGCTGTTAGGAGTGGTATATTCCATTTGGTGTACCTATGCATGCAACTGCAGCATCCGTAAAAAACAGTTTAAAAAAAAAAATTAAAAAAATCTGTTCCTCTTGTTAGTATATGTGAAAGTTTTCACACCTGGAGTCCAAGTCATGTCATTCCATGTGTGGGACAAGTATGGTGCTCTGCTATCATCTTGGTGTTCTCTGGCAGTTTGTTAAAAGGTACCTGACTCACTGGCATTGAGCCTTGCGCCAGAAAGGGTTGAAACCTGTTAATAAAGAAAGAACGTGTTTGGGCTTAATTTTCATGTTCTGACACAAAGCAGAAAAGGCAAGGCGTATACCTCTTGGGGCAGAATACTTTACTTGTTAGCTCAAATGTTGAAAAACATTTGGGTTTATGGGACCCAAGTGTTAATTCCTAGATTTCTCAGTGGTATTGTACGCTTAAGTTACAAAAGTATATTCTCAGTCATTTTCTAACTAGAGTCTAGAGAATCACAGAGAAATGTACTAAAGCTGAAATAGTCAACACAAATTTGACTGAAAAACAATAACCAAATAAAATTATTCCACAAGAGTGTTCTTGTTGTAGTTAAACTTTTTTCTCTCCATTTGAATGTTTGAGAAATAAAGCCTGCCTCTTGTAATATATATAAAAATTGTGTTGAACAAAAACAAAAAATTGAGATTGGACTATTTCTGCAATTACTTAACTACAGGTTAAGTCTAAGACGGTTGCACAATGTGTGGAATACTACTATACCTGGAAGAAAATCTTGCGTTTGGGACGGAAACACAGAACACGTTTAGAGAAAAAGAGAGAGGAATGCCTGGTAAGTCGAAAAGAATATGAGAAAGTTTAACACTTGGTAACTTTTATGTTTGTCCTGTTTTGAGGAGGGGGTTGAACTAGATGACATAGGTTGGTCTCTTCCAACTATAATTATTCCAGAATTCTAAATTAATCTGTATGAGCATTCTGTGATCTCAGCTACACCAAGATTTTGTGTTCCTGGACTGTAATGGGATAAAAGTGTTTTGACTAGTGCATTATATAACTCCAGTCCAGCAATTACAGCTACTGATAAAGCAGGTAAACCTCTGTAAATTATTCCTGTGCCTGTCTGTGCGTGCTCCTAAAGGCTGCTCTAATATTCTAGGACAAATACCATTTACACAGACTGGCAATGCAATTCTTTGCGTGCAAGGTCTGTATTACAAGTGGTCCGAGTAGTCTTAAGAGATAATTGGGGGGGGGGGGGTGGTTGGTTGGTTGTTTTTTAAATAAGTAATTTAATTTGACTATTAATATAGTGTACATTGCCATTCTAACAGTTGGGCGGGAGAGTACTGCACCTTGGCATCTGTAGATTCCTGGAGGCACAGCTCTGTAATACAGATGGATGGTGTTTTAAGCATTGCTGTGAAGCTTCATGAGCTGTAGCTTGTCCATTAAGGGGCGGTAGTTCCAGCAAGACCAGAAGTTCATTCAGGATGGGGAAAAAATATAGAAACCTGGAAGCAGACTTGACTAAGCAGCATGTTGTTCCCATACTGTCTATGTACTATTATCCAGTATTGTCTGTCTTTGACAATATTTCTAGTATTTCTTAAATGCAGTGTCTATTTCAGACAAGTGGAGAAGAGGAAGTGTTAGAGGAAGATGAGGAGATGGAAGAAGACAGAAAGGAAGAAAGGGAAATGCAGAAGTCTCCTGACCCACCAGCTATCCCTCTTGTTGGACCTATAGATCTGCCTGCCCTTCAGAGTCTTTCGCTTTCTTCGTCCTCCTTCATCTGTGAAATGCCAAACTGTGGCGCTGTACGTGTGTTTGGTACCTTTAGCAGCAGGGGGGGTTGTATTCTAGTGAGTTGTGATTTTGGAAATGAGGGTTTCAGACTGTTCCCGGCCAGTGATATCTCCTGAATATCTTCGGACAAATCATTTTGCCTGCTTTTAATTCCTGCATCACAAAATGTAGGCAATATGCTGATCTGTACATAAAATTGTATCCTGAGATGATGTATTGAGTAGAAGTACTATATGGTAACAGCTCTGATTACCTGAAGCTGCTGTTCCAGTGCAGTACTTCTTGATTTTTATTTTTTTTTTCTTTCCTCCACCCTACTCCCTGTCAGGTGTTCAGTTCCCGACAAGCGCTAAATGGCCATGCTCGCATTCATGGAGGTACGAATCAGGTGACAAAAACACGATGCACCATTTCGGGCACTAAGCAGAAATCTGGTACGCAGAGCGGGTGCTGCTCCATCAAGAGTTCACCTGCCCACAGCACAACAAGTGGTGAGACCGACCCAACAACAATCTTCCCTTGCAAGGAGTGTGGCAAGTAAGTGAATATGACTGTCTGTGGTATGGCGTCACATGCCAGATGAATAGTGTTGTGACAAACTTTGTTTTGCTCTGATGGTCTCAAAAGAGCACTTTCCCCATAGAAGACATGTCCTCTTACCAAAACAGTTGGAGGTTGGTTTGCATGACGTTTTGGTTGCTTCCCCTACAGTATTTACTCCAATTTTCACGAATCTATTTAGCTGCTGGAATTTCTACATCTGGCAGTCAAGCTTCCTGCTTCAGCACAGACTTGCATGTGACAGTGGGAAATTTCCTCTGTGTTTCTGTGCTTGAGTTTGTCCATCCTAACATGGGATTCCTTCACTTCTTCCCTGTTGTGCGAGATTGTTGTGAAACTATGTACAGGCAGAATTCGGATATGCAGAGATACTGAAGCAACTGTGGGAGCTACCAAATACCTCTGGCAGAGTCTGAGTAGGCCATTTTGATACAGTCAGGATGTATAAATCTGTTAGTCTGTCCCTGAAATTCTCACCATGGCATTGAAGACTTCACTGACTTCTATTTCAGGACAAGGAAGCAAATGTACTGATAGGTTGTTGAGTCTTTTTTGGCTCACTTCATCAAAAGCAATACATTTTTATCTGACTTTTTTTTTCCCTTTAAAATTTAGGGTATTTTTCAAAATCAAAAGCCGCAATGCTCATATGAAGACTCACAGACAACAAGAAGAACAGCAGAGGCAGAAGGCTCAGAAAGCTGCTGTGGCAGCGGAAATGGCAGCCACTATTGCGAGAACTACTGGGCCAGCTGGGCATAGTTTGATCCCTCTGGATCACATGAGTTTGGTTAAACATGTGGAAAATGTCGGTGACATTGACGACGATGTTGTTCAGGAGCTGGGTGATGTCATGGAAGAGAATGAAGTCATGGATGCTGACCTTTTATTGGATGATGAAGATGCAGATCTACTGCAGGATGATGCTGAGTTGTAAATAAAGTTGTTTGATAAAGACAGCTACTGAGCACACCCTGAATGGATCAATCAGGAAACCTGGACTGTTCGTTTATTCCCCACTGATTGTAAACTACCTGTTGAAAATTATAATTCTTTTATCCAGGTCTAGAAAAAAAAAAAGAAATCGGCTCTTTTTCCCTTTTTTTATTAATTTGTGTTTTGGGGAAAAAATAAATAATTGGTACAAATATTCTTATAAGGTGTTTTTATCTGAGCTCATTTTGCTGATAACTTCCAAGGCCACTAATTATAGAAGTTCGTGGTTCTGCTGTCACTTCCTTCCAGATGTTCCCGGTAGGATCTTTAATCTTTAACTCTTCCAAGTTTCATTTTAGCCCAGTTACAAGAATTATCTTCACACACTTCTGATGAAACATTGTGGGGTTTTTTCCTATGCTGGATCACTTCCAGCATCTTCTAGAGACTACATGTCATCTCTGTTAAGGAGATGATTACATTCTTTGTCTTTGTGCTGTCATTTTAAGGGAGGTGGAGGGAAAAAAAAATAATCTGATTTAACTGTGAAATAATTACAGGAGCGACTGTATCACTTGTAGTATCACAGCACTTTTTCAGTTCTGTTTTGCCTTAATGCATACATGTTAGGCAGTTTGTAAAAGCAATGGTTACACTGTATATTTTAGAGCTTCCATTTTAGCAAGGTTTTGATCTGCTGATTTCAAAAATGACCTAATTCAAGGACTGAAGAAAGAAGATGATTGTACTGTCGTTCACATCATCTGATGGGAACGCTGAATCAGGAACGCTGCCTTGGTAATCAGATTGCACTGGAAATATATTTTGCTGTGACAATAAATCACACTGTTGAATAGCCATCTTGGTGGTTTGAGGAGAGCGTACCCTCGAGCAATGCAGGAGCTTGCTCGCCCACCAGGCAAATACAGGGAGACCTTCTTGCCAGTGGAACAGAGATTGATGGAATATATGCCTTCAGCACATGTTACTTGTTACTCGTAGGCATGAAATGTTATTCTTGTGCCATTTTCAGTCCTCCTCATTGCATCAAATTCAAACGTTGTTTATATAGTAAAACATACTCCAGAGTTGACATTGCTGTTTAATTACGGTTTCTCCTCTCTTAGGTTCAGATCTACATGCTGGATGTCTAACACCATTTACATAAATTTAGATTTGGTTCCCTAAGTAAGTAGGATCTCAAAAGAATGGTACCTTGTGGAACTAAAGAATTAAGGAAGAATTGGAGTTAGGTTGAGTGGACCATTCGTTACAGAATATGAATACTGATTTTAGAGCTTTCACAGGTAGCAGCACTGATTTTTCTTGTGAATTTTGCACAGTAGAAGAGTATTGCTAACTTTATAAAATATTTTATAAGACTGATTTCAGATCTTCCAGATTTCAGGGTTGTTTGGGTTTTTTTTATGGGTTGGGTTTGTTGTTTTATTTTTTGACACATTCCTAACGTCTTCAGCAGAGTCTGAGAGATGGTGGATCTTATTTTCTGCTGTCTTTCTTCCTTGTATAACTATGCAAAATGAGGGTAAACCATGGCACTTTTGTGTAGGAGTACCGGACCACACAAGTTCAAAACCAGTTGGGACTCATTGGCAGGGAAGTGCCTTCTCTGTCAAAGCCAAATACGTGAAGCCAAATGACCTGAAGTTTCTACTTAAGGTCGAATGTTCTGATACTAAAGAACAACCCTTCAGGAGAATGGAAATCACTTCTCAGTTTCAGGTTAGTGAAGTTCCTGCGTACGTGGTTTGTTTCAGTGTTTTTGGGGGTTGTTCCAGAAGGGTGTTTCTTAAGTTCGTTTTGACCAGCGCGGGGGAATTTCACTCCCTCTGCTGCATAAGGGATGATGTTCTCAATGACTGTACCTGTGAGTTTCAGGAGATCAGGCAGCAGCCGCCTTTTCTCTCCCGGACTGTCGGGCAGCATGCTCCCCAGCAGTTCCCGTCCATCCGTGCTGCGACACGTTACTTTTACAGGGGCCATGCAACCCTGGCTCAACAGACAGCTGGATGCTGCCAGCTAGATCCACTGATAATAAATTTTGTAGTTTGTGTAAGTCTTAGTGGTTTGCAAAGTGGAGGCTTTTGTGAGCGGTAACTTGGGTTAGCTTTTTAGAAACAACCCGGCGGAGTCTACTCGTTCTCTTCCAAACTTGCATCGTTTTGAACTTTTAAGGACCTTTCTGAGAAAAGGCCGCTACACTGGAAAATGGAAAAAATGTTTTCGGATTCCCCTGTTCATGGTAGGAAAAAATTTGAGTGTTTAAGCAAACTAATAATTGAAGTCAGTAAGAGTTCTGCTTGAAGAAGAGAGTGAAATACAGTAGAAACTTGTGGGCTTGATTCTGAAGAGCAGCTGTATGTTAAACAATCTACAGTGGAACTTTCTAGCAACAATGGGACAGGTAGCTGTGCTAAACCTAGTATATATAAATATATATATATACACACACGCCTGGTTCTGTAACATTAATCGGGTGCTGTTTTATTGTACAGCCAAGAAGGTAATAGAACAACGATAACCAAAGAAGTTATTCATAAAGGAAAAAAAATATAAAAATGCACATTTCTTAAGCAGTACACGATTTAGGCCTCAAACATTGACTTCATTAAGTGTCGCATTGGCTGATGTTAAACAGATGCTGTTCTGCCTGTTTGTACATAAGTTGGACATAGTTTTATTTCAGAAAAGTTGTTTTCTTGATGGTTGATGATGGAAAACTGTTCGCTATTGAACTTAGTCCTCTTTGATAAAACCTGTACATATAGAAAACATATTTTATGAGAAAAATCTTATTTTCAATATTTAACTGTTATTTTATTAGAAGATGGTTGTAAATATTTTAGGTGCTGTAGTGTAAAAAGCAGACTGTAATTTTAGGTGGCAGAGGAAGTTACAAAATAAAAAAAAAAACCAAACGTTTGTGATCTATGCTGGTTTCAGGTTCCTGCTGTTAGCATTTGGCTTGCACACAGCTTAATTATTTCAGGTTATTGCCTGCCTGGATGTGTGTGTTAGGATGGCATAGTGGCATGAATTTAGTACTTGCTTATCCTCCCCCTTTAAATATTTGGTACTGATCAGAACCTGTGTTATAATATTAACTGCTATTTATCTGTGTAAAAAGAAAGGGGTTTATATGACATTTCCAGTCGGTTTAATACTTTGGTAAAATAGAGTTGGCTGGGTTTTGCGAAGAGGCTGAATGCCTTTTTTTTTTTTTTTTAAAGTATTTTTAAGAGGGAGAGAAGGTTGAAAAACGAGTTCACGTGTCACTGTTTTTCAAAGGATTCCTGAATCGTT
>VYZM01014742.1:104483-121917 GCA_013398915.1 Dromas ardeola
CAGGGAACTATTGGAGAGAGTCCAGCGCAGGGCAGCAAAGATGATTGAGGGACTGGGGCATCTCCCTTCTGAGGAAAGGCTGAGAGAGCTGGGACTCTTTAGCCTGGAGAAGAGAAGGCTGAGGGGAGACCTTATTAATGTTTACAAGTATCCAAAGGGTGGGTTTAAGGAGGATGGAGCCAGGCTCTTTTCAGTGGTTCCCAGTAACAGGACGAGGGGTAACGGGCACAAGCTGGAACAAAGGAAGTTCCAATCAAATATGAGGAAAAACTTCTCTACGGTGAGGGTGACAGAGCACTGGAACAGGCCGCCCAGGGAGGTTGTGGAGTCCCCTTCTCTGGAGATTTTCAAGACCTGCCTGGATGCAGTCCTGAGTAATGTGTTCTAGGCAATCCTGCTTTAGCAGGGGAGTTGGACTAGATGATCCCTAGAGGTCCCTTCCAACTGTGAAGATTCCGTGATTCTGTGATCTTGATTAACAGTTGTATCCTCTTTTTAACACAGAAAAAAAATCATGTTATCTTTTAAATATGGTTCATTTACTTGTTAAAATTATTTCTATTTTAATGTTCTCTTCAAAAGAACAAGTGTTCAAAATCACAGGGAACTTTTTGCTGAAAAAATGGGAAATTTCAAGTTAAATTCAGAGGTTGAATTTTTGAGTTTATAGGATACTGTTTTCAATTGCTTCTACAACAACAAGTCCTACTTAGCCTTGTCTCTTGGCAAAACTAATAGGTATTAGATTATAAAAATAAAACTGAAGAGAAAAATATCATATACAGAAGTGGTATCTGATGCCACACAAAATACATTTTTCTGCTAAAAAATGATTTGTGATTGCTACTTAGGTACTTGATTAATAATTGGTGCATACTGTTACATTGTTCCCTTAATGCGTTCCTTTTTTTAGGTGCTATTGTATACTAAAATACATTTCCATGCTCCTGTTTTCCTGTGTCTTCCAATAGAGCAAACTTTCTAATTTGGCAAATCAGTTCCTAAGAATGTGTTGTGCTCTGGTGTGCAAAAAAGTAACCTTTAATAAACCTGTAGTAACTGGCTACTTTCTGATTTGTGGAAAAAACCAAGCAATCCATAACCTATTTGTTTTATACAGGGATCAGCTTTTCCTGTCAATTATGCAAGCAGAATTATGCAAAAGCAGTGTTTTCTTCTGTAAGTATAAAAGGCCCTCCTTCTTTCCATTTCTCCTCCACACTCCCTAAAAAAAAATCTAACTTTAACAACTTGTTTTATGCTTTCCCCATTACCACATTTCTAGAAATTCCAACTTGATGAGAGTACGGCTGTCTGGATCCCATGTTGATACACAGGAGCCTAAGACTAATCCTTTGGTAAGTGTTTCATAGAATGGTATTATCTATATCTATATTGTCTTAGTAACAAAGAGGGTATACAGAAAAACTTGAATTCCTTTATTGCAGCTTTTTAAAGTTCTGTCTTAATGATGTCAAATTTGCCGTAGAGAAAGAAACAATTTAGATTATCGTTATTTGAGATTTTTTTTTTGTTATTTCCACCCCCCCAGCAGGATTTCCGTAGCTCACAGTTGCCTCTTAGTCACTTTCTTCCTTCTCTATGCAGCTGTAACTCTATGAAATACCAGCTTTTTGGCCACATTCAGTTCAGCGCTTACAGCAGCTTGGCCAGCCTGAGGCCTTTGTTTCTGGCTTGGAAGCTGGGAGCCCAGGGCTGATGAGGTGGGAAGTTCATGAAGGCATGTGGTGGATATCTTGCATTTAGAATCTGAATGCCTTGATTTTGACTCGGACCTCAGAAATACATGCTCAATCTGCATAATACATACAAGCAAGCCAAAAATCTTATAGGCAGTATTAGATCAACAGTGCAGACCCAGCCTTTCTGCCACGTCTGGTACATGCTGGATTTACTGTGCTAAACTGACTGGGGGTAAACCTGTGGGAAAATCAGTGCTTCCTGGACACATCAAGGCTTTTCGGAGGATCAGTGAGCCCAGGCCATCAGGAATTGAAGCTCTAACTGAAAGTCATAAATTTGTAACTGAAAGTCATAAACTTGTACCTGGGCAAACATAAAGGATACTATGCCTGGGGAAGCCTACTATGTTTAAAGTAGCCTGACTTCGTAAAGTGAGAATTCTGGTTACTGTCCATTATGTTCTAGTTACTGTCCATACCCAAGAGAAGTCTGAGAATTTCAGGTATTCTTACACTGCTATTTAAAATGCAAATATTGCTGCTCTAGACTTGCTTTAACGTGAGTTTCATTCTTGCTTTTGCTACTGTTGTCCTCCTTAAATTCACCTGGCATTCCCTTTCCTTTTCTGATCAAGAAATTTTACTTAAACATGGAGAAGTTAGGTATCTCTTCACACATTTGCCTTCTCTGATAAGAGTGAGAACTGTCAATCAAGGTAATACTGTCAACCTCTTGTAGATAAACTGAAATAAGCAGCTAACAGTGTGTGTTTTCCCCTTCTACAGATGGGGTGCACCGCTAATAAAATATGCAGTGCATATGTTAATTAAGGAGAACATGGAGTGGTAACTCTTGTCCTTTCTTTAAAAACACAGGTATCTATTTCAGATGAGCCAGAAACACTGTACAAGAGATTGTCCCTTTTAGTTAAAGGCCACGATAAAGCTGTGTTGGACAGCTATGAGTATTTTGCAGTGCTTGCAGCAAAAGAACTTGGCATCTCTGTTGAAAAAGTGTAAGTAAGTGATTTGTAGAGTGATGTGGTGTCAGATGCTTCTTATGACATCTACTGTAATTCAGGTTCTGTGCTTAGAAGTATTTCCTCTTTTTTGGAAGAAACAGGTGTAATCTGACATATTCTCTCAGATTATATATCTAACACTTCTGAGGTGGCAGCACAGTGATGAGAAAGCAGCAGCAGTTCTACACTCAGCACTGCCATAGTAGAAGCGTGTTTTAACTACATGAAGGATATTGATAGTACCCTAAGCACAGTTGTCAGTGCTCTAGCTTCCCTGAACTAATGCTAGTTAATAACCTGAGTATTAACCGTGCCCATGTGGGTTAATAATAAACTGTACCAGTGTATAATACTTCCTTGTAGATCTTCTAAATGTCAAATAAGAACGGTGATTTCAGCACGATCGTTCAGATAATTTGCATTAGCATCCTTTATATAAAATGAAATTTTCTTTTTGTGCCTTCTTCAGACATAAACCTCCAAAGAAAATAGAACGATTGACACTTTTAAAATCTGTACACATTTACAAGAAGCACAGAGTCCAGTATGAAATGAGAACACATTACATGTGTTTAGAGGTAAAAAAATTTTTTTTTTTTTTTTTTTAAAAAAAAGGGTGTTCTAGGTGCATGATTCAAAGACGTTAATAGATGTTAGTTCGGGAGTGAACACAAGCTTCATATTTACTTGGGCTGGGGAGGAAAGTGCAGTGAATTGCAGAAAATAGCTGACCTAGGTACATCAAATGTAACACAAGTTATTCTGAATGTACAGCCTAAATAATTTTTGGATTAAAAGGCTGATTTTGACCATCATCTTAACAGCTGAAAGAACAATTAAAAAATAAGGTAGAATTGAGGGTTGTCTTTATGTGTTTTATGCCTTTGGTTTCTGAGAATCAGTGGGATAGGAGCTTTCTCAGGAAGGGAAGATGATGCAGCTAAACCATAATCATTACCCGTTACTAAGGGTTCTGTTCTTTGTGAGTTTGGTATTTTTGAACACGCATACTTTTATGCTGTGCAACAACATGTGGCAAACTAAAACTGCGTGGGGGAAATACAAGAAAGGAAGCGTATGCAAACCACTAGCTCTGTGGCTGGTGACACAGACTTCTGTACGGTTTAGAATGCAGCTGTGGTTGACTTTCTTAGAAGAAAGGTTTGCTGCCAGCGTTTTGTGGCTCCTGGGTGTCTTACTGTATATTTGCACAGTGCTTAGCAAAATGGGACTTTGCTTTAAGTCCCCAGACACTAGTGCAGTACAAATGGCTGCCCACAGACCATAAGCACTTATTTTTACTATCCAGGAGAAACTAGAAAATCAAGAATTCACTGGAATTCTGGCTGTGCGGGATTTATAATAAGCTTGAACTTTGAGAGTATATAAAAACTGCTAATTTTTGCAAAGCCTGCAATTAATTTTATCTGATACCCACAGTGTTGTGATCCACCACTTCCATCATAATCAATGCATGTAATCACAGACAGTATGTACAATTCTGTGGAGAGAAATAACTGCTTTAAACTTACTTGAGAGTTGTGTACAGCTCAGCTGCTTCTGGTCAATATTATGGAAGCTACTGTCCCGCAAGGTGCTTGGTCCCACAGCAAGAACTAGAGAAGCTAGGGCAAACTAATTTTTTTTGTATTCTGTTTGAAGTATTAATAATAGTAGTTCATTAAAAAAACATTACTTTGTTTCAGTTAAAATATCTAACAAGCAGTACTGCTGCAGTTTACTTGGAATATGTTCAACGAAACTTACCTGAAGGGGTTGCCATGGAAGTAAAAAAGGTAAGTTTCCTTCTCGCTTCATTAACTGTTATGAGACCAAGTCCTGGTGCAAGTACTAATAACTACTGAAGTCTTCGGAAAGTCAGCGGAGGAAATGCATGTAGTTTGAAGGAACGTTTTTCTAAAGTATCAAGTAGTAAAGAGGCTGTAATGCTTAAAAACGCCACTAGGTGGCATTTTTAATCTGATAAATATCTTACACCAGAATAAATAAAGCAAAGTAGTTAGATGTTAACTAGTTGGTATAATAAATGGTTGTTTTGTTTTCCTTTTAGACTAAGATAGAGAAAATACCTGAACACATTCAGAAACCAGTTTGGGATACACTACCTCAGGTAGAAGAAACTGAAGTCAAGTCGTGAACCCGCCAGGTACTTGTCTGCATTAGTGCTGAAATATCAGCCTAATTTACTGAGACAGTCTACTGTTAAATAAAAGTTCTCTTATAAAGTAATTATATAAACTCTTGTTTCATTGAATTATTCTAACTAACTCCAGTACATGTAGATTGAACAACTATAAAGTGAAGAAGTTTAACTTTACTCTTTGATCAAGAACTATGGTCATCTATAATACAATTGTAGAATGGTAAAATGTATTTATTTTTTTATATATACAAAACTGTATATAAATATATACAAAAATTCTGTTCTCTCTTTTATACTAAATGGCTTCTGAGTTCTGAAAGACTTGCAAAATCCACTTCACTTTTTTGTAATGTTTAATGTTATGGATGCCAGATTGTTACAAACTTTTTGCTATTGCCTCTTTGAAGTAACTGAATCCCAGGTGTACATACAGCTTACATATTAACCTGTAGTAAGTCAAAAACTGCAATCTTAAAGGACATTGAGGCATATTGAGACTTTTCTAGGCTCCTACAGTTCCAACAGCCTCATTTCCAGACTTAGTAACTGCTTGCAAAAAGAAGAACACAGTGATCACAGTACAAACCTGAGAATTCCACAGTCTTGTGTGTCTGACTTAAGTGCGTTTAGAACCATGTTGTAAAAGCAAATGGATACTAGTGTCAGTGTGGATAGGACAAACAGTGCATTAAGTGTTTTAGTTCACTGCAGGGGAAGGTACAGCCTTTTTCTAAACTGGCTGGGTTGGTTATTGTGTAAACCCAGTCTAGCTGGACACTACTTCTGCTTAGAGGGGAAAACCAGTACAAATGGCAAAGAGTGCTCAACCGCTTTGAAGATTAGTTCACGGTGAATCACAGGAGATAATATTAGGTGCAAAGCCATCATCAACTTCATCTTCAGATTGCATTAAGCACTTCTACCTTTACTAGGTTAACAGGAAGGGCACAGCTGCAGGAATCTGCTTTGGTATTAAAGGAGTGGCTTTGATTTGACTGCTATTAAAAGAATTTACAGAAGGAATAGCCAACTGGGTCACAGGACGAGAAAACCAGAGAGGCTGGATCATACTTGTCAAGAGCACTCAAAGGTTTCTACAGTCACAAAAGAAAAGCAGCCCAGTGTTATTATCAGACAGAAATGGACAATCTTAGTGGGAAATAGCTGAAAGACAAGAAACCAAGTTTATGCTTGAAGATTGTCCGCATTTTCTGTTTTAGGAGTGATATTTCAAGACAGTCAATGTAGCTGGTATCACTCGTGGTAGAAAATAAGCTGCCTGTGCATCTTCTACAACATGCCTCAAAAACCAACAAAAAAAAGAAGTTAGTCAAAGCCCTTATGGGAAGATACACTGCCTAGTTCTCCCTTCAAGGTGTTTGCTTTCCTCAGTTTCAAGCTATTCTTCCTTTCTTTCATTCCTAGTATTCAGTTATAATAGCATTTCTTAAAGTCATGTCAGACACTATATAATGTGAAGGAAGAAACTGTGAGCTGACCTCGTTAAATAAAGCTGATGCTTCAGAGGAAGAGCCTCTTTCAAGTCTGTGTTATATTTTCTTCAAATTTGCCATGCTTCCATGGCTTAGTTTTGCATAAGCCACCTGCCAAGTTCAAGCTATATGTAGTATTGAAATGTGACTGTGCTCAGTACCAAGTCTTTCCACATCTTGATTTGATGCATGGTAAGATTAAGGGGTTGTCTTCTATTGTCTTTGGTGTTCTCCTCTCAGCCTGCAGTTTTTGGCTAAATGGCCAGTCAACATGGCTTTTCAGTTGGCTAAGTTTTAGTTATCAGACCTAAATAGAACAGACTTAGGAGACAGCCACAGAAAGTATTAACCCATGCAAGCAACCCTCTGGTAGGAGGGATAGCTGATCTTGGGAAAGGTATATTATTAGAGAATTTCTTGCTTCCAGCCTCATTGTATGCTGGGGAAAGCCAGTGTATATTTTAAGTGATCTCTGGACCTTAACTGTGTTGACAGAGCTATGGCTAACTGCCATCACAGATCATCTCCATCCCGAAAAAGCACAATGACTGTTATAGACCAATATTTACTGGCACTGCCGTCTCCTAACCTCAGTAGGCCACACTTCTCATCCGTATTTTTCCCTGTATGAAACTTCCCCACATTTAACACTGTGATCCTTCCCTGCTTCCTCTGTCCTCCCCTTCACATTTAGGTGTTTCCTGAGGCATAACAACATGTTTGTCTGTATCTCTGGTTATGCCTTTGCATAACACCGTAACAATGCAATAGACTCTGGTCATCTTTTTCCATCTACTAGTGGCTTTCCTACTTTCACAGAATGTTCCTGATCCTCACTTATAAAACCTCAGATAAACTATTTTGTTGTATAAACTATTTCCATTCTATATTTCTTTTCCCATTCTTTTACTGCATGCTTCTGCAGTTCTGATTTCTGCCACCTTTCTTAGCAAATGCCAACACAACACTCCAGTCATTGCTTTAGGTCTTGTCTCAAGTCATCTTTCTGCCTACTGACCATCTTGTCTCATTTTCAATCTGAAAATTTTTAGTTGGATTTTAGAGGAAGTTAGTAAAAATGCCATGCCTCATTCCATTTATAAACATCAGTATTTGAGCATGTTGCATTGCGTTCTTATGAGTAAGACGTTCAAAGCCTTAAATGATACCTAGGCAGACTTGTAATCTGTCTGAAGTGCCCACGTTTGCGTTCATACAGCAAAATTGCCAGAATCGCCAATTTCATGCCCTGAAATGAAGACAACATACGCCACACAGGATGTTCTATGCATCACAGCAAAGCATTCCTGCCTTCCTAGAACACCAGTTTGAATCTGACGGAGTCAAACCACAGTCGATATCGCTGTATGTGTATCGTCATAGAATATCTCAAGGTGGAAGGGACCCGTAAGGATCATTGAGTCCAACTCCCTGCTCCTCACCAGACTACCTAACACTAAACCATATGACTAAGAGCATTGTCCAGATGCTCCTTGAACTTTGACAGGCTTGATGCCGTGACCACTTCCCTTGGGAGAGCCCATTCCGGTGACTGACCACTCTCTTGGTGAAGAACCTTTTCCTGATGTGCAAGCCCTTGTAAGAGAACTAGCAGTTTCCCCTTAAGGAGAGAGAGGGACTTTCAGATGTGGAACTGAACTAAATCCTTAGGATCAGTTCAATATTGCTGCCTTTTTTATAAAGGAAAGATGAGATTAAAAGACTTGACAGCGTTCAGTAGCGAAGCTTGACTTTCAATATCCAGTAGCCTGCAGTCTCACCCTATCAGGGTGAGAATCAGGACACAGATTCTTAATCCTGCTGCTCTCACTCCTGGCTGACACTTCATTAGTCCCATTTAGCAAACAAGTTTAACTTAAGTCAGTCATTCAGAGGAGGTGTTAAAATGTTTGGTTAAGCTAATGCTCTGTCTTTCTAGATGGAGTTTTACTATGTATGAACTCAGGTTGCAGGTTTATTGTTGCCTAATTACCTTTGCTTTCCTTCCCCCCGATTCAGGTTTCCCTGTAAAATCTGTGTGTGGCATTCAAGGATAGACACCTCTAGTCTGAAATCCAATCAGGTTCCTTCTATCTTCTTGCACACAGCTGTGTTCAGTTCTAGCCTGCTGGTATACCCTCACAGACCGCTTTAGAACATCTTTAATAGAAAAGAACTGAAAATACTCAAGATGACCAATGAGCAAGTATTTGAAGGCTAAGGCAGACAACCCAAACTATTTGTATTAACAGAAAGAAAATGGTGCTCTTCTGAGTACCGTTCCTTAATGTTAGAAGGCTGCTTTATGACCATCCTTAGGCTTGTATGGGTAGATGTCTAGCATTATCTGCCAGTATGAGAAAATACTTTCCCAAGGGTCATAGAAAATAGATTCCAATGCAGAGCTGTTACAGAAACCCACAGAGTGTTAGCAAATACTGAAAAAAGTATCATGAAGGCTGTTGCCAGATATGACGGTGAACTTCTTCATTCCATCAGTGGTTAGGCTGTCTCAGTCTAAATAGGAACTCTGCTTAATATTGGCACTGAAGATAGACAAAGTTTCAAGTCCATTCAATCTTTAAAATCCTTGGTGACTGCCAGTAAGCTGGAGGTGGATTTCATTCCACAAATAGTTTGTGACTAACAGCTTCCAGCCCACTTTAGGTGTAAAAAAATGTATCGACTGATATATTATGTAAATAATATATAACATCTGTTCATAAAATTTTCAGGTTTGTAGAATAATCTAAAACTAAGTCCAGAGCATTCACTTACATTATTTTTCTTTGAACCATTTAAAAGTTGTCAGGAAGGCTCAGTTCAAAGGCAGTTGTGGCAGAATCCTATTAGTTATGGATTAAAAATATTTTTAAAACAGTCTAAATTATCCTGCATTTCCAGGATACCCAGTGTTCATTTGGCCTATCACCGTATCTTTCAGTACAAAAAAAAAATTGTGAACAGTAATTTCAGTATCATTTAATAAGGTATTTAAAGATGCAGTCCGAATTTGTTCTCAGCCTTTCATCAAAATGCTCTAGAGCATGTACTTACATTTCTTATATGTGCCAGGAGTCATCAGTCATGCCTGGAATGTTACTTCAATTTTGGTTTCAACAGTCAGTCTCAATCATACCACCACCACAACTTAATTGTCATTTTACCTTTAATATGACTATACAGCAGGCTTCTTGCTTTAGAAGCCTTTTCTGCCAGTCTCTGGATTACATGTGCCAGGAAATTAATTACTAGCTATCTGTTATTCCAGGGAGCATTGGAAATAAAGCAAGTCCAAGGAAAAGTCATTTACCCGGGAAGTCATAACATGAGAAAGTTGTGCTCTTTGTGTAGTAAAATGCTGTAGTTCAAATTGCTTCAAGTCTGGTATTACTTTAGATCAAACTGCGCGAAAACAGGCAGAGCCTAGTATTTGTCCCTTCAAATTAGAAATTTGGGAATAGAACCTCACATGCTGATCGTGGCTTTTCCTAGCAAGCACCATCCACCCTTCCTCTAGTTTCCACGCTTTTGCAGCCACAAAAAGTGCCCAACTGGCTTTTAAAAATGTCTTTCCTATCATAAAAGTTAGGGAGATTTCTTGCTCCTATTGAAACAGTTTGTCCTCAGGTTTCTCTCTAACTAGTTTGCTATGGTCTTCTCAAGTTCAGGGTTTTTTTTTCCCCACAAAAGTCAGTATTCACCCTTGTCCATTTGTGTGTTGAAAAGTGGAAGTTAACATTTCTGACAGTCACTCATAAGACAACCATAATAAATTGCAAAGGGCCTCAGACGATCTGAGTGTGTGACAGCGTATCAGTGCACCAGGGAATGGGTGTACCTCTGTATGCCCATACATACTTGGTGCCTCAACTGACCCAGTTTCTTCACAATACAGGAATCAGAGAGCTATTTTATTTACAGTAAGAATGTTAAAAAAAACCCCAAACCTTTTAATATAAGCGATTTATTTGTTGACGTAGGTGCACACAGCGCATGTAACATTTCTCTTCTAAACGTTTTTCTACATACTTTTGTACAGTAAGAGGACAGCATTGTGGGATTTGGAGTTTTGTCTCCCTCTAAAAAAAAAAGTTGCTGTCTTACTGTTCAGTCCAAAATTCCTCGTTCTTTTAACAAAAAGTACCTTGCTTTGGAAGTGCTATCTATTGAATTACAAGAAACACAATTGATAAAAAGTACGTGTTTTATTTCTGCTTCAATAAAATGCCACTTTGATAGTATTAAAAAGCACGCAATCAGTGTATCACATCTGCTGATGCAGGGACTTTTGTACATCAGCGCATTATTATCGCTCAGCTTTCATTCCCTCCTGCCATGTAAATATTAACTCTTCTTTGCTTCAGTATTAGAATATGGTTCCGGTTCAAAATAATAGGTTTGTGGGGTTTTTTTTTTTTACATTAGTTATTGAAAACAACATTTATAGGGCCTTTTCCCTGAGCCGTTAGAGTACAGAAGTTTCACCTGTTGCTCAGAGGAAGTTAAAATATCTACATTATGGAGACACAGTGACATCATAACTGAGTGACACCAACAAGACTCCAAATATGTTCAGCAACTAGAACCGATTAGAGACGCTTTAGCCTGTGGTGGTCATGCTGCTAAGAAATTAAAGAACAAAAGGTTTAGTTTGCCATCAGAAATCAAAGGCAGTGATGAAACTTTCAGACCAACACAATCATTCTGTATTATCCAAGAAGGAACATAAAAAATAAACCCATGTTCTATACATAGATTAGTTTAGTAACTAGTAGGCAGAAAAATGAATTCTAGTATTTTAAACAAGATCAATTTTCATCTGACCAGTTCTTCCCTAATATTGGCACCCACTCAAGAGCAGAGAAAGTCATAATGCAGATTTCTTTCCTCTTTTCTCTAGCGTCTCATTCAAATCTGTACCTCTCCTTCACGTTCAGACATTGAATAATCTGTCCCAGTGCAGGGTATCAAGGGTTGGAAAATACGTACTGCAGAACTAGTTTAAAACACTGAAAAGAATGCATCCATTTTTATGGGTGTCCCCTGAAGGTTTAGGTCTATGTCTTCATCTCCTTCTTTCACGTTCCGTTTTCCATTTCTGGCATATAAGCTGGAATGCACATGTCTACCACGTTGTCAACTGAGCTATCTACTGAATTATATATGCTTCTACATAAATGTTTGTGGGTTTGGTGTTTTTTAAGCTGATGTTGCTATAGACAACACGTGGATTCAGGCAGCTTACGTGGTTAGCGTACATCGGATCTTTCTAAAATGCTTCCCCTCCCCCCAAAATAAACAGACTAACATTTTAAGATATGCTTTCTTATTCTCTATATTCCATATTTTTTCACTGTGTAAGCTTGGTAGTTCTTTAAAGAATATTAAATTCATTGTAGTGTTTTTTGCATTAACAACACATTACAGTGTCATTAAACATATCAGCCATTTTCTTGTCAAAAGAAATGCAGCTTGATTTTCAACACCATCACTCAAAATACAGCTCTCACTGGCAAAAACAAAAGCAGTGACAAAGCAGTTTCTAAACTTAGTTTCCATCAGCAAAATAAGAATATTAGGCTAAATATGTCTCTTTGAGAACAGATATTTAATACAAAAGCACCCAGGAGTTCTGTTCTTAGCCAAATTAGTTTTGCTTAAGAATAAACAAACAAGCAACTTGCATATGTAAGTAAAAAGTATTTGCTTGAATAACAACTTCTTGATCATTAATGCTAGAGAAGGAGGGATAAAAAAGTTTTAAAAATCTGTTGCTTTAAATATGGCCACACTCTGCTCTTTCAATAGGTCATCATACCACCTCCAGTTATCTTCAAAGGGCGATTGTGTTGCCCTTTAGAAGACAAGCGCATCATTCTTTCACCAAAAAAGTCATGCCACATCCTGAAAGTCCTGCAGCTGAACCGGCCCGCTGAAATGGCCAGCTCCAAAGGCACTCGGGTTCTTGTGCAGGGAACTTCCAGTTTTGTTAAGTAGCCTGTGAGTAAGTAGAAAGTTCAGGGGTTTTTTGTGATAAAAATTTCATTTTGTATTTTAAGTCAGCAGCTGCCAAACATTATATTCGGTCATAGCTCTACTTTTTTATTTTCGCTGGTATTTATTTTCTTATTATTCTCTACATTTATGCAAATAGCACATCAGGGCAATATCAAGGTACTTGCCTTTGCGTAGGTGCCAGCTGTTGACAGGAAAGGAGTGATGTATACAAAGAGGCAATAGAGAAGACTAAGCAAGGATAGACTGAGATGAAGGAAGAAATGAACCTCCTCTCTTGCCTTTCACACTGCTTCAAGCCAGTATCTGAAGAGTTATGCATCTTTCTTTTTATTACATGCCACAAAACAGTGTATAGTAAATAAATCAGCTTTCAACTTTATAAACTATATGCTACAATCTGTGGCGTAAATTCTACTGCCTAAGTACCTTATGGCAAAATTATTTCAAGTTTAGCTCTCCATTTTTGCGTTTGGATGGGAAAAGAGTGTGATCAATACATTTATTCCAATTGAAAATATCACTAAAATGAAAAAATGGCATCTCACAAGGGAAAAGGCAAAAGTAGATGCAGAAAAGCATAAAAGTGAGCGCTGCACTGATAAATGAGACAAAAGAATGAAGGCAGTAAGCTAACAACAAGGAATCCTTTACGTTTAAATTAGCAGAGTTCTCTAAAATAAAGGAAGCGGCTTTTATAAACCATGTGTCTCTGGAACATGTCACACAGATGAAAGTGCTGAAGATACACAGGTAGCAGAGCAGACTTCTGCTGACGGGGTTTAATCGTGGCTGCTGACAGAATTAGGTCAGCAGAGCAGATTACAAATAATTCAAGCTTTTTGCCTTGGTTTTCTTTCCAATGTTATTGCTGGAATCAAAGACGGTGCTGCAGAGGAAATCTGTGAAAAGAAGATTGCTGGTGACATGTTATGCTAGCAACTAGAAGCTCCAATGTAGGTGATGTGATTTCACTTCAGAAATGCAAGTTCAGCTAGCAACTTGGTTTGAAATTTTTAAGTTGATGGAATGATTAGCAATAGCATTTGATTTGGAACGGAGTTGTGGAAAAGCTGTGGAGAGAGCCTGCGGGGAACCAGGTTTGGCACTCCCCCTGCCTTTCCCTTTCCCCGCTGCTAGTTCAGGCGTCCCCCACCATCCCTCGCAGAGGCGAGGCCCCCTCTGCCTGCTGACCCGCTGCTCCCACCTGCGGGGAGGGCTTCAGGAGCACCAGGTGGGCTCTGCGTGTACCCACCGCCAGACCCCGCTGCGACAAAAGGGACATGGCCTGGAAAGCATGTCGGTGCCGGATGGCTGAGCTGCCTGCACAGGTTATGTGCACTCCCACTGCCGAGGTGCCGGCCAGCCCTGTGCACAGCTCTCACTGCTGACAGGAGCAAAAATTAATAAATAATAATAAAAATAAAAATAAAAGGATTATCATACCACAACAGATGGCTACATGCTTTCCACTCCCGTGGCATATCAAGGTCAGTGCTGCTTTGCTGCCTGTGCCTCACCACGGAGAAGCTGAGGTGTTAATCTCCTAGGGAGCACATCTACTAAGACACACTTGTGAATGGCAGCACAATGTTTTCAGTAGTTCACAAACAGTTTAATCCTAAACACCAAATGCGGCCCAGGCAGGATCTCACACGAGGTGTAGGGAGGAGGGAGGAAGAGTCGAGCAGAAAGGGAGCAGCAGTCCCAGGGGTATAATTGGTTTTGAGGGTGAAACTGAAGTCAGGATGAAGGAAAAAGGGGGACAGGAGCTATTAAGCTACAGGCCCAAATCTTGCAGGCAGGTAGGACACTATCCCCGTTATTGCCAGAAGAAGTGTGAATAAATGATCACAGAAGCAAGTGCTGGAGTTCAGAGCATCACAGAAGAACAAGATAAACGCATTTTTAATTCACAAGGCAACATTAAAAAGCAGAATGAAACTCAACTAAGTAGTGAAATATTATCATAGCCAGAATTTTTGAAAAGAGACACTTTAAAACAACAGTTAAATCCAAGCTATATCCTTACTACTACCGAGTTCCTGTAATTTCCCTTTTGTTTTCACGGAATCTTCAGAGTCGGAAGGGACCTCTAGAGTTCATCTAGTCCAACTCCCCTGCTAAAGCAGGATTGCCTAGAGCACATTACTCAGGACTGCATCCAGGCGGGGCTTGAAAGTCTCCAGAGAAGGGGACTCCACAACCTCCCTGGGCAGCCTGTTCCAGTGCTCTGTCACCCTCACCGTAAAGAAGTTTTTTCTCGTATTCAAACACGTACATGAATGCACAAGCTGCCAACTGTTCACTACCTTAGCAGTTGTACCCAAGTTCAGTCCCCAAAAAGCTCCCGAGTCCTCATAGTTCAGCTCTGAACAGTGACTCCTCCTCTTCCTGCGGTCTCCCAGTGCTGAACTGTAGAAGTCAATAAGCAACAATTATTGCAAAATACAAATAAACCTCCTTTTTCACACTTCTGACAGAGGTGGGATGGATTGGCAATATTTTGCCTCTTACAGACCATGGCTGCCAACTCCACAGAAAAACCTGGTAGTCGGAAATAGTTCATTTTAGTCAGTGGTGTTACACGAGTTGGCTTTGACAGAGCCTGCGAAGGGAATTCCTACCGCCGGGCCACAGCTGGCTGCTGCTCCCGTGTACCTGCTGGGGGTGTGGTGGCTAGAACCATGCAGCTGCTCACTCACTCCCGCCGGTGGGACGGGGGAGAGAATTGGAAGAGTCAAAGTGAGAAAAAACTCGTGGGTTGAGATAAAGACAGTTTAACAGGTAAAGCAAAAGCCACGCGCACAAGCGAAGCAGACCAAGGAATTCATTCACTGCTTCCCATGGGCAGGCAGGTGTTCAGCCATCTCCAGGAAAGCAGGGCTCCGTCACACGTAATGGTTACTGGGGAAGACAAATGCCATCACTCCAGACGCACCCCCCGTTCCTCCTTCTTCCCCCAGCTTTATATGCTGAGCATGACGTCACATGGCATGGAATATCCCTTTGGTCGGTTGGGGTCAGCTGTCCCGGCTGTGTCCCCCCCCAGCTTCTTGTCCCCCCCCCCAGCCTGCCTGCTGGCGGGGTGGTGTGAGGAGCAGAAAAGGCCTTAGGAGCTTAGCAACAACCAAAACCACCAGTGTGCCACCACACTATTCCCATCCCAAATCCAAAACACAGCATTACGCCAGCCGCTTGCAAAAAAAGTTAACTCTATCCCAGCGGAAACCATGACAGGAGCTACTCACTCAGTAAAGCGGGTCAGTGGAATGATCTGGATTAAGACAACGCCCTCCGCACCAGGAGGGCTTATCTGTGAAGTCAGACAACTTTACTGGTGTTACTGGACGGGCAGCAGTATTAACTACACGCAGCAGTAACTGCTGGGGGCTTCTGCGTAACTGAAGTGCAATTAACATGCTTACTCGCTTCAGCCAAATCCACGGATGCCCTCAGGTCAAGCTAGACTACCTAGAAGCTACAATCACCACCTGCTAAAACTTTTTTCTCCAAAATATTCCATGCCTCCCAACATATTTGGAATTATCTGGCTTTCACATAGTTCTGGTACTCTTTTCTCCAGGAGACAAACTGGAATCTACTGTACATACTTTGCAGGAGGGAAAGCATCAGTAAACTGCATTATAGCCCCATTTATAGCCCCTCCTTACCAAGGATCAGAGGAGTTTCTGCTAGGTCATGCAGAAACATGCGGGTATAAGGAATATAAAGAACTTTAAAGCAAAGAATTTAGTTTGAATTTAGTTTCTTATTTGACATAATGTTAAGATGGTTTCTCGGGAATTGCGTATCTCTGTGAAGCATTAGACTTCCCCCTTAGAGCAGCGTTCAGTGAGATTCAGCAGTCGGATGTTAGAAGATCCAGAATTTAGTGTGATTTCATTTGGAGCTTTGATTTTACCTTTTACTTAGATTAAAGCAGTCTGGACGTTAACGACTTCTGTTGGGCCTCCTCTTCCTCCTCCTGTAGCTTTATTGTAGAGGTTTTCTCAGAAATCGCGTGGCTTTCAGCAAAGCGCTGCAGACCAAGGCTCAGTTTGGGAAGATGCTGTAGCTCCAGTAGTGTGTGGGTCAATGTGCCACTTGCAGCATCCCCCGTTGCGTGCAGAGGGCCAGTCTCGTAGGTAGGTTGGACTCCATTTAGGTTATTGCTGCTTCTGCATCGAAACAGAGATCAGAAGTAACCTTGCATTAATTATAATGCTGCAAGAATACAAAAAAAAAAAAAAAAGCTCAGAGCTTCCTGTTAATGACCGTTTCCAGAGCACAAATTGGAGTTTGTGCAGATGCCCTGCGCTTGCCTAATTGATGTCGAAAGAACAAAATTGAAAGTTTATCAAGAAGTTTCTGTTGGGACGTGGTTGAGGCATCAAATCCCTCACCTTGAACGGGATGTGAAACAAAACGATGTGTCTTATGTGTTCTTTTGCAGTTGCTGACTTAGACGTAAGATACCAAAATGTAATAACTTCGGATCACAGTCGAGCCGAGAGTACATCCCAAACTAACCTCGGGTAATTATCATACACACCCCTTTGGGAATAACGAGCATGCTAATCAGGTAACTTCACTAAACGTTTTAAACACGAGCTCAGATGCATAGTTGGGAGTATAGTATCGGTAAGAGTGATGAGTGACTCGACTCATCCCCTGTATTTTATTGTTCCTAAATAATCGGGCGGTTTGAAACGCCAGGTGTGCTGGCTATTGTTAAACAGCGGGTGCTCAGTTCTGCAGAGCTGAAATAAACCCAAGTATCTCGACTGGGTGCGTTGACGGTCTCTCTCTCACGCCGGGTGGGGAACCCTTATTTAGGGACAACATAATCATAGCCCCGAATGCGTACGGGGGAAAAAGATTACGCTAATAACGCCCAATAGCTTCAAGTTGCGGAGAATGCGGCGCAAGTGTTCGCAGCCTCCTCTGCCCACCCTAATTTGTACCGCGGCCTCTCCTTCCCCCCCCGCCGAAGGGGCGACTCGGGCCCCGCCACCACCGGGCTGCGGGCCC
>VYZM01014742.1:122112-140151 GCA_013398915.1 Dromas ardeola
GCCGGCAGCCCGGCTGCCCTGGGGCTGCGGGCCCGAACAGCCCCGCTCGGCCCCGGGCGGCGGCCGGTGCCCCGCGTCCTTCCCCTGCGCTCCCGAGGGAAGGAGGGGAGCGGCCTCTGCGTTTTGCGCTGCCGCCCCTGAGCTTGAAATCCGGAAGGAGGCGGGGAAGGCAGAAAATCTGGGCTCGCATTTGCTTGCAAGGAATGTCGGAAAGTCTTCCCGAGCAGCCCGGCGGCTGGCGTGAGGCGGGCTCCGCTTTTGCCGCG
The DNA here is from genome assembly GCA_013398915.1 of Dromas ardeola. Taxonomy (NCBI): domain Eukaryota; kingdom Metazoa; phylum Chordata; class Aves; order Charadriiformes; family Dromadidae; genus Dromas; species Dromas ardeola. The sequence goes on from VYZM01014742.1 coordinate 122,379, forward strand.
GGGTCAGTCCCTTGGCTTGTCAGGGCTCCAGCTTTGCCACCCCTCGTTCCACCTCCTGTTCTGATCCCGCGAAGTCTGCGAAAGTGCAGCACTGGCGGTCTGGTGTGTCCAGGAGCCTGGCTTCCCCCGCAGGGTGCCCGTCTGTCAAAGGGCACCGTACGTTTGGACCCCCGTGTAAACTTGCGAGGAATGAGCTCCTTAGTCCGAATGCTGCGTGATCTGATGCTGCTGTAAAGTCTTAGAAGCCCGCGAGGAAGACGCTGTCAGGTCACCCATTCACTTTAACATTATACGCCTTTAGTGGCAGTAAACAGCATTAAGGTCTGTCACTTATGTGTGCCCTGGGACCCTCTCGGCATGTGTGGCTCGGGGGGGAAGGCAGAGTCCTGGCCTAACGGGGAGCAGCATCCTCTGCCTCGCCCTGTGCGGTGACGCTCTGACCCCACTCAAGGCTCCCCATCTTTTTGAAAGAGTTGAGGTTAGTTTAAGCCCAGCTTGTACAGAGTCTTGTTTGCAGATTTGCAGTCCTAACGCTATTTAATTAATGCTGTAGTATGTGTCTCTTTCCTTACTTCACAGATCAATATTTAGTGCTAGAGGTAACTTTGTTGTACAAACTACCATTGTAGTTAGATTCCTTAGATTCCTTTTAGCACCTCGTCTTCCAATTAAAGCCAGATTCTGCTTTAAAACATTTGACTTCTCAATCAGTTATAATGCTTGAGCACTTGGGCTTCAGATATGGAGTGTAGCATCACCTGAGAGAGTAACATCTCCGGGTTACTTTTCTTTTAACTTCTCTAAAACTTCTATAACTCATCAGTTCCTTCTCCACCTCATCTCTTTTACCCTGTGTGTAACATCATTGACAGAGTAAGATATTTCAGTGCTTTCTTTTCAGGGTTTCTGGAAGACCAGAAGCAACTCAAATCTGTGAATTGGTAATATATTTTTTATTTCTTCCTTTCATTTTTGTGTAGTGGAGTGAAGCACTTAGCATTTTACATTACCGACTTATTCAGGTTATTCCGTTTAGAATACCTGCGTTTAGGGAAAAAAAAAAAAAGAATTTGATTTTTGTGTAGCTCTGAATTGTTCTCTACTCAAAACTCTAATACCATGAGAGGGCAGAAGCAGCAGGAAATAACGTAGCTCTTCTTGGGTTTTTTGCATATTACTTAGCCACAGTGAAAAGTAAATCTTGCTTTAACTTGTTTTAATAAGGTTAATAAACTTAATGTTGCATAAGTTAGGAGATGTTTCATTCTCTGTTGAACGAAGAAATATGTTAATGCTCATTCCTCTTCTTCAGATTACCAGTGCTTTACTTTTTCTTCAGTCAGGATTTGGTAACCTTCTTTGTCATCAGATTAATAAAAGATTTCAAAGTTTCAGTGTGGAAGAATTAATTAGTTTTGTTTATTTGTTTCCCTTAGCAATTTTTTTGCATTAATACCCTATTTGCTGGTTTTTCTTCTTTGGGCTGAAAGGAGCTAAGAAAGAAATAAATGGCGCTGTGCTTATCCTCCTGCTTTCACTATAATTTTGGCTATAACCTCGCACACTGTCGTTGGTTTTTGCGAGCCCGGGACAGAACTGGCTCTGAGTCTGGCTTCTTTGAAGCTTAGAGCTTTACAGCTGAGCGAAACCTGACCGACTCCCTGGTGGGCTGTTGTCAACTGACAGCTATTTCACTTATCTTCTTGAAAGCCAGAAGCTTTTTCAGTGTGCTCTGTCCCTTGTATGTGTGCCCTTCTACAATTTTTGCTCCGTGTGTGGTTTTCTTAGGAAAATCCGGTGCCAGTTCAGTAAACGCCTTGTCTGTAGAGATCAAATGTCCTCACTCAGCTGAGACTGAAAGAACCAAATTTTGTGATGCTCTAAGTCAAATCAGTGCAGAGTGAGGCACTTCAGCCGTAGTCTACCAAGATGCTTTCAAAATCTAAATGGAGGTGTCCGGTGTACCTATTTGCATACAATGGTGGTTTTTGAAAAATTCCACTGCATCTGCGTAAGGGTAGGATGGGAGTGGGAAAACATAACATGAGAACTGGAGGTGAGGGTATTTGCTTGCTGCCTATTAGGGTGTTACTGTTGTTGGTATTACACTTGTGTTTTTCCCTTCCAGTCTGAGAATTCTGATAAATCGAGTGCGGAAAGCGATTCGGAGACTGAAGTGGAACAGGTCTCTGTATATCATAAGCTCCTGGCTACCCTGAAGACCTCTCCTGAGTCTGAGAGTGAGGAAGAAGATGATGAAAGTGAATCAGAAGCAGCTGGGGAAAGTGAGGCAGAAATGGACAGCGAAGGGTCCCAGGAGACCGGAGAGGCAGATGGAGGTGAAGAAGATAGGAATGATGTACCACAGCAGGAAGAAGGTAGTTTGTCTTTTCCTATGCTTTGGTAAATGTTGTTACAGTTAGAAAGTTTGAATAACATATATTTTTAGCCAGGATCCTGGTGTAGACTGGGTTGTTGGCTGGGCTCTCTTCTGGCTTGGGGACTCTGTTGCACCATTGCCTCTGTGTGGGTGGGAGCAGCAGCTGCCGCTGAAGGATTTAGCAGGGGAGAAGGTAGCTGTGCTCATTTTCCGGCAGACAGCCCGCTGCTGCTTCCTCAGATGTTGTTTGTGCGGCAGCACAGGGGAAATCCACATGGAGCAGCATACCAGGGGTTCTCACCCACTCATGGGAGACGCAAGCTGTTCTCTCACGCAGCATCTGGCTTGGCTGCTGCCACCGAGAGGAGGGAAAGGTTTGCCTCGTAGCAGAGGAAAGAATATGTAAATTGGAAGGAAACCCCCATCTTTATGACGAGGCATCCTCATTCATGAAGACCGCAAAGAAATTCTGGGAGAGAGGAGTCAACTTTTTATTATTTTCAGTTATTTGGGGTCTTTGGAAACTAAAACTTATATTCCCCAAAGAGGTTATTTCTTTAATCTTCTCTGGGGAAACACATGTTGTGTATTCTGTAACATTTGGCACGCTAGCCAAAAGTCGTCTTTACTGTAGAATGCAAAGCCTGCTTTTATCTTTTTGGATAGAGTATTGGGAGAAAAAAATTGGTAGCTCAAAGGGAACAAGCAAGCTAGCAGGAGGTATAGCTTCAGACCGTAACTTTTCCAGGAGAGTGTAACCCATTTCTCTCTCTAACAATTCACAGCTACAGACACAGCAGAGCAGACGCTTGGCCAAGAGCCGGCTGATGGCGCAGATACCTCTTGTGACCCAAGTCATGAAGCAATTGAGGAGTTTACTGATGTGAAACACGAATCTGAATTTAGCTTGGAAACCAATTTCATGGAAGAGGAGAGTGGAGATTGCAATGCAGATAAGAGAGACAGCAATTCTTCACGAGCCTTTTCAGAAGGTAAAACACAGTATGTTTGTGTTTAGTCATCTGCCTCTAGAGGAGTGTCTGTGGATGTGTAAATTATCAAGCACCCTAATGATATGCTATATAGCTTCTGAATTCTTCCACTACATTATTCATTGTATTGCCCACATGTGAGCTGGTTACATAAGGGATGCCTAATGCTAATGCAGACGTGTAGCTGAACCATTTGTTTTCTGTAGCCCCTGCGGACCGGGATTTGCATGTAGTTTCTGTTATGGCCGATAAAGCTTAAAGTATCAGAAACTAGAAATATGCATGGAGGGTGTTCCCTTGTTCTATTGCTTTAATAGTAGTTTAAAAAGATCGTGTAATATGAAGCACTTGACTGTGGAAGATATTCTTGGCACAGACAGCACAGGAGATAATCACAAAGCTGACCTGTGAGGGCATCCTTCACAACCCAGTGGAGTTAGAGGTGAGATTCTGGGAAGCTTGGGACAGCCACAGTAATTTAGACAAATGCTCAGGGCTCTCTGAATTTTGAAGGTTATGCAGACGAGTCCGACTGCACTAGGGTCGGGAAGGCATGAGGCATCAGTGGTGCATCTGCGTGGTACCTTTTAGGGGTGTAGCCCAGAATCTCAACGCCGCAGTGCGCTGATGGGTGCAATCTGAGCTCCAGTGTTGGAGTTGTCCCACCATGTGTAATACAAATAGCTGTGTGCATGGGTGTGTGATCTTTTGGTGATATGCCACACATTGGCACTTGCAGAGCTTCTAGTCGTATTTCATGCTTTGTGGTTTTAATATCAGATGGCATGGTTTGAGAGAGAGAAATATGTTTGTAGCATCCCTAGTGATGCTGGCTTGTCATCCTGGAGCAGCAGCTGACATTAGATCTGGGAGGCAGCCTAGTTGATACATGAAATGTGTGGAAGCATCGAAGGGCCATGTGATAGAAAAAACAGCTCGTTCTTGTTACCATGAGAATATTACTTAGTCTGTTGGCATTGCATTTTAATGAGAACCGTAGCTCTCCAACTGCATGCTAAGTATCCTAACAGCTTTGTTCAACCTCTAAATGATGCACTACTTTTCAGTGGGTTCCTGTAGTTTGGAAGTGGCTTTATAATCTATTACAGAAAATGAGTCACCTAAGATAGCAGAAGGGGGATGGATTTCTGGTCCTGAGGTCACTGGAATTCCTGAAAATGCTTCACATTATTCCCTCTACTTTATCTGACAAACGCTGGAATCAGGAAAACTCAACTGAAGAGAGAACCTGTAGTAAAATGAAATGGTATTCTGTTCATTTGTGTTGCTGGGAAGATATTTTCAACAGTGTCGTAATTAGCAAATGTCTTGACTTTTGCCTGGATAACTTGTACGTGGGCTAGATATCCTTTGGCAAGCACGAGTGTTCTCTAATTAGTTTTCTTTATGCGGTGAGTGCTGCTGTGCTGCAAGCAGTGTACAGAGCTTGGTTTTCAAACTAAGCTTTGCATGTGACTTGTGCATGCCAGTGTCTTTGAATATAATATGAGTTTACAGTTCCTTGCCTCTCCTTTCCTTTCCAAAAGAAATGCTGATTAGATAAATCAGACTTTTGCTCACGTCAGGCAATTTTTGCCACCCTTCCCCAAAACCTGCCTTTCTCTGCTTTATCACAAACTGTGTGTGTGTGTGTGTGTAGATATATATTTATATATATCTATATATATCTATGTATCACTGGCCAAAGATGCAAAGCCCTGGGCAGAAATGTTTATAAATTAAGAAAGGCAGTAAGTTCACTTGGGTCTTTACTATTGACAACCTGTGTCACCTGCAAGGGATGGATGCGTCAGAGCTTAAGGCAGAAAATTGCCACAATGTTTTCTACTACAGAATGCTTTCCTGTCCAACATTTGGTTTGTGATTGAAAGTTCTAGTACTTCCATAAGTGCTTCTTTTTCCTTTTTTTTTTTTAAAGCAATCTGTCAAATCTGTTCTTGCAGAGAGAATTTGACATCCTTTTTCTCATCTCCAAGTGCTTTGAAATAACTAGTTTTAACTGTGGCGTTGGCCAGCATGGAAACTGTTCGTCTCATTTGCAAATACATCTTGAAACTTGATTCCGGTATTAGCTACAATAGTTCTCAGGATATTTTTTGGTTGTTGTTATAAATAGATCCATTTAAACAGCACATGGACAAAGAGCTTGAAGAAAAAGAAGTAGAAAAAATGTCTACGCTTCCTAAAACTTCAAGTCAAAGCAAGGTAACAGTGTTCTGTAGCCATCCAGAGTTCCTAAAGATGCCTGGATTAAAATAACTCTTTTTTTTTTTATATATATATATGTGACGTAGATTCATAATTGTTATTATTACCTGTTGGGACTGGAATTGTCAAGATTTTGTCACAGTGTGGTTGCTGAAGTGGTTTCTTTTTCACTTAGTGCTGAGCAAGGGTTGAAATCTAAAGTCTGCTGTTACATAGGCATATGGCAACACATCTGAAAAACACAGTTTTAGACTTTGATTGCTAGTAGTCCCAAAACCACAGGTTTAGTACTCTTGGCACCAGGTACAAACAGGACTGGTTTCTGAGTGGTAACATAATGCCAGGGATGTGCTCTGCAGCTGAACTTGTGAGGTGACCATGTACAGTCCTATAAATCCTTACGATGCACTTTACTTTGACACAAGATAGCTGTATCTCTGTACACATTTACAAGCCAGTAAAGGGGAATGTAATACTTACATTGTTAATACTGGAAGTAATAGGTGAATTACAGTACCAGAAAACCACGTCATTGCTTGAGAGAGAATATTGTTTTTTCAAATACTCATTTTTAGACAAACATTTGCTTCCTAACTTTTTCACATGTGATTTTTGTTTTGGAGGGTTGCTTTACATTCTGGTCAGCCATATGCTGGGTGACATACCTTGGAAGATATCCAATGGTTAGTCAGTCAGAGAGAAAGCTGTGATTTTTAAATTTTATTTTATTTTTTCTTTTTTGGAATATGGTGGCCAAAAATACCAGTGGCCACCTGAAGCAATGCATGATGTAACTTTGCTTAATTTGGTGTAGCTACTTTATGGAGATAGATAGGGACAACTTGCATGGCAGAAGGCTTGAAGTTTAGAGTTTTCCACTGCTACACTGATAGCTTTTGCCCTCAAAATCAGATAGACTCCAATAAGATTGTATTTAGCAACTGATTCACAACTTCAGGGTTTAGTCCCTAACAGGGTTTTGTTTTCATCTTTAAACAAAGTCCATACCTCAGTGCAGCTGATCTGTAAGCATAGTCGGACTCCAGGGTTCTCATCTTGTCCCTGGTTTGTGCCATTTATTTGCTGGATGGGTTAGGCAGAAATGACATCCTTCCTTGGTTTTCTTATCTGTAAAATGAGGACAGTTACAGACACAACACTGCAAAATACATCCAGATCTACTGAGCTCAAGTTTATTGTTATTTGCCCTGATAGAGTCTATAAGGAAGAGATTGTGTATTGGGGAAAAAAAAAACAGATTTCAACTTGTATTAGGAAAAGAGATTTCTCAAGTTTCATGAACTTGATTAAACTGCCAGCTGTGGTGATGTGCTTTTAAGTGTACTGAGTTTGGTACATATGACTTCTCTTTGGTTGTTTTTTTTTTTCAGTGGCCAAGGCTGGGCCAACTAACTTTTTCTTCCACTCTGGAGAAACATAAAACTTTGAAAGCAGACAAAGAAGTGGATGTGAAACAGCTTTATCTTCACAAGCCTTTAGAATCTACTTGGCCAAAAGTGAATAAACAGTACCTGTCCTCAGTGAACAAACCAAGCGATCCTTTTTTCACGCCGCTACAGAGAGAGCTCTTCTGTATCATGAATACATACCGGGACTTGTTCTATCCAGAAAGAAATGCTTTAACAAATGGAGAAGAAATCCAGCGTGCTTACTGCTTGCATGCCTTGAACCATGTTCTGAAGGCAAATGCCCAGGTGCTCAGCAACAATGCCAAACGAAGGGACCAAAAGCCGGGGCGTGACAATGATGACTACAGGGACCAGGGGCTCACTAGACCTAAGGTAAGGGAGCTTCATTAATGTGATTCCCCCATCCCCACCCTGGCTGGCTGCTCAGGCTATATAAACATCCTGGTAGTTTATACCGCAGTATTTCTGTTGCTGCGCTCTCAGGGAATGCGTTCCTGTGCCTTTCCACATCTCTCTATCGTGCCTGGAAGTTGTTTGCCATGGTCAGGGCAAATGCCCTGTAAGAAGCAGGGAGCGCAGGGTTGTCAGCCAGCCTGTTTCTGTGCCGAGTCACGGGTTTGACTTCCCTTTTTCTTTGTCCCACTATTGCTACAGACTGATACGTTGCCTTTTTCTGCTCCCATTGCTAAATCTACCAGTACAGAAAGGTGCCTCTACATCAGTCTTCAGTGTTAGTGCAGGTCATATAAGCTGTCACCCAGTGTGGGATGTCCCAGATTTTTTTTTTTTTTTTTGCCCATAGGCACTTGTAAGGACCTGCCTGCATGGAAGGATCTTTCTGTACCTGGGAGACCTCAGGGAGTCCCAGTCCCATTGTCAAGGCCACCCGTCATAGTTGATGGAGCGAGCCTCAAACCAAGGCTCCCTGGATTCCCAGCATCCTCTAGTTGATAACCAGGTGAATCCAACCAGGGCTAGCCTGTCACTGATGGTGTCAAATACCTGTTGAACAGCTTCAAAGTTGAGTTTCAGTGTTTGCTGCACGGCTGACAAATACCTTTGGTTTCTGTGTTGACGCCCCAGTTGGCTATTTTTCGGAGTGCTGTGCAGAGGCTATTGCCACCCATCCAGGAGCCAGCTGTTGACCCCGTCTGTGTGTTGTAGGAGCTCGGGCTTGCTTGAGGAGTAGGGAGAACAGGAGAACATGCTTAGTTTTCGATTCCCCTGTAATGATACCCTGGGTGTGAGATGGGGAACCAGACTGAGCTGCTGGCCAGTACCTGTTCATGAGCACACTGCGTCCCAGCACATCCTCCTTCCCTGCTGCATGTCAGAATTGTTTTGTTTTGATTGTTGGGATGCATCACGGGGGCAGATCTAAGTAATAAAAATGACTTAAAATACAGTTAACCGTGAGTGTTTGTATTAGATGGTTTATTCTGTTGTAACTGTTGATCTATGCAGGTGCTGATGATAGTGCCCTTCAGGGAATGTGCTTTGCGAATTGTGCATATTTTCATCAGTCTTCTTGAAGTGAATGAAAAAAGAAAAATAGATGTAAGTAATAAAAAGCGCTTCAAAGGGGAGTTTGGCTTTGACCCAGAAGAGAAACCCCCCAACCTGAAAAGACCTGAAGATTATGAAGCCGTCTTTGCTGGCAACATTGATGACCACTTCAGAATTGGTAATGACCTACTGAACAGATGATTTTTAGGTTGTAAGGAACTGAGAAGTAACAAGTTCTTCCTAAATATGTAGGAGCTATCAGGGCTGGAAGTTCTGGTGAGACTCTAGGCTCTGTAGTATTCATGCTGGTTTTGCACTGGCAACTTGGATTTTTCTGAAAATTTTTCTTCCCTTGCCAGAACTTGAAGAGAAAGTACAAAACTAAGTATTTTCACATCAAGTTCAGAACCACTTAAAACACAATGATTGCTTTATTGTAGCAGGACTGCCCACACCTCATTTTAAAGAGGATAGCCTTGATTATGCAGTAAAGTCTTTCATGTTATTAAAAAAAAACAAAACAAAACTACAAACTTTTAGGTTTAACCAGCCTATTCACAATGTCTCTTGCAATCAGTAATGGTTGGAACAAAATTAAAGCTCACTACTGAGCAAAGCAGTTTTCTACTGTCGCCCATGACTTTCATGAAAGCAAAGGGGTAGCCAGCAAGTAGGACTGTTGGACGAGCAGCGGATTTGAGACTATTTCATAATACTGTAATCTCATGCTGGTTTAATAACTCAGTATGCAGAGAATTAGCTAGCGGCTTGGTTCCTGGAGCTGCCGTGGAGTAGGCAGTTTATCTAACTTGACAGATCAGAGGCTTTTGAAATTATTGCCCCTTGAAAGATAAATTGGCATCCCAAGAGATTTAATGATACAGTGGAAGATGCAAGCAGGTCCCACTCAATCTTTCTTCCTTCCCCAGTGAATATCTCTCTGGCTGAGAGCATCTTACTCTCAGTAGCGTAATAATTTTCCTTTCAGTCCTCTCCCATACCGCAGTCTGCTTGATCCACTTACTAGGTGTGAAGAAATGCTTGAAGAAACTTTCAATGCTGTTACTTGCAGAAGCAAATCATAGAAGCAGAATAATTATTCTTTCTTACTGTGCCTCACACCCTGTTACTTCTGCACAAAGATCTAATTTAAAACACATTTGTTATGCCTTACTAAAACCACCCTTTCGCATTTTTAAACAGGAAAAAGACTTGATGTTATTACACTGTGTATATGCTGTGACAAGTGATATCTTCTTCCTGGAAATTCAACCAATTGTGCCTTTCTTTTTCTTTCCATTTTTATCATTGGGTTAAAATAGATAGCAGGAGGGGTCCTTATTGATTTCTGTGTGAAATGCTTGTAAGCGCTTTCAGCTGTGTCCGCGATAGCTGGCTTCACACAGAGAGGGAGAGGAGTTGAAGAGACATTTTTGTTGGGCAGACTGTAGCGGGTGGTGTGAATATAGCCCAGACTACCTCAATTTTTAAGATCAGAAAACTGTGGGTCTTAGCAATGTCGCCATGTAGTTATCGCATAGGTAACAAACGCCTTTGATTCTATCCTTTTTCATTCTTTAACACGAGAGGTGATGCATAAGCTAGTTTGGCATGTACACCGGAACATGCGGTGTGAGAGGCAATGCCAGGGAAGGTGCAAGACTGGTTATGCTTTTAGTCGTCATCACACAAAGAACCTTTTCCTTTGTGTTCTAATAGCAACTCTCATGGCTGGGTGAATAAAGGCAGTTTATAGTCAAGAGGTCTACACTGATTCTTTCATGACAGATTAAGGTAACAGTTTCTGTAGTACTTAATGGCAGAGACCAAAGCCTAGGATTTAGGGAAATAGTTAATAATTTCTGCTTTTTTTTTTTTTTTTTTCCTTATGTCCTTCAGCCCTCTCATCCCCCTTTTTAGCAGAAAATCACAAAAAAAATAATGTATTTCAGTAAAAAAAATGTCCAGGCTATGAAAAATCTGGAAAAAAGTACTACTGAAGGAGTTCACTGAACTTCATGAAAATCTGTCAAATGCTTGTCAAATGGGGGTGGGTAAGCCCTTTGCAGGGAAAGAAGAATTTCAGACAGATTGGTTTTGTCCATCTGTAATTGTTCGTATGTGTTAAGGGAGAGGAAATACAGGGAGTTACTATTACAGAGCCTGTTAGAAGAATATGGTTGATAATTGACCTTAACTAAGAAAACGTTGTTGGTTGTTGTTGGACAGGGGTTGCAATTCTTCAAAAGAGTATGAGACTATATGCACCATTTTACTCATCGGATATCATCATTGCCTCTCCCCTGGGTATGAGGACTATTATTGGCGCAGAGGGGGAGAAGAAGAGAGATTTTGATTTCCTATCATCAATAGAAATTCTCATAATTGATCAAGCAGATATTTACCTGATGCAGAATTGGGAACATGTTCTGGTGCGTTTTCCGTATGTACTCATTTTTGTGTTGTACTGTGTCCTGTTAGTCTGGTATAACTTAGTCCTGGCGGTGAACAGTATTGCTATTTTTTTTACTTACTTGATTCCAGACGTGTATGTTTGTTCCTTTTCCTGCCTCCATCGTGATATTTCCCTTATACTAAAAATAATCTTTCTACAGGCTTTGGGTAGTATTCAGCACCTGCTCTCCATAAATCTTGGTATTTTGTGCTTTAGTGGCATATTTCATCAGAAATTTTTTAGACAGTTTTAATTATCTTACAGGAGGAGATAATGATGATTCCTTTAATCACATCTGGGAGAAAATATGCCAGCTGTCTGACTGCCCAGTGTCTCAGTCAGATTGCAGCCGTGTGAGAGGAATCCGTGCAGCCTAATTCGGGTTCCTCCAGAAAGCAATAGGAGCTGGTGCTTGCCTCCACTCACTGTAGAGATACTAAGCATTAGCCATGCCTGAAGTTAAACAGTGTGAAGATTTTCCTGTGCATGTAATGAAAATACTGCTCTGGGATCGTGCCCAGTATGCAGTAGCACCCACGCTTTTTTGGTTTCCTGTTTTTTCCTTTGGGGCAGCAACGATGCCAGTCCTAGGCATTATTCAGTGAGGCCAAAACGAGGTGAATTTCTTCACTCGCACCCAAACTCTCCCTGAATGGATTGGGAACTGCACTTGAGCTTCTTTCAGCTCAGAAACCTTGGGCCAATTGACTTTAATACAAACAAATCCATTACACTTGCCCCATGGGAGAAGATTGGAAGCAGAGGTTACTGATGACTAAAGAGATGGTAGCTTTCAGTTCTGTGGCAGGAAATCAAGTAAATTACTCTCGCTGTGGTCAATAAATTCCAGACAGTCATGTCTTAGGAGATCACTGCTGTTTTATATTCTGTGCTGTGTTGCTCGTCCCTGCCCCCTTTCTCGCTGCAGTCTGGGTGCAGGGATGTCAGTCTGTAGCAACGTGTTTCCATCTCTCTGTGTAGCATCTGATGAAGCACATTAACCTGCTGCCTCTGGAACCCCACGGGGTGGACTTTTCCCGAGTGCGAATGCTGAATCTCAATAACTGGTCCAAGTACTACCGCCAGACGCTGCTGTTCAGCGCTCTTCAGGATCCCCAGATTAACTCCATCTTCAACAAACACTGCTTCAATTACATGGGGCAGGTAAGTTCACAGATGAGCTGCAAGCCTTCTTTTACATGCTGGTGTAAGGGAGGGGGCGAGGAACAGGAAACCCAACGCATGGAAAAATTCCGTAACTCAATTGTAGGAAGACTGTGTGCCAGTCACTTCCAGCACCCAAGTATTTCAGTCTGAGTCTCCATGACGCTGCATGACAATTTCTAATGCTGTGCCAAAGGCATGAAGCAGCGATACTGAATTTGATCCTTTTCTTTCATGGGTAGCTGTCTCATGTCAGAAATCAGATTTTGGTTTTTTTCTTAATTTGACACACGTAAGTTAACTTGTTTTATTTATTTTCTTGTTAAATGGAGGGTTTGCTTGCTTCCTTCCCCCTGCCCCCCCTCCGTATAAGAAGCACAAACTGCTATTTGAGGAAAATAGGAAAAGTACAAACCTTCATTGTCTATCTCAAATGTACGGAAGTCAGAGCATAATCAGTGTCATGTATATTTAACAGATTGGGTGTGTGTATGTATTTTTGTATTGGTGCTTTCTTTAAAAACAGCCTTGTGCATTGCTTGCAGGTATGAGTTAGGAGCAGAAAGCTGGCTGGAGTGTGGCTGCCTTTGAAATGCTGCTTCTTTCTTCTTGCAGGTGGCTGTCCGCAACGTACCGCTCAGTGGCTCCATTAGCCATGTTGTGGTCCAGCTTCCTCACGTTTTTCGGAGGCTAGAAGCTGAAAATATAACTTCTGTAATAGAGACAAGGTACTCTGTGTTCCAGACTTATTTTGCAATGCCTTAATGACTGCTGCAGTTTCAGATTTAGTTGGTCATAATGTTTCCTGCAGAGCGCAGTATGATTTCGCCACAGAAGTACGCCTTCATTAGTCTTCAGATGCAGGGTAGGCTCTGCACAGGTGGAAGGGAACACTGAACTTCTCTTTGCCAAAGACAGTGGAGAATAAAGTCTGGGAAAGGAATTCGAGTCTCTGCCATATCTGTAGTACTGATAAAGCTTTTGCCTGTTATCTTCTAGACATGTAGAAATCTCGTGAAGTTAAAGAGGGAAAAATGTAGTCAACATGTTCTGTAGTCTGCCGTCTGATGACGTTCTCATTTAAGGTCATATCAGTATTGGAAAGCCAAGTGTTAACTCTGGTTAAAACATATTTGTTTTCTGAACGCAGGTTTCAGTTTTTCATCAACAAAGTTTTGCCTGAGTACCGCGATGCCATCATGTCGCACACGCTCATTTATGTCCCATCGTATTTTGACTATGTGCGTCTTCGAAATTACTTCAAGAAAGAGGATCTGAATTTTACTCACATTTGTGAATACACTAAAAAGGGTGGTGTCTGCAGAGCGAGACGGTTCTTTCTCAAGGGAGAGAAGCAGTTTTTATTGCTGACTGAGCGCTTCCACTTCTACAAAAGGTGAATTGTGGACTGAGTTTTCCTCTGAGTTGCATGTGTGCTGTTTTGGAAGTAGAGTCTGACCTTAAGCATAGACGGGCTATATTGCTTTTTGAATCTGTTGGATCTCTCTGAGGACTTCTTTGACTGAAGTAAGAGCGTTTCAGTTTACTTTGATTTTTTTTTTTTTGCATGCTGTCAGCAGTCCCTTGCAGAGACTCTAATACTTTGGTATGCACAGGGCTTTATTCAGGAAGGTAAGCGCTGCCAAGTTCCACTGATGTCGGGACAGGATGATATAGCCTGCAAAATGGGATTCATTGTGCCTTTTATTTGCGTTCATCTGCGCCACAATAATGACATAAAATTCTGGAAAAGGATGTGTAATTGGTTCAATAATGCAATACAGCAAGCTGAGGCCACCTGGAAAATTTGTTGTGTCCTGACTGGAGCTGTTTAGAAGTTCTTAATGGAACAGTTTTTGCTATTAGCAGAAGATGTTTTGGCGATACGAAAAGTTTCATGAGGGTCAAGTCTGATCAGGCTTTGCTGGCTTAAAATCTAAGCCGAAGAGGCTGAATATTGCAGGAACTGGAGGTGGTCTGTACTTCAGAGGAAGTCACAGTGCCTGGCAGCGTTAGACACCCCCACCCCACCCCTCAACTCCACATCTGTGTTTAGTCTTTTGGGTTTGTAGAGTTGAGCTACAACTGACGTGCATTGAAGTTGATGGAAACTGGAAGAACTGAGATAGGATTGATGTTTTAACATGCAAATTTTGTAAAAAAATTTGCAACAAAGTTACTTTTTTGGTTTTTTCCTACTACAGGTATGTGATAAAAGGCATCAGGAGCCTCATTTTCTATGAGTTACCAACCTACTCCCACTTCTACAGTGAGATTTGTAATATGATGAAGGCCACGGACAATGGAGCAGATGCTACTTGGACCTGTACTGTGCTCTACTCGAAGTATGATGCTCAGAAATTGGCTGCGGTGGTTGGCATAGATCGCACAGCTCAAATGCTACAGTCCAAGAAAGATGTGCACCTCTTTGTTACGGGAGAAAATGAATGAGTGATATTGCAGACTAGACGACTGGATGGACCTGGATTTTACTCCTAATGCACTTTTTGATGTTGCTTTTTTAAAAAGTATTAAACTTTTTACTCCCTCTTACTAAATACTGTGTTGAAATTGTTCATTTCAGTACTCTGTCTGACAAGAAACAAAGGATGTCATTCAAGAAAGCGGGGCTTGCGGGCTGCTTCTTATAGAAACAAAATTAATCCAGAACTATTCTTTTTGTATATTAAAAAACCCACTGGTCAGTAAAGACTGATGCTGTGATAAATAACTTTTGATTGGATTGCTTCACTTCATTTTCAGGTGTAGCAAGTCACCTTTGATCAAAGGCAACGTTTTCCTTTAATCTAGGGCAAAAAATGTGCCCAAATACCAATGCGGTCGCTGTTCTGCAAGCTTGTGTAAGGGCGGTGCAGGGGAAGGCTCTTCAAGGCAGAAGTGTTGTTGAACGAGACTTGAACTTGCTACAACCTGAAAGTTGTGAGTATGAGAATCAATGATTGTGCTTCAGTAGGAGCTCTGGGGTTTTTTTTTTTCCCCCTGAGTGATCCAAATATCTCTGCCGCCTATTTACAACAGCCGCGCTGGCTGGTCACTTTTACCAGGGATAACCTTTTTCCAAAGGAAGACAGAGTTGAAGTTGGCAGGCAGCAGAGCCCGTGCCTGCCTAGCCCCGCAATCACCAAAGCAGCGTTGTGGAGCGCAAAACCAGGTGGAGCAGTTGGAAATACCTGTGGTCTCATATCGCACACCACGGGTGTGGTTTTGATTGTTTGGTTTTTTCTTTCCTCTTAATAGCTGTTTATGGATAGCATGGAAGTGTCGTGGTCCTGCCTCTTCTTTCTTTTCTCCTTCCAGGAAGCTAAGCATAATTTAAAAGGACCTAAAAGTAGAGAGGATGGTTTCTCTAAGCATGTGCTAAGGCTGCAGGAAGTCTGTTCTGCGGAGGTTCAGGTGAGCCCAAACGCAAGAAGGAGGCGTCCATCCTGTGATAAGCTTTGAGGGAATTCTTGTCTGGGAGGCTAAAGTAAATATGTCAAAGTGAAATAAACTCCTTGAGTAAATGCACAGGCACATAATTTTAGCCAATTTTTCTATCATATTCTTCCTTCCTGTATTTGTCAGGTAGTAACTGAAGTCCTGAAATAATTTAGTAGACATGCAAATCCATGCCGTTTCTTGCTTTGCATTTTAAGTAATGATTTCTTTTAATGTATGCTGTGGCAGAGGTATGTAAAATTAAGAACCAGCCGCAGCAAGGTTCTCCTTGTGAACATCTGTCCCCTGTACAGCAGAGGCAGCGGTAGCGGCCAACAAGGATTTTTCTTGTATGGCCTGGGCTCCGTGTGGGAGAACTGTGGCTGTGTGTATGAAAACCAGCACACAAAATAGGATTAAGGAATCTTCTTTCTACACCGAATGTACTTAGCAGAGATGAATCGCTGACCTCTGGGGAAGCTAAAGTGGGATAGCTGCTTAGGGAGATGACACGGTGCGGTGCAGCTACTGTTTAACGAAGCTGCAAGAGTTTTGTGACAGAGCCTTAACCATACAGGGATTTTTCTGCCCCCACTGAAATTAATAGCGAAGTGCCTTGATGGGGGTAAGGCCAAATTGTAGTCCGAGACCCTCGTAATTTTTATATCCGCTACCTGGGTTTGTTCCTAAGACATGCGTACATTGAAATTTGAAGGGTTACATTTTTGATATTGATTACTAATTATAACGCCTATTTCCAAACTAGTGTGTAAATGCCTTCAGCTAGTGCCCTGAGATGCAGGCACAAAGTTGATGCGTGATTTCTCTTGGAGAGCTCATGTGTGAGACTTTTCTGTCCTGGCAAAATCCTACTGGCTTTAATAGGGAGCCTCATAAGCTAGAAATCCTACCTCGGAAGGCGTGCTAGTGGATCGGACAGGTCTGGAGATGCAGGAAGCCTGTCTCTGTACCAATGTAAAGGACTTTCTGTTCCCAGGGTGCTTCCTCCTACCGCTGTGCTGTGACGTTCCCAGCCTCGGGTGTTGGCCCGCTTGATAGCGGAATTGCAGTGAGATGGTGAGAGGATTTGGTCATTTAAAACTTCTCCTTTGCCGCTTTCTTATCTTATTTTAAACAATTCCTTGGTGCAGTTCGCAGCCCTGCAAAGTGGTTTGTCCAGGAGTGGCTCCCAAGACAGTGAGTTACCAGGAGACGGCAAGCACTGAGGTCAGAGTTCGGCCCGTCCTGGATGCCCATTCATGGATGCCAATGCTCCGCTTGCTGGGGCAACCGCTGGCTCCAAATGGGTTACTTACATGCATTATAAGATGAGCTTTTTCCTGACAATAATGCGGCTTTCAGAGAGGCAGCTCAACCTAATGCATTCTTGTGGACACTCTGAGTCAATTTTAGAAATGGAATATGTACATCTGAGGTTTGGTTTTGTTGTTTTTTGGGTTTTTTTAATTGTTCAAGCCTTTTTAAAAATGTCAAATTCTGACACAAATGGAATAAGAAAAGATGGTAGCAAATACAGTATTTTACCTTTTTTTTTTTTTTTTTTACTTGACAGCATGCACTCTTGGCATGGCGAGTTTTTTGCAACTTTTTCACAAGAATGCACTGATGATGAGTAATTACTTATATTGAGGAAACAAATTTGAAACAAAAGCGTGTCCCTTGTGGTGTCAGTACCACACCTTTAAGGGGTTGATGATGTTTCTTAAAAATCCTCTTTTGTCGACGTTTCAAGAGAATCTCGGAGTACTGAAAACTAATCCTGTATTGTTTTTATTTGTGAAAGGCATCGTAATGCAGCGTGAGAGCTGACTGCCTGGCATCAGGAGGTGGCTTTCCAGACACCGGCTGCTAAAGGTGCTGAAGCATTAGCAGGGAGCTTTTGGGAATTTAAACCCAAGAGTAAAAATAAACTGGGATTAAGACGTTAAACAAGAATTCCTTTTCAGCGTCTCCCATCACTCACGAAATCCTAGTAATTGGTGACCAAGCGAAAGACATACCTGTCTCTATAGGAAGATTGTTCTTCCAGCCAATGAGCTAATGTGGTAACGGCTCCTTTTTTCACGAGTAAATCTTAATCAGCATAATAGGTTTGTTATGTTTTGTTGCTCCTTTCAAAGATGACTAAATGGCAATGTATTTTTTTTTCTTTTTTTTT
>VYZM01014742.1:140173-175205 GCA_013398915.1 Dromas ardeola
AAAATGTGTTTGTAGGATAGGAGCCAGCCTTCTGCTGGTGACTGTATTAATATACAGGAGGAGGGAGGGAAAGGTGACTTAGGGACAGTCTGTCTCCAGCGCCGGAGAGCTGCCTCCCGTAAGGAGGCAGGTTGTTAGTTTTGCAGCAGTCATTGGGAGACACGGGATGAATCACGTGAGAGAGAAGCTGGAGCATTCTTGTTAACAACAGCAGAATTAACAATTATTTTACAGTTGTGTTGTCACACGCTGCCAGGATTTCTCAGCTCCGCATTACTCATGCTCCCGTGGCCTCAGCCCCAGGAGTTTCTCTCCAGGGCTTGGGGTGTTTTTGGACTTGGTAGCCAAGCGTGTCTGACGAACAGTTTGTTTTCCGGGGGTGGTGGTTCGGAAAGCCCATCCACAAACGCATACGTGGATGTAGAAGGGGGCTGTGCAAAGAGGAAGAGGGATGAGAGCAAGCGGAGGACGGCAGTCCCTCCTGTCACAGAGCCTGCTGGGCTGCCCCACCACCGTCCTGCCTGGGGGCCTGCATGGTGCAGGGCTCCTCTCTTCGCCACATCGGCCGGTTCAGAGACCTCCCGGAGGTCCTGCACCAGGGAGGAAGCAGGTGCCCTGGGGAAGGTCACTGGGGTGAGGCTTCATCTTTTCCCCAGAGATGCCAGGTGACCCTTAAGCCTCTGGAGAAGGTGAAGGCGCTGCTGGCATGCAGGCAGGCACCGGTGCTAGCCCAGTTGTGCTGTGCAACAGCCCGGGGCTGGGAGGGCACAAAAAGAAAAGAACTGCAAAACACTGCCTGGGGTTTGATAGATGTGCATTACTGTAGCCAGATCTCACCCTGGACAACAGGATGCTTTTGCCCACACTAGATCCAAGACATAGTTCAGTCCCTGTGGCTTTAAATCTCATTCTCTGTGCTGAGCTTGACAGTAAAGGGTAATTAATAGCACAGGGCTGGTTACATTTTAATTAACCATTAGCTTCAACTGTGCTTGGGGGTTGCTTGTTTTACCAGGTGGACTGTAAGTTGGGCCGAGACCGTCGACTCTCGGATAGATAAACAGCTAACCGGCGTGAGCTAGCACTGTGAATTAGTCACCTGAAATGGAGATGTTGAAATGGTCGTAACGTTGAGTGGTACTTAAGAAATAAATATTTGATTATGTAAGAGAGACGCAGGAATCTTCAGCAAAGGACATGAGAGAGATCAAGGTAACATACAGAGAAACAACATGACAGAGGACAAAAATAGGACGGTAACCTTGGAGCAGTTGACAACGTAATTACATCGCTGCAACTGAAAGCAGAAATTTGGCCTTAAGTCTTTCAGAGAAAACAGCACAATCACACTAAAGTTATACATCCTGCACGTGACACTACATTTCCTGGGTCAAACTCTTACCACTGATAATGGCGTAAATCCAAAGAGATGTTGCCAGAATTGCTAAAACAGAGGTTTATCAGAATGCTGTAAGGTCCCTTATCAGCACCTCCTTTACACTCTTACAAAAGGGGAATTTGGTAGCAGGGACCATAACTGAAAAGCCGTTGCCAGTGCCTTGTTATTACTAGGCAAGAAGCAGCAATCTCCGTGTTATTTACTTGCCCTGGGTGTCGGGTTTCAAAAGCCCTCATTGCCATTTAATTAGTAGGTTAGTAAAGAACGAGTATTTAGCTTTAATAACGCGTATTTTTTTAATCAAAGCAGGAAAAGCTGAATCAGTTTTGTACCAAGTCCTGAGCATATATATAAAATGGATAAATGGGAACCGGCTAATACAATTTATTTGGACTTCTACGAGGTCTTTGAGAAGTTCCTTCATCAGAGGCTTCTAAAGAAAGCGTTTGGTGCGGCTGGGAGGATCACAGTAGCTCATCACAGCAAAAGGCCCTAAGTTACTCCAGTGCCATCTCCTCTACTGACCATCTCTATAGCATGAACTATTAAATTTCCCTCTCCAGCATTATTCTGTGTGGTGGTGTGGGCACTTCCCCTTATTCATTAGCTTCATCACATTATTAATACTCATATAGCCTGGGAAAGAATTTGAAGGGAGGGGGACATACCTGGCCTTGCAGCTGTTTGGGGCTGAGGTCAGCAGGGTAGACCTGCCCAGAAGAGACCACTGGAGCTTGAAGCAACAGGTGATCAATCCGGACGTGCCTTTTTTCGAAGAGACCCTGTGGGTTACCCTGGCACAGCCAGCGCTGACAGAAAACTTGAGTAGCTGGAGAATTAACCAGATTTTCTGACAATTCACATTTCTCAGACGTCAGTGAACACAGCGCTATGACTTAAAATTATCTGCTGCTAAGCATGGTCTCACCCTTTCCCTGTTATGTTGAAGGACATGATTAAATTAACTGGAAAAAACAACGGTTGAGGTTGCAGGTCTGTAGCGTGGTTTCTGCTGCCTGTTATCCTCTCCCAGAGCAGGGGAAGAGCCGGTGGCAATGAACGTCCCCTCCTTCTGCCATTCCAGATCTTTCAGGCTGCTTTGTACTTCAGTTCTCGCTCCCTTTCTCCCACGTTAGTATTGCGAGCGGAGCTGGGTGGAATGCAGTTAAATGCTGGTAAAACGCAGCTAAACCAGGGAGAAGCCCCGAGGGAATAAATCAGTGTCTGAATTAATTCCTGCTACAAGCTGGAAGCTTTCCAGTAACTTCGGAGGCTGCTTGCTTGTGTCCAAAGGGAGAAGAGATCATTCAGAGATTGCGCTGCGGTGCAGAAGCTCTTACGAGCTTTGTGAAAGAGCTCACCTTAAATGCGGGCTTGGGTGTGTTGGTGGAATCGGTCCATGGGAGACGGGGAGCCTGCAGGCCTGAAGCAGGCCACTTTGTCCTCACAGACGAGAAGAACTGAAGCAGATGTCACAAGCACAGCAAGGTCCTGTTTCCAAAGAAGGGAGTCCAAATGACAGCGCTCAAAATGTCAGCGCTGAAATGCACCACGCAAGCTCTTTTTGAGGGGGAAAACATACCAGGGAAAGTCTCTGTTAGTTACTGGAAGAGGTCCCACAGTAATGGTGGTGCTGCAAGCACCAGGGGACGGGGTGCTTCTGGTGGTGCAGAAACAGCCATCGGTGTAAGCAAAGAGCGAACAAGACGGCGTGACCGAAGCAGCAAGGTACAGAGCACCAAGAGCAAGGCTTCCCAGCGTGAGAAGACTTGACTCTAGGACTTTTGCTGCACCTCTTTTAGAGATACAGGACAGAGCAG
The DNA here is from genome assembly GCA_013398915.1 of Dromas ardeola. Taxonomy (NCBI): domain Eukaryota; kingdom Metazoa; phylum Chordata; class Aves; order Charadriiformes; family Dromadidae; genus Dromas; species Dromas ardeola. The sequence goes on from VYZM01014742.1 coordinate 143,393, forward strand.
AACAAACTCAGATCCAGGTTTTTTTTCACCAAATGTTGTAAGAGGTGAAGTGATTAATGGTATAAAGGAACTTCCACATGAGTAGAGCCCTGAAATACTTTTTTTTTCTTCCTCAGTCAGATACAATTAGGTATCCTTTCCCTTCTGTTGGCTTGTAGTTAAGAGAGGAAAACAGTGAAGGTCTCTCCTCTACGAAGGTGTTGGATCTGAGGTTAGCACAGGGGGAACGATGAAGGAGGGTGCAGAGAGGGCTCCCACCAAGCAGGGGTGGAGCGGAATAGCCACCCCTCAGCTGTCGCCCATTTACAATAATCAGATCTACCATCAACGTGATTTTGGGAGGGCTACAGCAGATTAGGGGCTTTTCTATATGTATTGCTTTTCCTTTCCATCTCCTGCAGGAGTGGCTCAAGCAGAATTTGGCAATGTGCAGAAATTTTGCCCTGGCTGGTAAAACTGCAGTGATTCTTCTCCCTCTAAAGCAGAGGGGAGGGGAGGGGACGAGAGAGGAGCAGCAAGACCTTGCCCTGAAGTTTTGCAGCAGGAATCTCTACAGCCTTTGGGAGGTTAAGGTTAGTTTTTTCACAGTATTGTATCTTACCGAAGTTGTTGAAATAAAGAAAATATATTCAATAACAAACAGAGAAGCATTGGTGATTACATTAGCCAGAAAGCTGTATCCTTAAACTTCTGGTCTTACAGGGTGTCTTACCAAATTTTCTTTCCTTGGTCAAAAGAAACAGAATCAATGGCAAATGTCTTCAGTGGGCAAAACACTAACACCTTCCATTCGCAAGTGATAAGCAAGGTGTTGGGAATTTTCAACAGGATATGGAAATAAATCGTTTTATTAGGCAAGGTTTAGAGCAGTCAAAGCTAAAGGACAGCTCTTTGCCTGAACTCACCCCCTGCATGAACTTTTTAGATGCTCGTGCACGTGTGTGCTAGTAAACCAAACATATACAAGGCTCCCAACTTACAGAAACAAAAAAATCGAATATTTGGGGTAACTTGTTTCAAACTCTGGCTCCATCCGTGCTTTTTTTTTTTCCAGTTTCTGGGTACGGGGACTTGTTGAAGGCAGGTGTGGAGAGTGTCTTGTCGTGGGCTCCCTCCCCAGGTGCTCTGTCTGGGAGGTTGTGGGACACCTGCGTTCTCTCAGGTGGCCTGCCAAGACCTCCGATGGTGTATAAGCTACCTCTGCCACAGGAAGGGGCAAAGCAAGGGGGAGGCTATAGCAGTGCCTTTAAGGTGTTCCTGGTCTCAGTGTGGACACAGAGAAGAAGGTCGGGAATCAGATCTTGTTCCTCCTGCTCCCTGGAGCCGGTCAGTAGGTGTGTTATTGCGGACGTACTGTGCTGAGGAAACCATTGTAATGCCAAGGCAAAAGTCGAAGGCTAAAGCATCTCTCGGGGATTTTCTATTACCTGCACAGTGTTCGGCTCCGGCATTTTCTCGTGCTGTGCTCCCTCTACCCCCACCCCTCCCAGCATGCGGGTAAATTCCCAACTGACCTGTCAAATGCAAATAATGATGAGAAGTCTCAGTGATTCACGGGTAGGACGCGCGGAGTGCTCCGTTCTCTGCTCGTACTGTGAGGCAATTAATGCAATTTGTGCTGTTTGGCTGAGTGAACAGTTTGAAATGAACCGTCGGGCCATCTGTTCCTCCGGCTGACATCAGGCGTGTCAAGAGTAAGCAGTTAGCTTTAGCTGGGAAAGAAACATCTCTCTGCCATTAAGGAAAGTTCAAGAAAGACGGGGGGTGTGGGGGGGAGGCAGTTCTTCCCCTTCTACTGTCTTTGAAATAAACTCTTTCTTTCATATTTTCTTGTGGCTCGGGCTATGTGCCCTGGAGACTTTTTTGGCCGCCAGTCAGGGACTTGGGAGCAGGGAAATGGCTGCACTGAGCAGCCGCTTCTCTCACCTCTTGCATGCTTTTGGTGAGAGAGGGAGGTGCTCAACAGGGTCTGAGTTTTACACCATTGTTTTGCTCTTCCCTTGCTCTGTTCATCCCGGTGTGCTGCTCCCCTCTCCTAAGGGCTTCCAGAAATTGTCCCCCTTGAAAGCAGCTCTCGAGAGGGTTTCCAAAAGGTCTTTTGGAGGTCATATTTCATCCCCTGCAATTATTAAAAGACACCTGCTACAAGAAAAAGTCATTATCTCATTAGTAGTAGGAAGACCAGGAAAAGCTTTGGCCGATTTCTCCATGGAGAAGAAGCGCTATCTGTAGATGACGCAGAGGAATTGGGTGTTTGATGCCTATTCTGTGTTTGTGCCCGCTGAAAGAGGGTTCCAGGGAACAGGCGGTTAGTGCAGCTAACGCTAGAGGCAATGGGATAAGGTGAGCCTCAAAGAGAGAAGACTCAAGCAGAATGTTTTAAGATTGACCAGGCCTGGTGGACTGCGTCCCTGAACGCACACAGATGTGATGCAGGATTTTGGAACGCTTGTTGTGGACAGGCAAGGTACCAGCAGATTGGGAAAAGCTGAGACGGTGCCTGTCTTTAAGAGGTATAGCCGGGGGCAGGTAGAGCAAAGTTAGGGAATTATAAAGCGGTTTGCATCTGCTTAAAACTTTCAGGACAAATTCCCTAAACAGTTTAAAAGCACCTACAAGAGATGTGACTTATTAAAAAAACCAACCACACAACTACATCACACCAAGCTTGTTTCCTTCTAGGAAAGAGCGTCCAGAGCAGAAGCCATAGATGCTTTCTATCTTGATTTGCAAGGCTGTGGCAGCGTGGCACAACATTCCCGTTAGAAAAGCTAGGAAAACACTGAAAGGCCGGAGGGGAGGGTTTGATGCCAAGCTGGAGGGGTAGCATCCCTGGAGGGCAGCGGTGCAGCAGACATTACATCAGAAGCTTTCCATTATAGTCTGTTCTGGAGTACATCTTTTAATGGCTTTGTTAATAGCCACTGCCGGACAAAAGCTTATGCTCATTACATTTGCAAATGATAAGAAGCTTGAAGGTCTTTAAAGGGCAGGATTTGAATTGAAGATGTTATCAACAAATGGGAAAAATGGCCTGGGAAAGAACAAAAAAAAAGGAAATTCAACTAGGACAAGATCAATATCATGGTCTTAGGCTGGAATAATCAAATGCACGACCCAAGGTAACAAAATTCTCTGTTAACAAAAAGATCTGTAAAAACACAACAAGGAGGTATTGTGGATTACAGATTAAACAGGAGTCCCCAATATGATGATACTGATAAAAAAATAAATATAATTCAGAGTTCTTTACTTTTATAGGCGTATAATCTTTAGGATTTAAGTAATCCATCCCTTCTACTCAAAAACATCAGACTTTGCCTGGCCTGGAGTATCCACCTAATCTGGGACACAGCATTCAGAGCAGGTGTGGGCCAATTAGTCCAGGGAAGACTGGAAAACAAAAGAGGCAATTGAAAGGTGAAATGTTTAGGTCCTCAAACGCGTAAAATCCTATTGCAGAAAGCAGGAACATCTGCTCTTTATGGTGGACAGGGTAAACAGCAAGGAAGATTAGGGTTCAAAAATGAGGAAAAACATTTTAATGGAGATGATATGAAGGCAGGGGAACGGATTGCTCAGGGAGGTGGCGTTTGTGTGAACTTTGCTGCCTTCTTGGCATAAATGGAAGCAAAACTGCTTCGGCGCGTGTTGCCACAGGAAGAAAAACTGCACTTCTGTGCCCAGGGGGTGGGAGAAATGGGAGGGGACGTGTGTTTGTGGTCTGAAATGGGAGAGTGGTCAGGGCCCTGAGGGCACCAGCAGGCTCTGCCACCCCTGTCCCACCCCAGGGTTCAGCTCCTCGTCCTGCTGCTCTCCTTCACGGGCACCCCAGGGGAGGGAAGGGACAGACCCCGTTGCCCAAGGTCCTGGGTTGCCCTGGTGTGGCACAGCCCGGCAGAGCTGGGTTTGCTCTGGGCTTTGTCAAAGGCCACCCGAAGGGCCTGGGGTTGAGTCAGGTGGGTGAAGTCCAAGGGAAGGCCGCTCTTTAAGGTGCTCACTGTGCTGCCGCGATTGCCTCAGCAGTGTTTCCCCAGTGAATGCCACCTCCCGTTGTTGGACTTCTCTGTTTCTAGGAAAGAGTAGACATTTTTAGCAGAACAGCTTTTTGGTGGCCAAATGAACCAGGATTCCTCCTTTACTGTAGAATGCACTTGTGCTAAATGGACAATAATTTAACCGATTTTATGGTCCCTTATTCCACAGAGCAGAAGAAAGCGAACTGCTATCTTAAGCAAATAGATACTAGATAACAAAATAATTTATTTTTAATGCAGAATTTATGTTCATAAAGCCCTGTGCTATCATTTTTTTCCATATACCATGAATTGCAGCCAAACCAAGTTACATGGCTCATCTCTGTTTTGTGATCATTTCATTTGTTCATAATTAATATGTCCTGCATCCTGTAAACCCAAGCAATAGCATCTGAGAGCCTGTTGTGGCTTTTTTTTTTTCCCTTCCCTCTCAGTAGTCAGTAAACAGGCATCTGGCTGAGATGTGCTTGGCATTGTTTTAACCAATAGACAGTTGTGTTTTATGGGATTGTGGCACACTGGGCCAAATTCCAGTCCCGCTGGAAATCCCTGGTCCCACTCCAAGGAATCCGGGATAAGGACAACAGAGACGTCAGGACCCAGTGTTTTTATTCTGGTAGGTGGATCCATCCATCCATGCCTTATCGACAGCTCTTCACCGGTATAGGGGATGCTGCTCTAAAGCTGTTGGCTGTTCTGGCAGGTAAGGCGTGGGTTTACCTGCTCCGTGCCAGGCTGCGAGACAGAAGGGGCTGAGGGAGTGACTCAGCATCTCGTAACTGGCCTAATAACTGATCGATTAGCTAAAGATGGTGGCCTTTTTCCAAAAACCGTTTCTAAATAGCACCCAAAGACATTTTGGCTGCCACTGCACTTGGTATTTCTTATGGCCCATGCAATCCTCGTACCTGTATATTTGGAGAGCTGGTCGGGATTCCTTAACAGGTAGCACTCGATTGGAAAATGAGGAAGAAGCCAATTGCGCTGTGCTTCCAACTCAAGCAACTTCGGATGCAGTGTCACAATTTTCTGTTTTAGTAGTTACGAAAATAAAATGTAACTAATTAAGTGAAGTTATCCACCTCTGTCATGGGCTTTATGTTATTCATTGCACTTAGCAGGGTTTTATCCTTCGTCTTATCTATTCGAGGTAAACATCCCCTTGTAATCTACACTTACTAAACAACCTTTCCACAATCCTTTCCTAGAGTATTTTACCAGGATCTCATTGACAAAGCCAGTTGTACTCCTGTTTGAGACAGGAATTCTCTCTTCACCTTACAAAACGCATAGCCTGCTGGGACTTGCTGTCGAGGTAAGGGATGAGCATTAATCCAGTGAGAAGCTCCTTCTCCCAGGACACACGAGGCAGGTCCTCACCTGGGGCCAGGGAGGAGAGCACTCGGCACCAGCCCGAGCTCCAGAGCAGTGGACAAGAAGAGCCGGAGCCGCCTCCTCTCCCTTTTCCCTCTCTCTCCTCTCCTTCTCATTACTCCATCCCACGCTTCTCCAAGTGACAGAACTTTTTCATTAAAAGGAAACGCCGGATTCCAAAGCTCAGCGTCCTATTTGCATTCAAAGCCATTAATGAAACTATTTAATTATTTAAAATTTAAGTGGAAATAACTTATTTATCCCCCTCCTCCTCTTCCAGAGGAAGGCCAAGAGAGAGATGGAGCTGTTTTGAACATCCCAAAGCTCTTCAAGCTTTCTGGGGTTCATGACTTTCTGGTGCGAACATGGTGGTAGTTGCTTGCCAGCTAAATATTCTGTACATCGCAGGAACATTTTTCTGTGCGGGCAGATGGTGTTCGATTGATAGTCAGAATAATACATGAACAGCAGAGAAGATGTGGGTTGATTAAATAATTAGCATACTGTGACATTCTATTGCTTCGCTGTAACTTAAAGCTAGGTCAAAACGTTGGTCTATATTGCACCTCCCTCCCTCCCTCCTTTCTTTCTTCTGGTTGCTTTTATGTTCACTCCAAAGGAAAGTTTTAACAGAAATTATATCCTTTCTTGGTAGCAAAATGTAGGAATTTGTTACTCTGTTCTGCATGTTATGGAATAAAAGTAATAATATAAAGGAAATTAAATTTTGCTAAATTAATTTAAGTTGCCAGGCAACCCGTCATAGCCAGTGTGGGATCTACTCCAGCATTATAATGAACAAATGGCTTAATATGTGGCACAGATCAGAGTTTAGACCAAAATGGATGATCTCGGGAAGCCAAGGCAATGGGGGCTAGCGGGAGGGCTGAGGGCTGGTTTTCAGTCACCAGGTCCGTCTGGATAGCTCTTTGCCTTCGCAGTTTTTTTGCACGTCCACCAGAAGTCTAATTAGTTAATCTTATCAACTCTACCCCTTCCTGTCCCCCCACTCTGTAATTGTACAATAACAATAATTAGAGGCAGTTTGCTGTCATCCGAGGAATAAACATAGAAAACATGCTTCTCTCAGCAAGGATATCATTATTCACTAACTAAATACAACCCACTGAATTACTCATCCTCCTCTCTAAGCCCTGTCATCTATTCTGGGTTTTTGGAGACTTTCTGTGAATAAAAACGAAAGAAGTTGTCCCACTAAGAAATCGCTATCCTGTAAAATGTTAGTGCTGACTAAAGAGAGAGCAGTAGCTTTGGCTGTCGTGTAAATCACCGGGCAGGGTGTAGGGGAGGAGTTGCCGTAGCACCTTGTGGGTTTGGATGTCTGAGGCTTTGGATGGTGGTGTACCTCCACTAGGAATACTTACCCTGTAAGCGTTAGTGCTGTCTCCAGCGTAGTCCTCTGGATGTCCCCACTGCTGTGGCTCTAGCATCTTATAATGTCCAGGAAGAGTCCCACAAAGCGGGTAAATCTCATTTTCTTGTTTCGCTTTGCAATGAACGTTTTCCTGGCTGATGCCAGCCCTCAAGGTGAGGGTTAAAATTTCACGTTTGAGAACGGAGAAGGCAATTCATGGCCTCTGCTGAGGCAGGCTGACACTGTGAAGGAAGAGAGCAATGGTGCTCCTGGAGCAGCTTGAGAGGACCCCACTTCTCACTCCCGCATCTGTCTGAAGAAAAAAGTTTAACATTTCTGCGTCAAAGTGCTGCAAAACAGCTATAACTGACAGCAAAACCAAACTATAGAAGAAATGCTTATGTCAGTGGGTCCCCTCAGAGATGACACTTGGAAATCAAATTCCTTGAGGTTCTTTTGCTGTTTTAGAGAACGAATGTTCAAAAGTGATATTAAAAGAATCCCGTAAATTTATACTAAATTCTCTGCAATATATTTTAATACAAATTCTATAGTTAACTCTTTTTATTTCTATGAACAGACACAAAATATTTGTATCATGTGGAAGCAGAGGGTCAGTCAGAAGTAATAAAGAAATCATGTGCTTACAGATATTTATTGAGATGGAGGAAACAACTGCTTTCGGTGCCGAAGGATTGACGGAGCCTTCCACTGTGCAGCTGGCAGCTCGGCTCACGACTGATTTGCCCCCTCCTAAAGTCTGCAGAACCTTTTGCTGCTCAGGTGTGTGGTGTAAAGACCTGGTATTACTCCTGAAGAAACCTGCTGCCTCACAGATTTCTGGGTGAACCTTTATTTGGAAATTACGTTCTTCGTTTCCTGTCCTAAGCTGTTAATATAGTACTCGCCCCTTATGCTAAGCAGTTAATTTCTGCTTCCGAGTGATTAAATTCCACTGCTGGGAGAACTTATTCCAATATACTCTTGTTTATCTTACAAAAATATTACATAGCTTAATAAATGCATAATTTTAGGATCTTTAGGTATTACTGCTACTATTAATTTTTAAAGTAGCTTATTAATGCAGTCAAACTGAGAGGTTGGAATCGTTGCCAATTTACGCCCTCCCTGCTCTTGAACTAAAAGAATGACATGATGAAGAAACTTTCTTACTTGAGTACCAAGACCCACAGCTGCATTTCAAAATGTAAGATAAATTGACTTAGATCACACACCTCAGATTCATTTACTTGTTTTAATTTATAAAATGCGTCTTGAAAAACATGTTTGCTTAATGTAAAAGCTCAAAGTCAAATAAAAGAGGACTGGACTGAAGAGAACAAACAATTTGAAACTGGCATCCCTTTAGCTCAGTCACAAGCTGCAAATTGATGGCTCTCCTAAAGTTCATATTCACCAGATGAGTTATAGGATTAATTTCCTCCCTAACCTAATGGAAGGAAGAAACCCAATTGCATTCCGAATCCTTAGCAAGAACAGGTATAACATTTCATCTAGTTGTTAACATTTCAAACTGTCGTCACGAGAGATTATTTGGAAATACAGCAAATCCTCCATCCTTCTTGACCTCTGGGAGACTTGAAAATGCCAAGTAGAAAGCATCTGCCGTCTATAAAACATTAACAGAAATGGTCAGGTTTACACCAGGGTGCCTAGATGCAGATAGTAAAGATGACAAGCTGTGAGTACAAAGCAGATGATTTTTGAGTAAGAGTAGAGTTGGAAAAGTATGTTTATGGCATTAAGCTGTGATTCTGAAGATCTGGGAGGGTTGTTCATACTCAAATTCAGTTGAAAGTAAGTGGGAGTGGGTAGTGGTGGCGCGATTAGTACATTACAACTCAGCTGGTGATGCTCATCTCAATTTTGTAACAAAACCACAAACAAGCACGTGGGATTACCTAGCGCAACATTCTTACCAAGCTCCAGCTACGAGACTCTGCGGCCATTAATTTTGCTTTATCAATTAACTATGTTCTTATAGTAAATGTGAAGGGGCATCGTATTAGCGAGATGGGAGGGTGGTTTAGGACTGAATGTCATGCCTTGGTTTGAGGAACCCCTGAGACATGCAATAATGCAGTCATAGTCCACACGGATAAAGTGGCAGCAACAAGCCTTAAAAAACATAATTGTTTGCTATTTGAGTGTTACACAAGTAAAGGGTCTTGATCACACACCGTATGAAATATAGCAAACTTTATCAGTTATCCTCCTTCAATGTGAAGAAAAGCTCAAAGGATGAGGTTGAATAAAAAGCCAAAGATACCAGTTACAGTGTACATGAGTCCTGGCCAGTCTCCGTTTTCTTCTAGCTACTATCAAATGTGTTTTAAGGAAATCTGTTTTGTTGGGAACCTGATCTTGAGGTTATTTCCTGGTGGCAAAAATCCTGACCAAACAAACATTTTTAAAAATTATTATTACTATTATTTTTAATAAAAATCTCAACCCTATCCATTTTCCTTATAAACAAAAGCACCATTTTGAAGCTCCTGTGGGACTGGGACCCACACGATGCTTTTATACCTCTCTCATACTGCATAAAATTACAGTGAAAAGGAGTTTATTCTTCTTTATTGTATCTGCATACATTTTGTTTTTCACCATTAGTTTAGAATATTCCTGTTTATCCTCTGCAAATGTTCCTTGCTTGATAACCTCTTATTTCCATTTAATTGTTTGTCTGAATTGTAAGGGAGAGGCTGCCATCTCCCACTACAAAATATGCTCAACCAGCAGTATCAATAAAACCTGCTGAAAAAACAAGGGAATTTTTAAGGTTGCATTCTGAATTTTAGCATCCATCTTCTGATTTACTGAGAAGGTAAAAGATGTGTATGAAGCATATGGATGATGTACTGTTTTGAAAGACGCTGTGACTAGAAGCGCTGAAACACGAGATGCTGACTCAAAGGTGAATTTATATACACCATTATATTTGTTTGGGTTTGTTCCAAATACTGGTGGAATGAACTTTAAAAGCTGCTCTTTCTATCTATCTGGATGAAAGAACGAAAAGATTCAAAATCATCCTCAACTTGTTGCCTTTCCTTGGCATTGGCAAATACTCATTTTTTCCAGTTAGAAATAGAAAACTTCTCAGTGCTTTAATTTGTGCAGTGCAAAACTATTTTTGAAACTCTTGCTACGCAGGAAAGTATTCCAGCTTCCTCTCTGAATTTGCCCATGGGCTTCACGAGAAGAGGAGCAGCTTGATGGTCCTGGTGATCCAGTCCTGCTGGACACCCCACCAGACAGCTAAGGAAAGCCTCCAAAGGTAAACTTAATGCTCCCTAGTTGTTCGTCAGCTGCGTGCAGGTCCAGCCTCCCTGAATAATTTAGAGATGTTTTAAGTTACTCGCGCTGCAAATGGCCTTGAAAAGGAAAACAAGCAGTTGGTCAGGTGGGGCCCAAAAATATCCAAGCTGTGTCCCTGAACGTGTCTCCATTCATTCCCTCTCTGCTACCAGGGTAACGAAGGCTTCCTTTGCATGTTTGTGCTCAGTTTTGTGTGTCGTAGCAAGCAAAGGTTTATTTTTAGTGTATCAGAGTAGATAGATACACTGATGTCCAGAGGAAGGCTACGCTCCTTTGAGGCTGTACTGCATTTATTGTATTAAGCCTGTTTCCCTCTGGAAAGTTTGCTTGAACAAAGATGGTAGGTCAGGTCCCACATCATAGTTGGACTTTGTGTTTGCATTGCTCTAGAATGGCTTTAGCCCTCCCATTTTCTGTTCGTGCATTTAATTATTCAAGTGATATTCAACCATTTTGGGACATACAAGTTGAATTGAAAATGTTAAAGCCTAGACGGTTTTTGTGGTTGCGGAAAACGAAGAGAGAGGTGTTTCATAATGATAAATAATAGCAAAATTGATATGCTATAGTTACTTTTCCAAGGTGTATTTAAGAGTTTATTACTGATATCTTCAATCCAGTCTTAATAAATTGTGTAAATTTAGTGTCTGCGAACATAAAACCATTTTCTTCTATGAGTTTAGAGGATTTCCTTTTAGATCTGTGCATGTGAGCTTGATACAAATACCGTGCTGATGCCAAACTGATGTTTGAACTTGTTGAGTGTGATTGAAGGAGACTGACTAGGGTTTCAGGGATCGGCACTATCTAAAATGAAATTTTAATTCAGTCATACATCGTACTTAAAACATTTCATGTCAGTAGCTTCAAAATTAAGTATATAGCAATAAAAGCTTTCTATTAATAAATAGCCATCAATCAAAAAAGTTGGCTTTGCTTTATTTCTCATCATGATAATGAGTTTTAAATATGATTAATGACCTAACCTGTTGATTTTCAAAAAGCCAGGACAGCAAACACATTCATTCCATGTATGAATTGCCTACACCATACCCACAGCTTTTTGTGTTCTGCATGTTTGAAAAAAAAAAACAAAACAAAACAGGCTTTCCCTGTCAGGGGAAATAGATTTCCAAAGCATGGATTTCAGCCATTAGTACCTAAAGGTGACTGAAAAAAACCTCCATGTATGTAGAGATTAGTGTGACACAAGTCTCTGGATTTTGTAGGATACTTTGGGATATTGAAAACTGGTACAGATTTTTAAGACATCAGTCCCTCCAAATCAATACTGGAATATTATTTTAAGACTTGTTTATTTCATGCGCTCCATAAAGCATTTACTAGAGATCTTTTCAACTTGGGACAGCTCAATCATTAATGCTACCATCAACGATACGCTGTCACAAGGTACCGAAGCTAGTGGAGCGAAAGATAAAACAGTAAACAGCCCGTGGCATATGCTGGAACACAGCCACCCGTTAATGAATCCACAGACACAAACACCTTCAGTAACGCTGGGAGACGCAGGTGTGTTTACTACCCAGGAGAGGGGAGCTCAGGCATGAATGCATACGTAACGCAGCTAATGTATATGTAAAGAAACACGAAACTAAAAATCTTTCTTACAAATTCTTTCATAGGGTAAGCCAGTAGTTTACCTTAGCCAGCATCTCCTCAGGATCTTACCTCCACTAATTAATAGATTAGTTGTCTCTATGTTTTAAATATGTAACTTAGATTAGAAGCTACAGGATAAGATAAAAAAGGAAGAAGCTGCAAGGAAAGAGCGGAATTCACTTCAGAGTGAAAATCTTTATCTTATGCATAAATGATACGGTGCAGCTCTGGGGGAACCCATTCTCTGTTTTTCTGGTTTGTGTTTTAGACTCTATGAACTGCATTGTGTTCGGAGACAATGCATAATTGATAAGAAGTAATACCGGCTTGATACATTTCTGGCACTCTTTGCATACAGTTGGTAACTGAGATAAATTGTTTAACCAAGAGCTGGGAGGTGACAAGAGAATTAGTGCCTGCCCTATTCACCCTGAGCCCCACAAAAGCTGGGGATTATATTTCCAAGTATTATTTCTGCATGTCTGGGGAAGACTCACGCACTCCAAGCAGCATAGATAGGCAAAAGCATTCAAGAGAGACCTGCATACGAATACATAAAACAATACCATCTGGTCAAGTGGAAGATCAATTTCTAATTCAATACAAAGCTTTTATCTTTAATAAATACTTTAACTGCAATCATCCCAGTACCTGGGAATGATAGGTATCCTGTGGGGACTGTACTGAGCTATATGTTCCTTGTATTATAAACTTGCTTAAATCTGGGACAGTGCTTGCAACAAGTAAGGTAAAAGAATGTTTTTTCTAACAAGGTAAATGAAAGGAGGGTCAGATTCAGGTATGAATAACTATATTATTCCAGGGGAACTGCAATGATTCTTTTGGTTATTTGGTGTCATTTAATCACAAGAAGGGCTGTGTAGCATAACATAGAAGAGCATAAATTTTTAAGAAAAAAGTGGACTTAAGACGTTTTCAGTGGCCACCATATAAGCAAGCTCTTCACAACAGACTTGTGCTTAGGTTAGGAAAGCCATATGTATCCTGGAAGACAGAAGATAATGCTGGTTTTTTTGGAGATTGTCCTTTTATTTGCAAAAACAGTTGTCTTGTGATTTGGCAGTGGCGTTCTTTTATTCTGCCCATCTTGTGGGTTTGTGTTTTCCAGGCTGCAGCAGCTCCTTCCCAAGTTACTTGCTGTGCATTACCATGCTGCAGAAAATGTGGAGAGTGGAAAACAGAGGAGTAAATGGGAGGGAGGCTGGATGTGGACACCCAGGGGTTATCAGCAAGAAAATGATTGCACACAAAGGAGAAGTAGGTTGAGGGAAGGATTTGTTCCTGTCCCCAAAAAAGTTTCAGTAGCCTTGGGCAGAGGGACAGGGTACTACTTCTATCTGGGAACTAGAGAAAGAGATTCTTGAAAAGTATTTCTGCTATATGTGGTGAACTGAAGCTTAAAAGCATTGATTCAAGTATTGCGTAGCTTACGTGTGATTTATGGATATGTTTCTAACATATTAGCATTGAGAGGGGCCCTGAGGAGAAGGACTTAGGGGTGTTTGTGGATGAGAGGCCCAACACAAGCTGGCAATGTGTGCTCACAGCCCAGACAGCCAACCACATCCTGGGCGGCATCAAAAGAAGCGTGGCCAGCAGGTCGAGGGAGGTGATTCTCACCCTCTACTCTGCTCTGGTGAGACCCCACCGGGAGCACTGCCTCCAGCTCTGGAGTCCTCAGTACAGGAAGGACATGGACCTGTTGGAGCGGGTCCAGAGAAGGGCCACGAAGATGATCTGAGGGCTGGAGCACCTCTCCTATGAAGACAGGCTGAGAGAGTTGGGGTTGTTCAGCCTGGAGAAGAGAAGGCTCCAGGGAGACCTTATAGCGGCCTTCCAGTACCTAAAGGGGGCCTACAGGAGAGATGGGGAGGGACTCGTTATCAGGGAGTGGAGCGATAGGATGAGAGGTAACAGTTTCAAAATGGAAGAGGGGAAATTTAGATGAGATATTAGGAAGAATTTCTTTCCTGTGAGGGTGGTGAGGCAGTGGAACAGGTTGCCCAGGGAAGCTGTGGGTGCCCCATCCCTGGCAGTGTTCAAGGCCAGGCTGGATGGGGCTTTGAGCAGCCTGGTCTGGTGGGAGGTGTCCCTGCTCATGGCAGGGGGGTTGGAACCAGATGATCTTGAAGGTCCCTTCCAAGTCTAACCATTCTATGATTCTATTACAAACACCATTGCCTTGTGTTGCAGAGTTAGCAATCAGAAACTCATTAGGGAAGTCACTTTATAATGCTGTACGTTTTCTTGTGGTTGTAGCCTTTCAGCGCATTAGTGTTTTACTGGAAGTTTTCCATGATGAAAATATTTACAATGTTAATTCTAATATAATTGAGTGCTTTGCTTGGGAATTTTCATGGTAACTAATTAGGTTAATACTGATCATTAGAACACAAACATAATTAATTTCCCATAGTATTAAAATTAGTCACACGTTTAAAGCTAAATTAAATTAGTCAACAGTGAGAATGAACAATGGCCGCATTTCTGATTACACCATCTCAAAGTTTCCCAAATAAAACCTTCACTTGCATAATAGAGATGGATCGTGTGTGCGTTTCAATAACTATCCATCAGAAATCAACTACTTAGAGGGTAAAGAAGAACCAGGGCTGACATTCCAGAATATGCGAGGGAGTCATTTAATCTTTTTTTGAGATGCAGAGGGAATTTTTTTTTACTTATAGGCTTTTGCTGCTTCTTTGCTGGACAAAAATAAGCAAGGGCTTCTGAAGATCAAATTCCCCTCAGCTGTGCGAAGCAAAAGAGGTCCTCTGGGTCTGCTGGCTTCCTCAAGCTGTTTAGGAGATAAGGCTTCTAGAGATGTCTTCTGCACTTGTGGATGTGGTGTTGCCTGGGCAGCCCTCTACTGAAGGGTCATATCAGAGTTTCCACACAAAAAGACAGTGGTGTGACACAGAACTGCTGCCTTCTAATTGCCCTGCATCCAGCTTTTACCGCAGAGTTTGGGCCCAGGGTTGTTTTTATTGGTTGGGTTAGGTGGATACGTCCAGTGGGCTGTCAGGCCAAAGAGGATCAGCAAAGCTAAATATTGTCCCTTTAGGTTCCTGTAATGATCCTTTCTAATCCTTCAGCTTCCTCGGACAGGGGAGAGAGGCAAGAAGTCAAAAGCAATGGCTTCCGCAGGACCTCCCCCAGGAACCAGTATGAGAAAAGCTTTAGAGACACTTCTCTGCATGTAAGCCTCACCGCGTGGTTCTTTCCATTGGAGGTGGGGAAACAGCTCACTGGATTTAACAGAAAATGTAATTAGGGTTAACCTGAATTTAAATAATTGTTCAACTATTAAATAGCTATTAGCATGCCCTATCATTTGCTATCAGAGAAATGCAAATATGTGTCACCGCATCAATTCACAAGAACAAAGACGGGAAGCTGATAATTTTTACTGTAGTTTCCCACCCCAGAGACCTGGGAGGTTTTTGTTCTTATATTTCAAACCACAGCATTTGCGATAGCCTCTCTGTTAGCAGCAGTAAACTAAGGTGGCTGTTGGCAGAAATATAAAGGCATATTAATTCTGCATCTGCAAAACAGATTTACCTTCAGTGATGCAAAACGGAATATATCCAGAATCAAAGCACTGTATGTTTTTTATATAGTTTTATAGTAATGATCCCATCCTGCTTCTATTAAAGATTCAACATTTTAATGAGCATCGATTCAACAAGATCTTTTGGCCTGGCCTCTAGAAGTGCACCACTGTCTAAAAAATACACGTTATTAAGAATAACTGCAGCCAAATGTAGCATTATGTAGTTCTTTTGCAAATGGACTCTCTGTGTAAGTACTTGGAAGTTACAAGTTTGTTAACTTTGTCTTCCCAGGCTGTAAAAGGGTCCCATAATAGCAATTTCTCTTGGCTTGCCAGGCGTTGAAATTAACTCTAGAAAGCTATGTAACAGATAATTCAAAAGAAAGCAGTATCTAAAGACACAGTGTCCTGTTATGTACATTAATAACCTCCGACAAGAACTGAGTATCAGGTAAATATAACTTATATTTTTTTCTTTTTTAGATAAAAATACATCAGTTTTAGTAGTTCTATAAAATACTGATCCTAGGATAAAATTCAGGAGGTAGGTCTAATCCATGGCTATTTTTACATGAAGCAGTCCTTGATTTCGAGAACACTGTCACCGTGTATTGAGAATATGGTTTGATCTGTCTTTTTAAAATCACATTTCTTTGAATGCAGATTAAATTTCTTTTCTTGGCATTTATTCTTGTGCCACCAGTGTCAAAACAGAAACTGCAAGCCTTGTGATAAAAGAAAAATTATTTCATTTCCCTGCAGCTCCTGTAATTGCCTTTGTGTCCTTTTTTGAACCACTGTTCTGTAATTCCTCAGAACCGGTCCCCTCAGCAGTTCACTGTTCTGAACTTCTATGCCTACTATGGCAACAGGACCTTAAAACGCAGTGGGAAAACTCTGAAATTTCCAAGTTGCGTGGTAGAAAATAAACTGGTTATTTCTCTCCATTCATATTAATAGATTATGTTCTTGGAGCTTAATTCTCTTCGCTGCCCTGAGCAAAAATGGGAGTGTTTAGCAGAGGTATACTGTGTCAGTGATAAAGCCGCCCCCGATCCTCTCCCAGGTTGGGCAAAATTAGCATAAGTACTCCATGCACACAGCTGCAGCCTTCAGCGGGCAGGAGCTCCTGCAGCAGCTTCCCTTCCCCGAGAGGGGATTTTGCCAGTGGAGCGACACTGGCATGGATTCATCAGCCATACGCCTCCGCTCGCCTCCTACGCACTCTTTTGTACTGTCACCATGGATCAGTGTAGGAGCACAGCTTCACAGGTCAAAGCCTGGTTAGACTCTGCTGAACGCGCTTCCGAAGTGCTGTTCTCTCCCTGTCCCCAGACAGCAGAATCTATTTCTTTGGGCAAAATGTAAGCCAGATGGGATAACGCGTTTGAAAGCTTGAAAGTCAGATCCTTTGAATTTTTTTGCTTTATGATCTTAATTTATGCACATATGAAAGTGAAGCACGGTTTTTTTCTTTCTCTCCTTGTCTCGTTCCTATCCAATGCATCAAAAAAAAAAAAAAAAATCAATCTTTTCCAACAATGTTTTAAAAATTTTTTTTGAAATCGAGAAAATTTGGAAAGATAACCCATGAAAAACAGTTCTTTAAAACAAACCGTGAGCTTTATTTTTTCTTTCTCTTATCAGCTGTATAAGGAATATCTGTCTCAAAAATGTTGATTTGTCTAGCATGCTCATAGCATGAGCAGCGCGTGGTAGAGCTGGTAATAAAACACAGCTCTCCAGTGCCTGCCCAGTTCTTTATTGAGAAAACTATTCTTTCTCTCCCTACAGCTCCTCATCTATTACTGTGCACATCTTACAGTTTCTAAAATAAAGGATATGAGTTTTACAGAGAAGACTTTCCTTAAAAAAATAAACTGGTTCTGATTTAAGAGCTCTGTTCAGTCTGTGCTCTGAATCAGAGAAGCCTCCAATGAAAACAAGGACGCACCAGGAAAGCAAAGATGCGTTCCCAATGTGTTTTGGTGCCTTTGGTTCCTTCAGGACAATGTGGGCACGTTTAATGAAAGGCACTGACATTTTCAGAGCAAACTTCCAGATTCTGCTGCTTTTGTGCAAATGGTAGTTTACTGTGGCTTCCGCAGGGGACCACAAAAGTTTGTTGGGTTTAGACTTTGACTTGTTACAAATCCCTGTACTGAACCAGGGAAGCAGGAGAGCCAATAGACAAGGGAAAGGCAAGCGCTAAGAGGTTCACGTTATTGAAGCAATCTTTTCCCCTAAGCACACTCTTAGAAACAGCAAAAAAGTTTGTCTGAATTTTGCAAAATGTTACTCGTAAAGCTGAGACTAGAGATGGAAAACATTGGGCAAATGTTTTAAATTTGGAAACTCTATAGGCAATTGAAAACAAGATATTATACGGAAAGCTGGGCAACCAAAATAACGGAGTGCTAAGTCTCACCCCATTAGAGTTATCACTAAATAACTCTATTACTAAATAACTCTTATTACTGCCATCATTCGCAGGCAGTGATGGCAAATGTTTGCTTCTTTCCTTTCCAGAAGCAGAAAGTTTCAGCGGTTGGCATTTAACTTTGATGTTATGGCTCAGTGCTTTTTTTTTCTTTATACAATGATACATTTATCACCGGAGTCACTCAGGACTCTTCTCTGCCTACTGAACATCAGCACGTAATTGCACGCTTTCTGTTCAATCATGTATTGCTGGCTCATTTAGGACACAGAGCAGTATATTATCTTTAAAAATAAGTGTCTCATCATTAACTCAGAAGATAAATGATATTCATTTTGCGGATCTGACTGGTCTGATACAGTTGTAATATGCTAGCTTGAAACAAATGCAGACTTTTAGAGTATCAGTATATTTTGTGGCAAAACCTGTGAGTGGAAATTGTACTGCATGGATCTTATTTTGCATAAAGCTGGATTATCTCTGCTCCTTTGGCCTTAATCATATCACGTGGGGACATAATTCTGCTAAAATTCCCCAGTATAAATACCTGCAGACAAGGTAGAGTTCAGTTAAAGACTTTCAACTGTTGAAACTGCAAATATCTCCTTAAAATTATGGAACCTTTTTATGTATAAACAGGATGCTTTATCCATAGATCACAGTTGAAGTCTTGCTCTCTAAGCTGTGTCCAAAGGTAGCTAATTACCAGCTCAAA
This sequence comes from Dromas ardeola, assembly GCA_013398915.1. Taxonomy (NCBI): domain Eukaryota; kingdom Metazoa; phylum Chordata; class Aves; order Charadriiformes; family Dromadidae; genus Dromas; species Dromas ardeola. Next base: position 161,873 of record VYZM01014742.1, read on the forward strand.
GTAACCGAGATAGAGACATGCAATGACTTGCTCATGGCCATACAGCAGGTTAGTTGCAGCAGTGGGAATATCAAGTCTTATGACTCCAGTCTTGTGCTCAGTGCATTAGATCACAATTGTCTTATTTATATATCACTGTATTTTCTGAAAGGTTGTTTTTTGTTGTTTGGATTTTTATTTTTTTTTTTAATCAGATGCTTGTAAATTAAGTTGCTGGCTGTAATCAGAAATGTATTTATCACTGACTCTGGCTCACAACCAAGCACACTGTTATTTTTGCAACAGGACAGCATGTTCTTCTTATTCCAAGGAAAAGTTAATTATGAGTGGCAGGAAGGTATGTCGTGATTTTGTTGTGACCTGTTGTCCTCTATTGTGTCACTATTGCAAAAGGCAGTTAGTTTCCTAATTCTTGTTTGGTGCAACAGCATTGACTTCAATGAGCTGTAGTTTTAGTATGCTGATAAAACGAAGCAGGGTAGTTTTATAAATCAGGTCACCAATGGCAAGAAAGAATCCTAACGGGCACGTTTTATAACTGAGGAAGGATGAGAAGATAAAAAACCCCTACTGCTTATGCTTCAATAATAGAATCATAGAATCATAGAATGGTTAGACTTGGAAGGGACCTTCAAGATCATCTAGTTCCAACCCCCCCTGCCCTGAGCAGGGACACCTCCCACTAGACCAGGCTGCTCAAAGCCCCATCCAGCCTGGCCTTGAACACTGCCAGGGATGGGGCATCCACAGCTTCCCTGGGCAACCTGTTCCACTGCCTCACCACCCTCACAGGAAAGAAATTCTTCCTAATATCTCATCTAAATATCCCCTCTTTCAGTTTGAAACCGTTACCCCTTGTCCTATCACTACACTCCCTGTTAACGAGTTCCTCCACATCTTTCCTACAGGCCCCCTTCAGGTACTGGCAGGCTGCTATAAGGTCTCCCTGGAGCCTTCTCTTCTCCAGGCTGAACAACCCCAACTCTCTCAGCCTGTCTTCATAGGAGAGGTGCTCCAGCCCTCAGATCATCTTCGTGGCCCTTCTCTGGACCCGCTCCAACAGGTCCATGTCCTTCCTGTACTGAGGACTCCAGAGCTGGAGGCAGTACTCCAGGTGGGCTCTCACCAGAACAGAGTAGAGGGGTTGAACCACTTCCCTCGACCTGCTGGCCACGCTTCTTTTGATGCAGACCAGGATGTGGTTGGCTGTCTGGGCTGTGAGCACACATTGCCAGCTTGTGTTAGGCTTCTCATCCACCAACACCCCCAAGTCCTTCTCCTCAGGGCTGCTCTCAAGCCATTCTCCGCCCAGCCTGTATTTCTGCTTGGGATTGCCGTGACCCAGGTGCAGGATCTTGCACTTGGCCTGGTTGAACTTCATGAAGTTCACACAGGCCCACCTCTCAAGCCTGTCCAGGTCCCTCTGGATGGCATCCCTTCCCTCCAGCATGTCAACCGCGCCACACAGCTTGGTGTTGTCAGCAAACTTGCTGAAGGTGTGCTCAATCATCAGCTACCCTAGCTACATACTATTTTTTTCATCAAGCAAGAATATTTTGTGGTCTATAACCTATCAAATTGTCAGAATGTAAGCTCTAACCTCTGTTTGGGGCACAAAAAGCTTCCAAAAAGCTTCTGCTTGAATGTTCGCTGTCTAGATTTGCCTTAACTACAAGAATTGCACGCTGTGCCAAGGAAAAGGTCTAGTAGTACTAGTCATTTGGATGGATTAAATGATGGCACTGGTGTGCTAGAATGAACATGCCAGATTTCTGTTTGTCTGTTTCTGATAGCGATGTTAACGTATAGTTGAGTGGCAGAGCATTTCCGTGCATCAGGCCCCATATGTTATCTCCTTTTACTGTTTGTATATTAATTCATTTAACATAAGTCTATGAATTCTTGCAAGTTCATTAATTCAGTTTGTATATTAATTCACATTTCATAAATTGTGAATCTTATCAACTTAGTAAGTATTTGTTTCTTTTTCAAACCATATTTTAGGCTGGAGACATGTAATAGAAATACCAGTGCACTTTTCATAAAAAAAATACTAACCCAAGAGAACTCAGCCACCAGAGAAACATTGCTGAAGATGAGATCTGTTTGAAAATAAATTCCCTAATGGCTTATGGAAGCAACTTTTCCATAGAGAGAATGAACAAAGCCAAATTGTTTTACAATGGTGTCACCTTCCACGTTATGAATTGCCTGGTATCAGTGTCATTGTGTTATCCATACCCTGAAATACAGCTTGTAATGTGTAAGTTTACATCCTAGAGATGTGCCTTGCATTTAATTAGTGTATGAAAAGTCTTCTCCATTGGATTTTTCATGCCTGGGCAATGTGACCATAGTACAGCTAGACCACCCTGTAAGTTTATTTTAAGGGATACAGATCCACGCTTCAGGGAAGACCGCTTCTTAGCCTCATAAAAAACTTGTAAGCCATTTGTCACGCCAAAATTCTTGCCACTGGGTGGTACAGAAAACCCTGTACCAGGTCCCTGCACCCTACATAGTTCTCCAACACATTTCCAGCAGGCTTTTCACCCTTAACTGCCTCTTTGTACCATCATAACATGCCCAATGGCATGCAACACCTACCCACATAGCAATAAATGCCATGAATACACACTCTGATGGACTGCATGTAGCTCTTACATTATTTGAGACATTTTGAGTAGAAAAAAGCCATGTATACAATAATAATGTCTTAGGATCACAGAAGCACTTCATGAGACCAAAAAAGAACCGAGGGCTAGGCACAGCGCAGAGACATCCAGGCTGTACCAACTGATCCCAGAGCCACTGGGTGGTCCCTGGTCCTATTTTATTGAGCAATGTGGTTACAGCTTCCATATCACTGTTATTTATCTGTAAAATAAAGGAAATATAATTTCCTTACCTTGCAATAGTATCGTGGGGATCAATACAATGAAGATGTAACCGAAGAAACGTGATTTCTCTTTGACTAAAATATTCTATTATGCAACAAATGATTAATCTCATTAAATAATTGAAAGGAGGGTCAGAGCCTGTCCTAAACTATAGTGATATAATTCCAGTGGAATATTTTTCTCTTTTGGAGAGTCACACAGGCTGCAGTTGGAAGAATATCAAAGGTGAGGCTTGGAAGCGGGTTCAAATGAAATGCAGAACCAAAGAATGACCTACCAAGGATGTTAAGTTTGTGTAGAGGAGAGGGAATGAAGCACACAGATGATAACCAGCAACAAAGACCAATGACTTTTGGAAGAATTGGCAAAGAAAATGGTGGTGGAGAATACAGCTTTCACTTGGACCACCTCTTGGACTGAAAACAATTTTGGGAGCCAAAAAGAACTGCCAAGGCAAAGTAATTGTGTAGATTGAGATCAGTAGTGGAGAGGTTCCAGATGCGGAGTAACATGTATTTGAAAAGAATGAAAAATAAGTTCAACATTGGAAAGGGACGAAGAAGGCAGAAAGTTAGAAAGCACTCTTCTAGACAGCTGTTGCCTCACAGTTTTAACAATATTGTAATAAAAAAACCCCAGCATAGTAACTTGTTTTTTAGGGTAATTTTTTAAAGTTTCGTAGTGGATTTGTGAATATTTTTCACATTTCCTTTGAATTTTCCATTACATTTTTTCTGAAAGGTACTTGTGTATCTATGTCTCTTAGAAAAGAGACGAGTACTAGATGGACATTCAATACATCTGAAATCACGTACTGTTTTATTTCAATATATCTACCTTAAGCTTTTTGAAAAGCAGAGAAATTAAGATACATCTTCTTGTGAAAAACACTCAGATGGCTAAAGTAAATTTATGCTGAAGTCAAGCTCACATTAAGCAGAAATACAGGTTTTAAAACTATATGGCTAATGCATTACTGCCCCTGTCATATGTTTCCAGACATTACAAACACGCCAAACATTCCCCTACCAAACCAATCCTGCTTTAGTGCCATCATGCCCTGGCAGCTCTGCCCAGTGCCAGCATCCCTGGCCGAATCACGTTTACTTATCTGCTCTGCTACGGTTGGAGCTATTTCTGTAGACATCCTCCTCAGTTAAATATACATGTTTGCACTATGAAAATTCTTTATTACCGTGGGGTATTGGTAGGATCAGAGGACAATTCAGGCTGGAAGGGAATTAAGGAGGTCAGACTAGAGTACATATTACTTTGTTTCTTCTAATGGAAGAAGCTGGGTCTTGGGGAAGGAGAAAGCAGGTTCGTTGACTGGCTTTTAAGGAGCTTGTTTTATGTACTTCAGTTGCAAACTAACCTCAGATTGGTTTGTTACTGAGTTTTCTTCTTTTTTATCATTTCTGCCTCTGTGAAGTTCCTCACTGATGAGTATTTGCATTGCAGAAATCTTTGTGGAAGTTTCTGCTAAAAACCAGCCCGACTGGGAAGTTGGGCAATTTTTAAAATCACACGCTTAAGCTAGCAAATATAAAATGGTTTTAATGAACTAATTCAGTAGCTTTTTATTCATTACATTAGAAGATGTAGATAAAGCCTGAACACTTCATACAAATAATACTTTACATTTGTGATTCTACAGCTCTTCTTCAGAATTCTTAATCTTGCTGTAATTGTATAAAGGAGTAATCTTTAAAAGAACCAGGACTATACTTCCAGTTTACACATAATGTGTTTTTTTCACGGAAGGTACTCTTTTAACAAGGCAATAGAAATGTTAATACAAAAAAATGCATTTAAATAGGTTCCTGCATTTAACAATGATTTTAACAATTCTGCAGGTTGCATACATTTTTAGTAAAAATGTTTCTTTGGATTCAGTAGTGTCATTAATGCATCAATAGAATATTTGTGGTGCCATCAGAATGAATGACATATTCTGGTAGTTATTTTAAAAGTAAGAACAGAACATATGTTCAGAAACAGCACTAAGAACAGCTCTGCTAAGTCCAAAAATCAGAGTAGATCATATGTTGCTGTATACCTTTGGAATATATGAAACAATTAAAAGGCAAGCTAAAGCTCTTATCAGTAAAAAGAAGCATGAAATTAGATGGATGCAGCCTTTTGAACCTTTATTACTTTTAAAATAATTTTTACAGTACTGCTCCTAGGGGCTAAGTCCAAAGGGAAAGTACTGAGTGCTCCGCAGGCTTGAGCTCTCAGCTGTGCAGGAGCATACACAAAATAAGTCACTGCAATTAGAAAGAAATTAAATGCAGATTATACACTCTGCACAGGCCTCCCGGTAGGAATGGTTAAGGATACCAGTTCGTTCAGAGGACCCTAAGAGGTCTGGCTGTGGCTACAGCCTTATCCTGTTGCTAAGGGGACAGTGTTTGTCAAGCACTTTCTTTTGTTAATAGCTACTGTCATCCTTCTCTACAGAGACCACTTTCTCCTCCTTTACATGCAAAGCAGCTACACAAAAGTACCTGGCGAAATCCAGAAGTGGTGGCTTTGAGCTAACCAGGTTACAGGTGGGAGGGCAGTGAAACAAAGCAGAGCATCAGAGAGTGCACTAAAGGCAATTAGAGGGTGATGAAGAGTGAGAGTGAAGGAAGCTGTTTCATGGCAACGGGAATGACTTCGTCAAGGTTAGCCAAGAACAGCAGCCGTGGGTAGATTTGGCCAGGGATAGTCAATAAAACAGGAGTGGCATACGTGCTGTAAGTAACTAACACCAGAAACCACTTTGTGATTCTGTTATCATTTCCCCTTCCTCGGGAGGGCAATTAACTCCCCATGCTGCCACCACCGCCTAAGCATGCACCATTTTTACGAGCTACCTGGGCCACAGGGAGGTGAATCTCTCCCACTCTCATATTCTCAGCACCGGCTGGTGAGGAATCAGCTTTAAAAACACCCTGACAGAAAAACCCTTGTACCATTCGAAGCGATTTGCGACTAAAATGTGTTAGTTACCAACACTACGGCAACTTTGCCTCTGCCTCTGTGTATGCTGTGGTTTTACAGCTTGATACAGCTCAGTCTCCGCTCAAACCGTTTGCAGTCTCTCATTGTGGTATCGGATCAGGTCGTGAGAGCAAGGTCATTTTTTGCTGGCATGAACCAGAGCAGTAGGCTCTGTTAGCATCCAGGATCTTGTTCTTTCTAAAAATAGCCCCCCAGGAGTGCTGGATCGTATCTTCCCATCCCTTTTTAATATTTTAAGTACGAATAACGGAAATTGAATTTGGTTTTGTTCCTTGGTACTACCTTTGATGTCTTTTTGATGAAGAAGATATATTCCATAAAAAAATAAATAGACCTGACTTTCTGAATGGCTGTTTGTTCATACTATGTATCGGCCTATTTTCCTATCATGCTATGGTTTCTCTATTCAGAAGTCCATATAGCTGTTCTGTAAGAAAGTCTGGTAATTCCCATCCACTTGTATGTTGGGAGATTCACGTGTGATCCCTGTCTTTGAAAAAGCAAGGGGGTTTTGTTGTTAATTTGTCTTAAATCATATGTTTTGTTTTGCAAGCATAGCTGAATGGCTGATACTTCATATTTTGCTGGTGTTGTGTAGGCCATTTGCTGGGCTTTGAGATTTTTAGCCCGATTTCCCAAGCAAATCAGGCTTATGTGAACATGCTCCCTTTGTCAAATGCTCCTACCTGTCATAGCTGAGGGAAGCTTCAGCTTTGAAATGGCTGGTCAAGTTCATCAAGATCGCAGAAATAATTAGGTTCCTTCTAGTTTCATGGAAACTAACTTCTGTGTAAAGGAAAGAGAATGAAATTAGTGTCCCCATTGAAGAAAAGGCCAGGAGAATTAATCAATTATGACATATCATAGAATGTGTTGGGTTGGAAAGGACCTCTAAAGGTCATCTAGTCCAACCCCCCTGCAGTAAGCAGGGACTTCTTCAACTAGATCAGGGTGTTCAGAGCCTCATCAAGCCTGGCCTTGAATGTCTCCAGGGATGGGGCCTCCACCACCTCTCTGGGCAATCTGTTCCAGTGTCTCACCACCCTCATTGTAAAGGACTTCTTCCTAATGTCTAATCTAAACCTACCCTGCTCTAGTTTAAAACCATTGCCCCTTGTCCTGTTGCTACATGCCTTTGCAAACAGCCCCTCCCCAGCTTTTGTGTTGTCCCCCTTCAGGTACTGGAAGGCTGCTATAAGGTCTCCCTGGAGCCTTCTCTTCTCCAGGCTGAACAACCCCAACTCTCTCAGCCTGCCTTCATAGGAGAGGTGCTCCAGCCTTCTGATCTTCTTCGTGGCCCTCCTCTGGACCCGCTCCAACAGGTCCATGTCCTTCTTGTGCTGAGGGCTCCAGAGCTAGACGCAGTACTCCAGGTGGGGTCTCATGAGAGCATCATTTGATGCTCTCATCAAAGTATAAATGATTTCATCATTTATACTTTTTGTTCTGCAGCTTCTTGACTGTTCAAATAGCATATGCAGAGCTCTGGAATGATTGCAACATGCCCTGTTATCACTGAGGATATAACAGAGGATGTGATGGGGGTGAGCTAGGGATGTCCCACTGAGGAGGGATCGAGATCTGTGGCGAAGAACTATGTCTGCAGGAAACCTGCTTCATTAGTTCAGCTTCTCATGGAAAAACTGGCACGTCCACATGAATTTTGCATTAATTTGGCATAGGCTTTTTTGGCACAGTTTTAGTTTATGACTTCTGTGGTTTGTATGAGCACATGTGCTTATTGATAGGCACGTTTCTCTGGAATTGCACTTAACATTCCTAGCCGAATCTTCACGATGCTTTTGTTTTGGAACAGTGCAAAGCAACGCAATAATGTTTACTTTAGTACCTTGAGCCAGTTAAGTTTTTTACGAGTGTACTGAGAAGTGTCAGTATCTAATTTATCCAGCTACAAAGTTTGCATGTGACTTGTGCCTAACTGAACATCAGCTAGAATAATTAGGCACCAAAAATCACGTTTTTATTTGTTTTCAGTTTCTATTTCTATAGGAGATGCATTGCCCGTAGGTTAACAATGTGAAATTGAACAAAAATCTTTGCTTTTTGCCCTAGCACATAGGACCTTTTCCAACTCTATCCTAGTTGGAAATCTGACCTTGTGGAGTCCCAAATTTGGCAGAAGGAAGGTGCTGATGGAAATATTCTTTTCCAGTTTCTCAATCATTTATTCATGAATATGAAGTGACACACTGAGTGGTATTTGGCCAAATCATTTGCTTCAAGAGTCAGGTTTATGATCCTTTTCCAACAATTGCAGACTTGAGGGTATCTGGTAGATCACTCTTACCAGATGTAGCTATGTGATTTCTGTCAGAGGGCCCAGGCTGTCTTTCCTAGCATTCCAAAACTATGAGCAGCTAAGAGTCGCAGATTATTTACTTATTGCCAACAACTTGATAATGCAAACCTTAATATTGAAAGGTCAGGTATTTAATGTCCTAATAAAGAACACTTTGTGTGAGAAACTAATCTGGATGGACGTTAAGTTGCAAATCTGATTGGCAGTGTTTACAAAATTGCTGCCAAAAATTCTTAGGGAAAGATGTAAACTGATATCCCAAATCAATCAAGGCACAGCAGTGTATTATAATACTTAGCCATCTTTTCATCTGCTGGAGCAATGCTATCTTTGGAAGGTATCTCTTGAAGATGTTTCAGAGGTCATGTTTTAACTTCAACATTATGGGTTAGAGCTTTTGAGTTTGTCTGTTTGTCTCTTCGTTTCAACATTGCCACACCAGATTCTTTTGCATTTCTATAAATAATTTGCAAGGGTAGAATACCCTAGAACTACACATAATTCTGCCTCTTGCTGGGACTTTTGTAAGGCTCCTGGTTAATAAAAAAACATAATTTCATTTTTGTGGGGGTTTTGATCTATTCTTTCAAAATCTGTTTTCATTCCAGATTGAAATAAATCAGAGAAAAGGCACACAAACACACAGAGAGGTGCTGGTACGTGCGCGCGCGCACGCACACACACGCTTGGAACACCCCATTAAGTGAAATTTCAACAAAGGGCTGAGTTTTCTAACTGAAAGATTTTATATTGATAAAATCAAGATGGTTCATTTAAACGTCAGTACAATATGAACTAAAAAGGCTTGAGAGTAAAAGTTTTTACTGAAATGAAAGACTTTGCATGTGCTCTTAATTTCACCCCCCTCATCAATGGCATTTCAGTAAAATCATTATGTTTCTGCAAAGTACCTACATCTGAATGAAATGACAACATTTCACTGGAAAATTTACATCCAGTTGCTAGAAGCTTTCCTCCCCTGTTTGTTTAGTTGTGAACTCATTTTATTCACATCATGGCATTCATAGATAGCTTATCTGTCTGGCATTTTAATTAGCAGATTACTAATCTAGGACTTCAGCCTTTCTGGTTACTGATAGCCCATGTTTTCTAACCCTTCAATAAGTCTTTTCATTCATATGTGCTATGGTTTTCATATATTCTATGTCTTCATTAAGCATAGGCTCTTTAATCATATCTGTTTTAATATTAAGGCTATGGCTAAGGTGAAAGAGAAAATCCGAATAGGTTTGGCAAGGATCATGCCTTAAATGCGCAAAGAATCAGTTTACAAGAAGGATCAGATGATTTAGAATTATGAGGTAATCTCCCATAAAATATTTGCTGGCTTTGAGAAAAATTGGTGCAGAGTTCTACTCAAAAAAAGCAAATATTTTTACATCATGAACATACACAAAAAAATGTACACAAACAATGGCACTAAGATATATTAAACAGGCTTGGTCTTAAAAATGGAATTATATGCCCATGCATATAAAAATATACTATATCTTATACATCTATAATATTATATTACTGTACTTGTTTTCCCAGTAGCTGAGACCTTCATGATCCTTAATGTATTTATCCTCCTACGGCCGTCATGCCAAAGTTTCCAGCAGCTTTCAATATTAATTGCTGAAGTGGCTTCATATCAGTGCAGTGGGAGAAGTTTCTCTTGTGCAGGTAGTTTGTTGAAAGCTTTAGGGCTTACGGGATAAAATTTATCCTGTATGTGTCAGTCAGTTGTATTACTGATGCAAACTTGCTGTCAGCAAATTTGTTGTCGCAATATGTGGTAGTTCTTCCCTTTGAAAGGGGTAGAGGAGTAACCTGTGAATCATTTGTACGCCACTGATGTATCACCGCTACCTAAGGTCTCGTGTTGAGCTGTAGTCACGTTTGCGTACAGCTGTCCGTTTCTGCAAATGGCAGACTCATAGCATCGCATGGAAATGCTTTCAGCAGAATGAATTGCCCATTGGATTTAGTAGAAAGCCTCTGACACAGCTTGAACTGATCAGCTGCGCTCCTTTTATGCGGGGAATGGATGGAGCTATAGCTTCTACTGTTGCAATTATACCATGGGAACAAAACCAAAATAGCTGCTTTTGGAAGTTTGTTCAAGATTTGTCCCTCCTGGTAACGTTGAAAAATGAAACTCTTATGGTGGTGGGCAGGAATATGTGATGTTTGAATAAGGCTTAGAAATTTTAAACATGTGCTTGTGAAAGTAAAGCACAAATAGAACTGATTTGATTCAGCATAGCTCTGAAAAGTCACATTTCGGTTGCTCTCACTTACTTTTCATACCACCTCTTTGTTGATGTGATGCTTGTTACTCTTGTCCTGAAACTGTTTTTCCAAACGGAGCAAATCGCTACTTTGGCATAAATTGCGTGTTTCTTCTATGTTTTAAAAACCAAAAAACTAGACTAAGAGTTCCAATCGTAATGTTACTAATTTACAAACATATATTCATTCCTCATCCCCAAAAAGAGTTTGTCCAATGATACGAACTTCTGCATCCCACTGTGTTAATTGCATATGTGAATTGCAGAAATATGATGACATGTGAGGCTCTTCAAAAAATTTTAGATGACTTTTTAAACATCTCGCAAACTGAATCCCAGATTCTGTATGGGAGGATGTCTGCGCCCTGGAAAGTTTTGCTTACACCAGTGACAGTTCCTGGATACAGGGATGCTGCCAAAAGTGGTGGGGAGAAATGAAAAAAAAAGGTAGAGGAGAATAATAACTCTAAGTATGTACTTGATCCCACAGGAGTCTTCATTCCTGTACTCAATACAGTAATACCGTCAGAAAGATGGTTCTCAAGACATGTACAGAAAACTTCAGGACTGGAACACTTCCTAAGAACAAAGAGAAAATCATCGGGGTATCTGAGGCAAATGTCAGTGCTGGTGCAGAGAAATATATTTGCCATTTTCTCTTTTAAGATCCTTTTTGCAGTTACTTCTTGTTTGGACAAATGTCTGTCATTTGGGACTTGTGTTTTCCAAGATGGCCATTTTGCTCAAGCTGACTGTGCTTTTAAACTCCTCAGTTTTAAGTTGTTTTTTCTAACTGAGATGAAGAATGAAATTGAGGAAAGACAGTGATTTTTCCATATGACAAAACATTTCTGAAGGCTGCTAGGCTGAAGGAGATTAATGCTTCCAGGATCTGAACAGTGACTTAACATTTGGCAGAAAAAATATATTGGTATCAGAGATATCCCTCCTGACGATCTTGTGAAAATATTCCTATGTTTGGCCAGTCCACGCATGTCTGAAAAACTTGTTTGCATGTACTGATGTGTTCTATTTCCTTACAGCTCCAAAAACCAGCGGGACTTTCCTACACAGCAACAGAGTTTTACGTTCATATTGTTGTCTTTGACAATATAAAATCCGTAACACAACCGGTCTGCTCGGCTCTTTCTTTTGTTGGTCACAGGAGCCATGCATGGTGTGGCTCAGATGACCTTCTGGCTGTGAGGATCCTTGTGGTAAGCAGCACAGGACCTTATGAGACCCTGTCCCCTTTGCTCACTGTGCTGCTCCTTTTGCATCGAGCTTCTGGGAGGTGAAGGCAGAAGAAGGATGTCCTGGGTGGGACAACACCTGCAGGCCTCCAGGGGAAGAGAAGCTGGACCAAGTGCGAGGGAGCTGAGGAAACGGCATGGAAAGGAGAGGAAGGACCCGTGGCAGGTGGGACCGAGGAAAGAGTACCAATAGAGGCAGGACCTGAGGAGTGGAAAGAACGAGTGAACAGAGGGTGCAGCCACAGAAAAGTGCCTGCCATAGCCAAGTTTCAATGAGAAAACACCCCCGCCGCCCAAAAAACCCACCTGTGTAAAGTACTACAGATCCATTAACACCTTCTCATTTCTTTGAATCCCTTTTAGCATTAAATTCACCTCAAGCATTTGTTGAAGCTTGCTATAAATCTGAAGGTGTCAAGCCCTTCTGAAGATACATAGCGTGCTTGTGAATGCTGCTCCACATGACAGAATGTTATTTCAGTATTACACCCCCAGAACTATGGGAAATCGGACGCTATGGTTACAGAACGTTACGGTTAGAAATGGACGCCACCAAACCTGAGATTTATGGTATCTTTATTCACCACAGGATCCTGATTCACTCTCAGATGCCATCTGTCTTGTGCACCAAGTCAGTCAGAGGTACGATGGGAGGAGAATAAAGAGTCTGTGATCGTGCAGCAGCAGCATTGTGTCATGATGGGAGCAAGCCCAAGGAGCAAGCCCAAGGAGCAAGCCAAGACCGCATGGGCAATTTTAAATCTGACATTTCCTCTCTTTCAGCTGCTGTACTTAGCAAAAGTAAGACTTTTTTCTGCATTTTTACGGGGCCGTAGGGGCACTCAGTGCAGTTGTACCAGCATGAACACAGCGAAGTTCAACGCAAGTTCTGGAGATATAATCATAGAATTGCCTAGGTTGGAAAGGACCTTTCAGACCATCAAGTCTTCCCATCAACCTAGCTCTGACAAAACCACCACTAAACCGTGTCCCTAAGCACTATGTCTACCCGTCTTTTAAATACCTCCAGGGATGGCAATTCCACCACTTCCCTGGGCGGCCTGTTCCGATGTTTGATAACCCTTTCAGTGAAGAAAATTTCCCTAATATCCAACCTAAACCTCCCCGGCACACCTTGAGGCCATCTCCTCTTGGCCTATCACCTGTTAACTTGGGAGAAGAGACAGACCTCACTACAACCTCCTTTCAGGTAGTTGTAAAGAGCGATGAGGTCTCCCCTCATCCTCCTTTTCTCCAGGCCAAACAACCCCAGTTCCCTCAGCCGCTCCTCATAAGGCTTGAGCTTGAGACCCTTCACCAGTTCCACCCTTCACAGTTCCACCGAGTTCGTTGCCCTTCTCTGGACACATTCCAGGATCTCAATGTCTTTCCTCTAGCGAGGGGCCCAAAACTGGACGCAGTACTCGAGGTGGGGCCTCACGACTGAAACCAGTGGTTTAATTGCTTTGTTTTCTCTTTCAACCAACAGCTTTTGGGAAGAAACCCCACGAAACGGAACCGTGGAAGGCGACGAGATCTGCCGTTGCCGGGAAT
>VYZM01014742.1:176137-202158 GCA_013398915.1 Dromas ardeola
GGCTCCCCCCGGGGCCGGCGGTGGGGGGCCGGGACTGTGCCGCCTCTGCCCGCCGCCGGCTCCGAGAGGGCTGGGGCGAGGGGGTGTCTCGGAACAACCCGCACCTGGGTGTAAATGCCGGTTGCCGAAGGTGCGCAGCCTTCTCCCTCCTCCCCGGATAGACTTTGCCAACTGCTTTGAAACTCGTCGTCCCTCCTGGCCCTGAAGTCTCTGAAAACTGATTTCCCCAGGCGAGGGAGGATCCCTGCTCTCTCTGCCGGTTGCCCAGCTGCCGCCGAGAGCTAACAGGCTGTGTAGAAGCTGGTGTCCGCAGATCTTTCTAGTCATCACTTAAAAACAACAAGGGGGTGGGATGTACTAGACACTTGTTGGGTTTGTTTGCAGATGGTCGTCTTAAAAGGCAGGGCTTCTGAGCTTTGTTTCGAAACCTTTCTGCTCGCTTCTGAGAGTAATTTTCCACCACCTTAAAAATCCTTAAAAAAAAAAAAATAAAAAAAATCCCAGAACTTTATTTCCAGCAAAAGAAGGTCTTAAGGTATGCTGCTTCCTCACCTGTGATGTTTCTTTCTGAAAGCATCTGTTGTTATAACTGAAAGTATCTAGGAAAACAGTGAGGGGGGGGAAACAAACTGTTCTTGTTTGTTTTGCGTGTGGGATGCTTCTGTGCTGTCAGTTTCCTTGAATTAGTAATTCAGGCCTCTGTAAGTTGCAGTGCGCAGGCAAAGCTGCGTGTTCACCCTGTCTTGGAAGCTATGCACACCAGGAGTCTAAGTTGGCCAGCTTTAAGTTGGCTAGGTTCTTTTCTGCTGAAAAGCCCTCTTAATGTTATCAAGAAGATAGCAAAAATTTCTGCTGGGTCTGCACTTTTTACATAACTCAAGCTCAGAAAAGAAAATTGTCAGTCCTTCAAAATCAGTCTCTGTTTTCATTTTAGGCGGCGTTATCCCAGAAATCTGTGAGAATTTGTTAGATCACAAAATGTAGAATTCATGTTTAATATGTTCAGAGGAGTTAGGGTATTACTTCTGAAAAGTTAAAGCAAATATTCATGAATGAATTAAGCAATCTAGCCTTTGAAAAGAATGCAGCACTTCTCTTTAGGGCCAAACTTTAGAAATAGCCCAACTGTCTTGTAAATGCTTATGTGAAATTGCCAAAATGGGACTTACGCTCTTGAGAAAATTGTGTGCATAGTTTACAGTTAAGTGTCAGGCCGAATAAAAAAAAATCCAATCATTTAAGTGATCTGCTAGGTTTTGATTTAATACTCTCCCTGAAGACAGAAAATGCAATGTATTTTTCTGCTGTAGTCTGTAGCAGGCACGCAGCATCCTCTTTGTTTTCAACAAAATAGCTGATTGCTGTAAATTTGTTAGTAGGTGTTACAGTTGCTATTCCTCATTTTAGTGTTCTCTCCCTCCTGTTTGTGCAACAGTACCTTGCCTTGACTGTTTAGCAGTACCATTTTCTGGTCAGCAGCGTTAAAAAAATATGAGTTTGATTTGGGTGATTACTGACTCTTGAAGTCAGGATCAAACCACAGGACTTGTAGTCGAAGGTGTCAAAATACAGAATTTACATAGTGTCCAAGTAAATTTGTAAATGTATTTAGTTAAGTAAATAGGAAAAATGCTTTGCTTATTTTTAAAGACACTACAGTTGTCCATATTTTTTTGGTGAAGGCATTGGAAATAAGCAAGATTGAAAACTTTTGATTGAAGAATAAATATAAAATAGTTCAAAGCTCCTTCAAAGCAGGGCATGTGCAGTTATATGTGAAGAGTGCACAAAATTAAAAGAGTTCAAATTAAAATAGGATTTGTTAGCTGCAAGAAATTAAGTGCTTTTGGCTGTTCTTAAAAATCTGTAACTACCGTTTCCAGTGTCAGTTTGTCAGCATACCGGTTTATGTGGATTCTAACACTGAACCCCAAAGTTTTTGGAAGAGTGACGCTTTTTGCATCAAGTGTCATAGAGAACCAGGGAGCCACTGACCATGGCTAATGACTGTTGTCATTTTGGTTGGTGGCAATGCTTTTTTACTTTTTTCCATTATGATCACTGACTGACTTTTAAAAGACAAGTGTTCTTCATATGACCAAGTTCAAAGCCCTAATTTAGTGATTGCGGGAACAATCAGATCTTTTTCTTTAGAAAGTTAATGTCATGTTAAAACATATCCTTAATTTCTTTGTGAAGACATTAGGTATATAGTTTGCATAGGTCAGACAACCTCAGATTTGCTAGGAAACAGCAGAGGGCAACCCAATTGGACAAGTTTTGGCTCAAATGAGATTATAGACTTGTATTTACAGTTCTTATTTCTGTGTATTTCTCTCCCAAAACAAAATTAGTGTCAGTATTAAGTAGGAGCTCTGCTTTAAGATGTGAGGTTATTTATTGGTTAATATTTCCACTTTTTCATAGGGAAAGGTTAAATTAATCTAATACGGAGAGTATCAGGACAGGGAGGATGACAAATATGGTAGAGAGTAAAGGCAAACTGAAAGTAGTAGTATACACAGACTGGTAGGCAGTCTGTGATTAAGATCCTTTCACCTACAGCTGCCCGGGCCTGGGGTTTTGCAGCAGTTTGCTGGGACTGGGGAGAGAGAGTTGAGGATTCACTGCAGAGAATCCGTCAGCATCACTGTGGTAATATTCCTTATGGCAGCATTAATTTGTTTTCTTTATGCTGCTTTTCCTCTTTTGAGCAATAGCAAAACTTTGGCACCTTTGGACCTTTGAGGTCTGGGTGAGGAGCTAGCGATGGAAATCACATTGCAATTGCATGGAGGAGGGAAAAGAAATGTAAAGGTCACAGTGGGATGCTTTGTAACCTAAGGCAGAATTGCATATATTGCATATCCTCATCCTACTTTTACCAGTTTTTTGGGCTGCACTTGAACATGCTGTAATGTTATATAGGCTATACAAAAATGTACGTTTCTCAGGGAGGGGAATGCATTTAGAGACGAACCTTTTCAGACTGAGTTAATTCTTTTTGAATTTAAACTCTTTCCTATGGTTTCCATTGTGAAGAGTTTAGTGTTAAGAACTGAGAAGTATTAAAAAGAATAACGAGCAGTGCAGATAAAAGGAATCCAGTAGAGAAGAATGAATTGTGGGGTGGTGCTGTCATCTACTAAGTTATTGCTAGAGTAATAAGGCTAATGAACATAGCTTCCCATATTTTCCCCCTGTGATCCTACCAGGATAACACTTGCCCTTCATGATGCCGTATGCCAAGGTCCTCGTCGTGTATCTAGGCTTTTGAATACCTTTCATTTTGTCCCCGCGTCTCCTGAGTGTCTCTGAAGTGTCCTGAGTTCTCTGATGTTTCTGGCAAGATTGTCCTCCCTCTCTTTCCTCACCTGCCAGCTGTTTGGTTGGGAGCAGGCAGCTGCAGCTGCCTGTGATGTGCATGGATTTATTGGCTGGTTGGCTGTCCTTGTGTTTGGTGGGGGTCTGTGTCTGTGTTGTATTTGGCTGCTGACTTTTTATGAAACATAGAATACTAAAAGTATTAAGTTCTGAAAACTTTCTGTCAATTTTGGCTTAAATTAACCAGTGAATTTGTAAGCAATAGAAGGATGGGGCAGGAAACGAACTGTTTCATTGTATAACCCTCAATGCCTTGGGAAACAAAGATGAAAATTACTGAATGAACCTACTTCTTGTTTATGGGTATAAGAAGAGAGAGGATTTAGAACACTGCTTCATATAGGTTATATGAAAACTATGCCTAGCTGCAAATTTCCAGAATGCAAAAAAGGAAACAGAAGAGCAATGAGCTTTGTACAGTTCTTAGGTAGGAGTGTCATATGTGTGGCTCATAGGTTGAATCTGTCCTAGGGAACAGCTTTATCCTGACTTCCAGGTTACCTGGGATATTCAGGTGTCACTGTAGCATGTACTAGAAGGGTGTAAGATGACATAGAGATCCTCAAGTTAGTGCCGACCTGAATTGGCCGTAGTGCTTCTGAGTCCAGGTTGGTGCAGCCAGGGCAGCGGTTGAGCAGCAGCAGCAGTATTAAATAAAGCCTAAACGTAAGAAGCCATATTTTGTACTTAGGCCCACGTTTAAATGTTTGTTAAATGTTTAACAAATGCCCACGTTTGTTAAATGTGAGCTGGATCAAATGTCAGGATGTCAGATTTGATCAGCTACACACAGTCTGTTTAGTGCGGTCTCATGCTCATTCGCTATCTGTAGTGGAACTATTCAGCGAGTGTTACCCGGTATTAGTTTTTTTATTGCCACTGTAAGAATGATTCTCTGCATTATTTGCTGATGACGGTAAAACCTTGTGCCACATGCAATATTACTGATTTCTTCGTTGGATTTGTGTTATGTCATCATCACTGTAGTGTTATGGATCTATTGAAATTAAGAAAGCCATTAGGTCTCTATTGCCTTTTAGGCAATAGAGTGGGCTAACTTTAAAAAAAAACACAAAAAATCAAACCTCTAATGCATTACAGACTTCTTTTTGACAAGCTCCTCGTGGGCTGAGATGAAACTATCATACTGGATACAAGAACAGTTGATGTGTGAGTGAAATTCTTCTTGAATTCTGTTCGTTTTTAATGCTTAGCACGTTTGCAAATTGGAACTCATGGCATTCAAGATGGGCATGCAGGAAAGCAAACACACAGTCACTACCTGATTAAAAATGTTGGCTTATATTACTGCCCATCAAAATACAGGGGAACTGAAAGAGAGGAAAGAGTCTTGCTGTTTTCCGGAGAACTTTCAACTACTTTAACCATCAGGTCATATTTTCTCTTCACATTATTCCCAGCCTGGTACAATTGCAGTCTTCCAGCTTTTGTAATGAATGATGTGAGGGATCCACAGTTGATACTTTCAGGCTTTTTCCTGAGTATTTTCAGGTTTTGGACTGCATAAGGCAAAGGTCCTATATTGTATATAAAACTAAATGTGAGATTAAAGCGAGCATTTAAAGTCAGCATTTAATCCTTGCACTTCCTAATTTTTGTGTGTTTAACTCTTAGAGGTGGGAGGTGTTTTCTAATTCCTGTGTAAACCTGTCTCTAGAGTGAGATGGAGAAACTTTAGGTTTGTTTTGAAAGTTAACTGTAAGGCAGCAAATGAGTGTTGAATTTGTGAACTGATAGGTCACATTCAGCAAAGGAACATATTCTTCGATGTGAAAAGTGGTAGGTTCAGTATGTTTGACACACATCTTACAGGTATTTTTTTTTGTAGTCTAAATTAAGCAGTTTTCCTACTACCTGTCATCTTTTGAAGTATAATGTCTTGTAGTAATTTCCCTTTGTATCACAAACTTACTGTTTTATGTGAAGTATGAGAAATCCAGTTAGTGATACTATTTCCGTGAGCATATTTTTCTCACAATTTCTTTGAGTAACTAAAATTATTAAAATGTACACTGTTAAAATAAATTATACATGCAAGTCCGTAGATCATTAATCATTTAAAAAAAATAAATATTTCTTGACTTACTTTCTGTTGTGAAACTTTGGTCTAGAGTGGTGATTCAGTGGTGTTAACTGAAAACTGTAAGCATTAGCTAAAAGTCATTCTAATTTTTTATCCCTTTTTTGCTATCCACTTTTGTTGTTGACCTCTTTCTTTTTATTTCCAAAACATTTGGTAGCAGTGTACATTGCTTGTCAATGTATATTTAATCTTGTCATTTGCAGTGAAGTAACAATTCTTCTTGTAGCTGCTGATTTTCTTTCTGTTCTTATTTAAAAATTATACACAGGTTTTATATCAGGTCAGATTTGAACCATTTATACTGAATGTTTCTATTGCTAGTTATATTTACTGTATCTCTTAATTTCCACTAGTAAGACTTATCTGACGAGGTATTTAAATGAGAACAAGGTAAAATAAAGAAGTTACTAGTCTTTTTAAAGTGGTAATTATATTTCAGTTGTCAGAAGAGTAGGGAAAGAGAAGTGTCTTGTCACTCTGGGTAGAAAGCAGGCTGAGGTAATACAAGTTTTGTGATGGGGGAGAAGGTCCCCGAGAACCTCTCTACTTTATGACTTAGCTTAGAAAATCTGTGTTATCTCCATTTCTTTTTGGCTTCTGTAAGTCCATGGAGATGCTTCCATTTGTTTCTGTGTGGGTAGGATCAGATGCAAAATTTGTTTGAGAAACGGAAATGGCTATGCTATTCTTGATTAATTGTCACTGATTGCTAATTCATTGATCAGTGTCGTCGTTTCTGTTGATTAGCAATATAATAAAAATGTAAATATTTTATGTGTGAAAAAAGTTTTAATGTTTGGCCCTGCTTTTAAGGTCATATGATAAGAACAAACTAGATATTCTTAATTTAGGGCAGGTAGATGACCCTGTCTTTAGGATAAGAAATTAATAGATAGCAATCATTTTAAGTGGTGCTAGCAGAGGAGATAGTCTTTGCAGTAGGAGTTTGTATTATAAAACCAGAACGCTGATTTCTAACTTTTACTCTTGAAAACATCTGGTCTTGAAGATGTCTGCTGCTAATTTAATCCAATACTTATTTCTTTTATTAGTGGATTAGACAGTAAATAATTGTTCTTTATTCACCTGCTTACGTCCATCATCTGTTGTGTCTTTTTTTTTTTTTCAGGTCCAAGAGTCGTAGTCTATTAAATCACTCCTCATATGGAAACCATTCACATTTTATCCATTTTTATTGACTTTTTTTGCCTTTCTCTGTGACCTCTGTGATTCTATTTTATTCTTTGAAGTGGTGTGACAGAGAGGAGACCAAAACTGCTCAAAATACACAACATGTGGGCACATAATAAGTATATAGAATAGCAAATTTGATTTTTTAACTTGCTGTCTCTTTTCTAATAAATTCAAAAATTTGCTTTTTGACTACTTCCAAACGTTCAACTTCAAACATTTCATTTTTTACATATGTAATATTATTTGTAGACTAAAATTGTAAAAAGAGTACTAAAGGAATGCAGAGGTGATTTTATACCATATGTGGGATGGGCTAACGATTGTTTGTAACGTTTTTAGGAAAGATACCATACTGATACCAGCTGAAGAGTTGCTATTCTGTGAAAGTCTTTTCAGCTTTGTTTATTTTCCTTTACAATTGTCTGTCTGTTCATCTAAAACCAGATTCTTCCTTAAAATTAGTTCACGGCATGAGGCAATTTTTCAAGGAGTAGTTTTGTTGGTATATGTGAGCCAGAGCACTTTAATTATAGTTGTCTTTTAGAATAAGTTTGTACATATTGTTCATACGTTATATGAAACAGCTTAACATAAGAATGGGTTTCCTAAGTATCTTGTATTCATAGTGAAAGCATTAGTATTTCCACATGCGTCAGACACGTTAACATTAACAGTGGGGTAGGCTTTTTCACTCATATCCCATTTTATATTTCTGCACCCTAACACCTCTATTTTATGCATTTTCTGCACAGCACTGTTGTTTCCTTCTTGTTTGACAATCCTGCCTGCTCAAGGCAGGTGGCCAGCCTTACCTGTGATCTGTAGATTGACTATGACTGTGCCTGACGTGGGGTCACAGAGCAGGAGTGAAGGAGCTCTGCTGAAATGCATGTCCCTTGCCATTGCCATGCGTGGGCAGCAGCTACTCCTCTGTAATGTGACAAGGTGGGCTCTCAAGGGCTGTAATGAACGCTCTGTCCCTCACCCTTCACCCTGCCCTACTCAACCTCTACAGCGTTGCCATTCTGCACTGGAACTTCACGGGTTTGTCAAGGGAGAAAATAGTTATCTAATGTTGAATAAAATGTTAAATGAATGTTTGCTGAATGTAGTCCAAAGTTACGAAAATGCTAATTAAAATACAATACTCAGCAGGAAAGTAATTTATCATATAAAAAGTATGTCCCAAGTTACACCTGATGACAAAGACTTCTGTGATACGATGTAATGTTCTGCCACAGCTACTAATACAGATTTGTTGCTGAACTGAAGAGTAATGTATTTTATACGCAGTACGTGAAGTTGCACCACAGTATTGATGCTGGAACTGAGACTGTGTGACACGTTTGTTGAAGGGATGGAATGCACCCTTGCTGAGTTTTTGGGTGGTGCCAGCTAGGGGAGCAGTTAATGTGCTGGAGGGCAGGGCTGCTCTCTGGCAGGTGCTCAGCAAGCTGAAAGAATGGTCTGAAGGGAACCGCAGGACCTTCAACAAGGACAAAGGAAAAGTCCAAGCCCGGGCAGCCCTAGGAGCTGCGGACAGGCTGGCCAGGAGCAGCTTGGCACAAAAGAACCTGAGGGTCCTGGTGAACAGCAAGTTGAATGTGGACCGGCCATGTGCCTCTGACCCTGTATCCAGCTGTGTTAACCTGATATGAGAGAGACTTACAAACTGGAGAGACTCCAGCAAAGTGCTGCTAAGATGATGGGGGAACTGGAGTACATGGCATATGAGGAGAGGCTTGGAAATATGTTTGTGTAGTCTGGGGAAACCTGAAGGGGACTCCTATTGCAGCCTTTCACTACAGAAGGGGGTCTAGGAAATGGAGATGAGATCTTCAGGTGCACCATAAAAGCACATGAGGCAATGCATGTGAGCTACATCAAGGGAAATCTTCCTGATAAGGAAGAAATGCTCACAGTGAGAGGGTGGCACCTCCCCCACCTTCCCCTCACAAGTGGTAGTGCCTGGAGAGGTCATGGAACCTTGGTCCTTGCAGAACTTGATTGAGGCCCAGAGGAACCTCCTGTAAAGGTGTTGCTGCGCTGAAGTCTCTAAGAGCACCAAAGGTCGTTCCCAACCTAAATCACTCTATGATAATGCCTGTGTTAAATTCCCTACTTAATTATTTTCACCACCTAGTAGCGGAATTTCAGCCAAAGTCCAAACATAGAACTTTGAATTTTGAGTTGTACTAGTTTTAGAAAGAGATGAAATTTTACAATTTAATCAGTGCAAAATTTAGGTGGTGCATTGTCTCTTTTGATGTACAACTTTTCATCTTTTTGGTGTAATAGTCATATTGGCAAACAGAGACTTGGTATACAAAATCTGTGTCTTAAATTGAGAAAATTAAACTTCATCAGGTGTTTCAGCTGCCTCTAAAACATCTGGCTGTTCTGTTTGTGCTAAATGTTTGAATGTTTTAGATTTTAGGGCCACGAGGTGGTCCTTCTTGCTCAAGAAAATTCAAATGTTTTGTCAAAGTTGCAATTCTAAAATTACTTCATCTTTCATTATTTCTCATTTTATTTCCATTGTCTGAAATTATGAAAAGCTTTATGTTCTCAGGTGGGTTTTCTGTATTCTCAGATTGCATTTTGGCCAAAGTATTATGTAGTTTTATGTGCAAACTCACTTAAAACTTCAAAATGCAAAATAGGAGATCATGTACATAGTCAAGATGAAATAGAATTAATGATAATTTGTATCTAAAAATCAAACTTAAATTTTATTTAACTATAAAACTATGGTGACCTACCACTATATTAAAATCAATTACTTTAAAGTACTGTTTAAAGACTGTAAAATTTAAGAGGGTCATACCACTGAACCTTTGGGATTTGTGGGCTAACTGACACAAAACCAGTCTTTCCAGGATGAAATGCTAAATTAGAGGTTGACATCTTGCTGTCATGCAAAATGTTTTCATATTTTCAGGTTAGTTTCTTTCAATGACTAGGTTATTCAAAGCTGAGGTGCGTCTTGGGAGTTGGAAAGACAGGAAAACTTGTTTTCATTTGTTAATCTGTGAGTAAAAGCAAGGTGTCGATAGTCTGTTAGTTCCACAGTTTTAAAGAGCACTAGGGAAAAGAAGAATCTGCCCATGACACTTGAGGATAATATTTCATGGGTTTATTAAATTGGTTAATTTAAAATAAAAGATGCTTTCTGCAACTTTATTTTCAAAACATGTAGGTCACTTGATGTATTTTTATTTAAGTTGGCTTCCATCCAAAAGCAGTTTGGAAAAAGAGTAGTACATTAATCACCTATTAAATAAGAAATATCATTCAGTATTTTGTAACAAAATAAAAAGGAAAAGATTAAAATAATGAATTAATGCATGTTGAATTGTATAATTTTATTATGTAGCCTTGTGGTCGATAAAAAGTAACATGAGGATTAATGTAAAGGCTTTATTTAGTGGAACATCATCATATTTTAGCACCTAAGCAATTGAAAAAAGGTACCTTTCCTTAGAAAACAATAGGTAGCAAAGCAAAATCCAAACCTAAAGTTAGTATTTTTGTGATGAGATTTCAAGCTGGTTCATTTCACTGAGGGCAGTATATAATTAAAACCTAATACTGCTCGCTGTTCTTCTCTCAGTCATTTCTAGGTGAATTTTTATTTTTAACTACCTGCCTAGCATCTGTATAATGAAAAATTCTTTTATTTTTTTCAGTGATTTTTATTCTTTCTTCACTGATGAATTTAAGTCTATTGGGGGAAGAAAATTTAGGGAGAAGAGCTTCAGTCATGATTTTAGTTTCTCTTTTGTAGCCTGAAGATGATTACAATGACTTTAAAGAAGATTGTAGTCTTCTCCCAAAGTTTGTTTTTTTGAAATGCCTTGTCACAAAACCAGATTTTTTTTTTTACTTAGTTTTTGTTATGATTTCCTTCCAAAATGTTTTCTGAATGAAAACAATATTGGACAACTTCTAGAATGCACTGAAAAGAGAGAGCTGTTATATTGCTGTTGTTACTGGGTTTTGTAATGGCGATGACTGTACAAAACTCATGGGATCATCAGACACATTGATACTTGATTTCTCATTCAAGAGTATCTTTGAGGCTTGTATTTCATACTACTGAATATGAAAAAAAGTATGTTGACATAAAATGAGGATTCTTTTTAACTTCATACCTCACAGACATTTAATTCTATTTTAGAATAGTTATGTTTTACTCCATTTTTTCGATCCCCTTTTATCCTTTTTTTACTCTAATATACGCATTTCCTACAGTTATTTCTTTAAAATGTAAATTTAACAACAAATACAGGTATCTTCTTAAAACTTTTACAACACTATCTGTTAATGTTACCAATTACGAGTTTTAAATATTAGTTGATATTATATCATAATATCCTTTATTATATGGGATAATTCCTTTGTTATGAAATGAAAGAGAGTAATAAGTGCTATAGAATGTATTTACGCATTTTTGAGATGGAAAGAATTTCGTTATGTAGAGCTTGTTTTGGAGTGTTATGAAGTGTTTGAAGCCGTGTAGTGATTAATGCATATGGAATAGATGTTTTGTGAATTTTCGGAACTGTCTGGTTTGTATTTTCATGTGGTTGCAGAGAACTGGGTATGAAAACCTAGGCAGTTCCCTTCAGTTCTGCATTCATATACTCACAGTCTTTTGTTGTCAGTGGAAAAAGGCTTAGCGGGCATTAGGGTATGGTTAAGATAGGCCATAGCTTTGTGTAGCTTGGAATTTTAAGGTTTGACTGTGGGGTGTGTCATCCCAAAATATATTCATTTAAAAGAGAAGAGGATCATGAATACTGCAAATATATTAAATATAAAATAATCAAAATTAAAAAAAAAATCAACTCTTTCAATAATTTCTAGAGACCATTAAAAGAATGTCTTCAACAGTCTGTAACTGCCCGTTCCTCCTTCTACAAGGCTTAGCAATAGCTTGTTTCATGTCCCGTCTCTGTATCACGCCTTCTTCATTCAGCATAGTTGGCTGAATGTGTTCTTCTTCCTTTGAGGATTCCTTCATTGTCCTCACTAGGTATATTATATGTTGGTATTTTGTTTATTCCTGTAATTCTAACATTAAAATGTTTGGGGTTTTTTTATTAAAATGTAAAGCTTAATATTTTTAGCAGCAATTTTGTTATTCTCATATAAATGTCTCAAATTCTGTACAGCTGTTTTTTTAATTAAAAAAAACTCTTAAGGAGAAATTCGAGGTAAACTCAGCCTTTAGTAACAGACTTTCTCTTTTTTTTTGCCATGGAAGATAATCATAACATTATTTAGTGTTCTGTTATGTAACAAATATTTTTGGTATTTTCAGAGTTTTGTAGATGGTAGTTGCCTCAGGAAATTATGTTTTATACTTGGAAAATATTAATGTGGCTTCAGTTAGTTTGCTTGCGTTTGTAATTTTATCTGTATAAATTCTATTTAAAACTTTTCAAACTGCACCACCATTGGCAATATTAAGCCAAAGGTTCATTTATTGTTCTCTCCAAAGGATGTCATGTATAAATTGAAAACTTGTTAAATCAATCTTTTGCATTTTTATTAAATGACATGGTTTTACAGCTTTTTCATTTACACTGTTTATAAGCCTTATTAAGAAGCCAAATAAATTTTATTTGTTAATATTTTCTAATGATTTATTTCCACATAGGTGGAGAACGAACTTGTGGTGTACATGAGCTAATCTGCATTAGAAAAGGTAAGCAATGATTTGTGAAAGTGAATTTCTTAGCTTCTGAATAGTACTGGTGAGAAATCTGATACATTTTCTGGATCTTAGTGTTGCATCTTTGTGTTGCAAAATCTTTGATGTTGACACAGTGATTTAAAAAAGAAAAAAAAAGAAAAAATGTGAAATTTGAAAATAAAATTTGAGTTTTCTCATGAAGGAAAAATGCGCTCTTCCAATATTCATCAAGTTACACGGAAGTTGTTAATGTTGTTCAGCTGTGATAAGAAACCACAAAACCTTCGATCTTTGCCTTGCCCAGATACTTGTAGGATGATTTGTTTTTTAGTAGTAACAGAAAGTTGTGAGGGTATTTAAAACTCATGTAATGGACTGGTAATCTCTGCCTGTGTTTTCAGTTGAGACCATAATGGCTCAAACTTCTTTGAAAACAACTGTATCAGTAATGAAATCAGTAATTGATAGAGCAAAAAAACAGAGCTGTGCTCAAGAGAGGACTTTTATAGGTTTAAGGCTGAGTGACGATGACTGAAGTTGGAGTTTGACAGTACAGCTCAGCTGAAACGACTAGATACAGTTCTGTTTTCTGTCCCCTTTGCCAGCCCTGTGCTCCTTTCTGCGGCAGTGCTGTTGAATCTCTGTGTTATCTGAAAGCTAATCTTAACAAAAAAAAAAAAAAAAGTTTCTTCAAGGATTACTTCCTTCCATTGACTCACTGTTATGTCAGAAGAGTCGCAATGCTTTCAAGAGGAAAGGAGTAGGAAAGTGTGGCAGGAGAAAAACGCTGCAAGATTCTCTTGACAACTAAGTGTTAGACTGTAGACTGGCTCAATAGTATTGTCCAACCACATCATACCTGGTAGTAAGAAAGTTTTTTTGGCCTCTGAATAGAGCTTAGTTTCCATTGCATTCACTTAAAGGGATTTTAGTAAAATCAGGGTTTTTTTTGAGACATTTATTTAATATCTCCTAACCTCAGAATTAAGTCTTCCGGTTAAGGGGAGGAATATCTTCATGGTCACAAGTCCTCTTTTCCAAATGTCTATTAAGAGAATAATTGAGTGTTGTGTGTGGTTTGACAGTAGTGTAATTAAAAATAGTTCTCTGCTTTTTTAAACTGTGAATCATTTCATTCTTTCATTCATATCAATTCATATTGATATGAATCATTTAATGAATGAAATGATTCACAGTTTAAAAAAGTGAAAAGAGAAAAAAAATATTTTTTTGTAATTAATTAAAAATGAATAATTTTAGTAATTAAAGTTACTTAAAATTACTAAACTAAATGCAGTAATTAAAAAGAACAAAGTAATAAAATTTTTATTACTTTTCTCATTTGGGGTGAGGTTACTTTTTCCTTTTTATGTATTGGTGGGGTTTTTTTGTTAGTTTTGGGGGTTTTTTTAAAAAAAAAACAACCTTCTTTATTGCTGTCTCTGTTTTTCCATTGGCTGGCTAAGTCAGTACACACAGTGCTCTGTATTCCTTCTGTAATAGGCTCTGTTTTTGTTTCTGAATTATGAAGCTCATTGGAAGTTCAGGAAGCCTACTGATAAAGCTTGAAAATCTATTAACCTTGCTAATCCCTGTTTATTTCAGGGCACTGTAATGATTTTAAGAAAAAAAATTTTTCTATGTTGTTGGAGGCAGTGCTGTATGGTTTCTAATGTTATTGCTGGGAAGCTAATTTGAAAAGACATGCATTTACTTTAAGATTCTGTGTTATGTTTGAACATTAGATTCTAAGTTCTGTTTGTTATTAATATGATATTATAAACTTTTTTAATAACAGTTGTATGGAACCTGTGTTTTTAGCATTGGTGGTTATAAATTAGCCTAAGGATAAGTGTGATTAAAAGAGAACTATCTTCTTAGTGCCATTTATATGTGCAATATGTTGATATGTTGGGTTCTTTTTTTCTTCATATGAGTTTCCACATGTATTCTAAGCTTGCGTGTCCCTACACCCAGCCACATTAACCGACAAATTTCTCCTGGTAGTGTGTGGAGTGGGTGCATTCTTTTCTCTTCTCTCCCTCTACTTGAGGTGTACATATAAAGCAGAAGGTGCTTGCCATTGTACTACAAATCTTCCAGTCGTGTGGTGTTCTGGTTACATCATCTCATACGCATTCAATATGTTTTTATTGTCTGACTAATGGCCAGGCTCTTAAGAATTACTTTATTTGCCAGTTGTTCAGGCCTGCTTGTTTGCCAGAATCAGGGTACATGCTCAAGATCCATATTGACCTCCTTAGAATAGGAAGGGCTTTCCAAGCTGAGAATTTCTGGCTGGAGATGGTCAAATCAGACCTTCTAGCTCTGTCCTTAATGCCAGTGGGTACTCATTTCAAGCTTCTACGGGATGGATTTGTAAATATTTGTGGCATAGAGATCTTCCCCTTCACCGTCGCTTGGCTTTGGCGTGCAAGCCAAGCCTGTTTTGGTCTGTGAGCTCACTGTGGATGATTGATGGACAAATAAGTATTCACATTGACACATGGATAATTCCCTCCGGTCTTGTCTGGTGCTAGGTAAGTTTGCACTGTCCCCCTCTCCTTTTACACTGTGTGACTGTTGTAGCAGGGGAGTACACCCTGGCACTCCTAGCGTTCATTCACTCATTTTCATGGAATGCTGTCTATGAGGCTTTGAGAGTTGGTGCAGTGTTTGACAAAATGGTTCTGCATTTGCTATGTGCCTGAAAGCCTCTGATGCTTTCTGCCAGGTGACGATAGGTAACCGCGACTGCCAGGTGACTCTGTTGAGTGCCCGTGTGGAACCTCTGAAAGAAAGATTAGTAGTAAATAGCCGGTGTAAGTAACTAGAGTTCTTGGAGTTGTGCAGTGTACATCTGTGCTTTGCTTGTGTGTCCATCTTTCCCATAGTCCTTCCAAGTACGTTGTTGTTGAGAAGCAACTAATATGATGAACAGCGATGTTCCATCTTATTTGTCCTGTACTGAATAGGGAACAAGGAAAAGCAAGCAAGCAAGCATGTGCCTTCTATGAATAATGCAAAGGAAAACTTTCCGGTTTCAAGTGATGGAGTGTAATTAGAATTTATATGGGGATTATAAGACTTGAAGAACACCTGTTGCTGGTGATTAATTTTTCTTTCTGGTTAGCAAAGTAACACATTCCTAAATTGTCTTTTTCTTGCCTGCCCATTCCTTTTTTGCTAGGAAAATAAGGACGTTGGGGTATCGGATGATGAGATGTGGAAAGGGACCAGAAAGGTCTGCAAGGCTATGTGTGACCACACACCATTTAGCTCAAATTATTTAATGAAAAGTTCTTACCTATATATGAAGGCATAACTAAAAACAAACCCCAAAGCTTAAAAAGGAAATGCCTGCTCTAAGAATACTCAGCTGTTACAATGAAAATAATTTGAAACCTCACTCTTCATTTTTTTTGAAGTCTTGCATTTCTCAAAATAGCCAAAACCATGGAGGTTTTTTTTAAGTTTGTTATATTCAATTTTTTAGGTACTCTAGGCTGCAGTACTGGGACTGCAAACAGCAGTTGCATTCTCATTTAATACAGTTGCATTTTCATTTAAAAGCATCATTAAAGGATCTTTGATGTTAACAATGCTTCCAGTGAAATAAATACAATTAATTTGGTTTGTAGATTTATTTTTAGCTTTCTAAGACAAAAAGATTTGCAAGTACCAGTTATAATGCTAATTGAATACCTGAGATTATCAGAATTCTAGTGTAAATGTGATAATGATACAGTATCGACACAGAACTCAGACTTGCTAACCAAAGATGTAGGAGTTGTCTAGCACAGGGCCTGCTTCCATGTCACATAACGTTGTTAACAACTTCACAGTTGCCCAAGGTATAGTGTGGTGGTCTGCACTGGGAGGTTTACAGTACTTTTATAGTGTTTGGCTTGTTCAGTTTCTTCTTAGCAGATTCATGCGTTTCTGAGAAGAATCTACAAAGGGATGATCAGGAGTAAGAAAACTTGATAGGCTTTTCTGAAAAGCCTTAAAAACTATTTTGTATGTATTTTTACATAGCGGCTTCTTCTAAATGCATAAATATGGGGGGTGGGGGGGGTTGTGTCCTGAGAATGTGCATATATTGTGTCAGTTTATATAACATCTAATAGCTGCAAAATACAGAACAACTAACTGTCCAGCTATAGAAAAAAATTAAAGAACTGTGATCAGTTATTACAGGCGCTTGCTAATACAGCATTGAAATTTGTGACTGCTGTGTTTAACATAGCTAAGTGGTTGAACTGTTTGTGTGGTTTTGTATTCAGTCATTGTTCAATACTGGAAATTGGAAAAAGGAAAAAGATATTTTTGCTTTTATTATAAATGAACTTCTTCCTTCTATTATTTAATGTGAGTTTATTTTATGTAGACACACACATTCAAATTCTTACTTCTTGTCTGAAAATACAAATTGAAGACTTGGCTAAGGAGAGTCTTGCTTAGTTTAGTTAGTAGTGACTGCGTCATTTCAGTCAGTCACTTAGAGTTCTTGACAGCAGAAGAAGGTAACGGGGTTTTTCTTAAATTGCTCAGTTAAAGGTTTGCCATTTTGCTGACTGTTTTCCTAACACAGATGTTCTTGAGAGAGTCATGAGAGTTACGTTAAGTTGTTCCTTTGGTTATTTGCTATGGACTTAAACGAATTTAGGGAACTTAAGATCAGGCTTCAGAAAAATGTATCTTCTGTCTGTGTAGTGCACTGTAGCTAGGCTGCTAGTCTAACTTGGAATTGGCTGTTGTGAGATGTACTAATATTTTAATTAAGGTTGTTTTCAGGTTCTGTTTGTGCAGCCCAAACACACCTGTGGTAAGTGTTTACAATATTGAGCTGTAACTGAAGAAAAACCCTATTTAATATATTCTGATATGTATAATAATCACTGTGTGATATAGAAGTGACATAAAAGCAGAAAATGCATGGCCATCTTATTTTTAGGTTTCTTTCACCTTTCATTGCTCCTTTGTATATTTTTGAAGTAATACAAAGTGATACTTCTAACTCAGCAATGTATTTTGTATTTAATTCATGGAAATCTAGATTGAGTATCTGAGTAAGGTCTGGGTTGCACATTTTTTAAAAAATTATTTTTAAGCCCTTTTTTCTTTTGCAAGATGTTCTCTTCTATTGTCGTGGCAGTCTCGCAAACAAAGGAAATTATTCAGCAAACTGCCTTTGTGACTAATAATGGAACAGAAGTGCTCTTTAATATGCAAAAGAAAGAAGTTGCAAAAAGACAATGTCTTTGGTTGACAATGAATAATGTCACTTTTAATAATAATTTTGAAAAGATAAGAAGGTATGAATTTTTGTTTTGTCAGAAGTGTATTTTAAGTATAACCATGTCCTCTTTAATGTTCTGGTCAACTATCCTTATCCATTTGCACTTACCTGAATGTTAAGTTGCCAACTGCATTTAATTCAAATAAAAAAAAATATTCATGAGTTTCATTTTACAAGTAGAAACATTGTTTTATTGAAAGTCAAGTGCATCTGATATTCAAGTTATATTACAGTTTTTATGATAGTCTACACTAAGTAAGTGCCTCTGAAAAAGCAGCAAAATAATTTTTCCTCTTTCTTTCTGCTGTCATCCAGTTGGTAGAACTTCTTGTTCTTCATCAAGAGAAAGGTGATACTGCAGGTGGTAACAAATTTCTTTAAATTAGGTAACCTCACATTAATGTAAAACATTATAAATATATGTTCTTTCTACTCATTTAAGGGTTCAGATGTGGACAGTACAAAGTAAAATGCATATTCTCTGTTTACAGAGATAGGAATAAAACCTCTTAATTAAAAAGTAAACACAATTAAAGCTACTTTTATAATATAAGCAGAAAATAGTAATTAATCTGTTCATAATTGTGCACTAGTTAATTTAAAATAGACAAATAAGTATTTTTGTCCAGGCTGGAAGAAATTTGTGTCCTTTATCCCATGAATACTAAACTTAATAGATCTGTGAGATATTATAAAAGCATGGACGCTTCTGGAAAGCAGCGTCTACTGGGGTCACTTAACTCCAACTATTGCACTACCTTTTCTTTCTTAGCAAGTTTTTTGTGTAAGAACTTTGCTATGTCTAAATCCTGGCATTTCTTCACTTAAAATGTTCATTTAATCATTTTGACTGCACAGTAGTTTGCTATGTAGCCTAGTTAATCATTTTGCTGTTCAGAAATCTGGATCCTGAATTGTCTCTCACTTTCTTGTTAATTTTAGTGGCTGTTAGGAAAAATGTGGTTTTAAAAGATTTTTATTACAAAGATTTTTTTTTTTTTTACCCAGTAGTGCAGCACTACTTTGTAGTAGCTATGTACTTTTAAACCGCAAGCCTCTAGACCCCTGCAGATCTTTAATACTTTTGCACTGGGAGTATTATTTGAGACTGCCGTTAAAAATCTATAATCACACCCACTGTGTGGAGAATACAGTCCTGTAATATGCTATGTAATTGCAACAGATTATTGGGATTTGGAGGTAATCAAGATAATTCCATGATCTATGTCTATTCCAAGTAGCAATGCGATGTTTCCTTCGCTGTTTCTTTTCAGAGATTTCTGTTGTGAGATACTACTTAATAGGAGATGAATTCCATATTAGAGAGAAAAGACATTGAGGGACTGGTAAATCAGCAGGGGTGTCAGGCTGACAACTTCCTCAGCCCATAAGGATTTAGGAATTAAAAGATTTCTGTCAAAAGTTTGAATCTCCATCTCATAGTATGGCTTCTGTTCTTCCCAAATTCTTGCTTAGATCAGTGATGTTTTGGAGCCCAGGCTCCTCTTTTTCCTGTAATTAAATTTATCTCCAAAAGACAGTTTCTGCATGGTATTTTGAAAAAAAGGGAAAGAAATCCTGTACATGACAAACTGCAGAGGCAGTACTAGAGTTATACAGGGTTTTTTTGTGCAGTTCTGTATGTAATTAGTTAACTTGCTGAACCAAGACCTTTTTAATACAAACTGTAATTTATGAAGTATATTGAATTCTATTTGATGTAAATATTTAGTCAAGTAATTTAATTGCTCATAATAAAATTAAATAAACTGATTTTTTAAATTAAAATACATTCTAGACTTTCTTCCTGGGTGAAGGAAGTCCTGGAACCTAGATGTTAAAACACATTTTTTTCTTATTAGTCCCTGTAATTAGATATTAAGAAAACAAGGGGGGGGAAAAATCCTGATTTATCTCTGTAGTAGTTCAGATTATCCTTAAGCCAGTGTGAAGTGACATAAACCAAATGATGAAAAAAGTTATTATTCCTGATAACTTTCCACTAGAATAAAAGTGACTCTAGTTAGACCAGTGTAGCTGCTGTGATACAGTAAGTCCAGTAATTTTTTTCATGTAAACAGGTACATTTATTTTTTTACTTAATGTTAGGTGTGTGACATTTTTTATAAATTAACCTTTAAATCACTTCAGATGATGTAAGTTTTCCTTTTTCCTCAGTATTACTTTGAAAGGTTTATAAATAGAATTTTTAAAGAGCATTGTGTTTGTTAATAGAAAGTTAAATAAGCACTTTTGTCCTGATTTCATTCTGTCAGTCTTTCAAAACTTGTGAAAGGTTCATGTTACTAAAAATTGTTAATAATTTTCTTGTTTAGGAAATGCTCTTTTCAGTTCTGCATTGAAATTCAAATTGTCATTTCATGTTTATGTTCAATTAAAATTGCACGTCACTCAGGGTAATATACTGGATATAGGTATTTGAAGTGTTGAAATAACGTGTTGCTCATGTTGCGCTTGCTTGTAATTTTTACGGGAGAGTGTGTAAACTTGCTGTATAACAAAGTGCAAGATGCAGGAGAAACAAACGCCAAGGAAGGAACATCCTTAGACTAGCAGTAGAGCTTGCGTTTAACATAGTAAGCTGACAAATGTAGCCAGTAGTAGTGGGCTAAGTTAAGAAGTCTGTGCTGCAGAAGCAAGCAAAATGCAAGTTTGCATTGAAGGGGCAGTATGTTTATGCAGAAAACTGAGTTTTAATGTTACCTAAGTGTAGCTAAAAAATTGAAAGCATTAATAGATGAGTTTTAATGGCATGTTTTAAGTTGAGCTAAAATACTTTTCCTGATGCATGTTTTGGCAAAACATAAAAGAAATAGGTAAATTTCAGAAAGGAATTACATAGTTTCAACACTTTATATGAGAGAAAGAAAGGTGAATACGAAATAAAACAGGGAGCATAGGAAATACATTTAGAATTTTGTCTTTTGACATGTTTAATAATATGTTTAGAGGGAATTCTGTGTTCATTGTCATTGATTTTTAGCAGAAACATCAGCTAGTCAGTTTTTGTGGTAAAGTTGCTTCTGTTTTTTATATGGGAAAGTATTCTAATAGTAATGTCTGCCACATAGAGTTTATTTTGTTTATAATTCAGTGCAGGTAGTCAAGAATTTAATTTTTTAAGTCTTCTGACACAACGCTGGATAAAATATTGCCCCCTGTAGTTGCAGCATTTTGTCTAGGCAAACGAGGTTCTGTTCACTTGTGATTCCTTTTTTAACTACTCCCGCAAACAGGAAGATAATTCTTCTGCTAAATTACTGTGAAACTTGGTGTATGGAGTTTACCTTGTCAAAGAAAAGCTGTTTAGAAAGAGCACAAAATCTGAGGTAGCCTTTAAGTTCAGTTACTTTTAGAGAAGAGAATATCCTATGTAATTAGTCATAAAAGAAAAAAAAGTAGTTACATGTAAGCTGACAATTCCTGTTGAGTGATCAGTCAAACCAAAGTATTTTACTTCCAAGCTGACTCTGAGGTATGGAGGGGGTTTTTTTTTGTTTGTTTGTTTGTTTTTTTTCGTTATGACGCGAGTTGTCTGAGAGAAATGAGATGTATGAGAAATATATCCTGTTTGGAGATAAATAATTCAAGCATGGAGAAAAGGCAGTCAAGGCATGAATCTTATGTTGTGGTTCAGTAACCTGTTCAGCTTTCTGAAAATATGTTACTTTCTCATGCAAGTTGGAAAGTTGGTATGAGGTGATAAGTGCAGTGAATAGCATTTGAATGAAAATACTTTTGAGCTGGACAGTACAGGTTATTTTCATGTAATGTCACCATGTAATGGTGTGAAAACTAATAACAATAAATAATTCTTCAGTACTAAATACAAAACAACAGTCTCCTTTGTTTAAAAGAAATAAAAAGGCTAAAATATCTCACATCAAGTTGTAAAAAAAAAAAAAAAAGAAAACAAAACAAGTTATAAATTAAAAACAAGCTTACATTTTTCATTTCAAATGTTGTTGTGCTAGGATCTTAAAGCTAATTGAGATTCTTTGGATCATACCTCTAGTTACTTAATTTGTGCACAGAAGAGATAGTATTGCATTTGTAAATAAATAATTAAAACATGGCTAAGATAACTATGTGGCTTTGTACATTACTAGCTAAGTGAGCGGTATGATGTGGAGTGTGAGAGCTCCAAAAATAATTGACTGGATATTAAATAGAATTGGGGGGATAGGTACATATTAACAATTAACTGCTTTTAAATTTAATATTTAAAACATTAAATGCTTTTATTATGTCTGAGGATTTTTGTTGTTTTGGTGATATTTATTTAAAGATGTCATTATTTTCTGAAGAGCTTAAAACATCTTTTGGAAAAGAAAAATTGTTTAATAACAGGGTAGTTATTATTTGAGAAAGAGAAGCTAACTTGATATTTAAGATGAAGAGACGGTAAGTTTCCGTATTCTAATAATTCTAATTCTAGTGATGATAATAATAAAAGTGAATTAGTGATGTTAATGTAATACTTCTGTAATGAGTGTAGCGTTCTATGCCATTTCCATAGCCAGCAATTCAATTAGTCTTAATAACTTTTTAGCAAGACATTTGTTATTTTAGTATTTCTGAAACTGTGTTGTATTATTATGAATTTCAAACATTCATAGTTGTTTTTCTTAAGAACTGAGGATAATTATGAAATCTATAAAAGTAGGACATTTGAATTCGAAATATGACTATTGAGAAAGTATTGCCTTTCTACTGCTTTGTGATTATAGAAGAAACCACTGGGAACCTCTGGGCGTTGTTTTAAAATGCTCTTCATGGTACAATTAATGCACAAATCAATCAGAATTTATGACAATGTGTTTTGAATCAAAATAATTCTAGTGCTGAATGTGGCACAGATGTATTTTATATGCAAAAAAGTACATTTCTTTTTCCTGTCTGTGAAGATTATGTGTAATGATGTATAAAACCTTTATTCGTAGGTAGGAATCTGTACACATTTACATGTGGAAAATTGAAGTACAATTTTATTTGGCTTTTTTTCTGGCTTTGTAATGGCAATACATTAAAGGATTTGAACTTGATAATATATTTAATCTGTGAACAAGTATTCTAAGGTTCTTTACGTGGATGCAAATTGATACGGAAATAAAATTTTCAAGTCCTATGTTCACACTGAATTACATAAATAATTAATTAGTCTTGCTGAAGCTAAAGTTTCATTCTTTTTGTAAGGTATCAGCCAATGTTGTTTTTTTTTACTCCAGAAAGATGTCATCAGATACTGTGTTTCCATAGAGAACTATACAGTTTGCATACAGTGCCTTTTTAACTAATTAGTACCCAGAGATACTAATGAGAAAAAACTAACTTGAGAAAAAAACCAAAAGCATTGTGTTTTCAAGTTATTTTTAGGGTGTGGTTAACTTCAAAGCCGCTTTGATTGCTGAACAATATAAGCATAAGTAAAAAAAAAAAAAAAATTAAAAAAAATTAAACCTATAGTTTTAAAAGATCAAATGTGAAATACTTGAAAATGCACTTTTCTCTGAAGATGCTGTACAGTTAATCCATTCTATTAAAAAGAAACCCAGCAACAGGACAAGAGGCAATGGGCACAAACTGGAACACAGGAAGTTCCGCCTGAATATAAGGAAAAGACTTCTTTACTTTGAGGGTGGCAGAGCACTGGAACAGGCTGCCCAGAGAGGCTGCCGAGTCTCCTTTTCTGGAGATATTCAAAACCCGCCTGGATGCGTTCCTGTCCAGCCTGCTCTAGGTGAATCCGCTTTGGCAGGGGGGTTGGACTAGGTGATCTCTGAAGGTGAAACCTTTACTGTCCTTTACTGTGAATCATAGAATGATTGGAATTCAGTTCAGTCTCCTGCTCAAAGCAGTGTTGACACTGAATTCAGGCAAAGCTGCTTAGGACAGCCTGCTTCAATAATAAATCAATTATTCTCATAGATAAATTTCTGTGGTTCCATTTTCTTTAGCTGTGTAGTCTTCCTAATCTGTCATCCTTTTCAGCCTTCTCTTCACTTTCCAACTTGTTCTGTGTATTCCATCCCTGTGCTGCACCTTCTTCATAACTCACACTTCCCATTTCCTCTCTGGATGCCATTAACGTGTGCCTAATTGCCATCTTCACTCTCATTTCTGTTGGTCCCTGTGTCCTGCTGTATTGCAGCTCCTTCTTCCTGCCTTTTCTGCCACTGTCTCTATGTTTGGTAGGTGTTAGAACTGGAAGTTATTGAAGAAAAAAAGATTTTCTGCACTTGGCCCAGTCTCCAGTCTCATTTGGGTCAGGATCAGTAGTTTAAAAAAAAAAAAAAACCAAAACCCAACAAAACCAAACATGGTGTTATTCCAGTAGCCCAAGATATTCTCAGTTATCCATATGCAGTCTTGGGAGAGGAAGGAGCATGCCTACTGCCAGCAGAACCTTAGGAGATTTCATCTGTTAAACTTTGAGGTGAAAAATGGATATACACAAACTGAGGCTTTTGTCAAATCTCAGAGCTTTCCCGTATTTTCGGAGATTCCGTGAAAATGGTAAATGGACATCTGACACATGGCAAATTTTCTTTGCTCTAAATGAGGGAACTCTAGGGCTTTAAAAAAAAAAAAAATTAGTGACCACTACAGTGTTAATTTTTTTCTTCAGTTCATTCTTGTTTGTGGCTTAACTTTTTTTTGACTTACAAATATGCAAAATCCCTTTAGTATGGGGCAGAGTTGCCATAAACTTCAGCTATAACAAGTGATTTTAATTAAATTATGAGCAACTCTAAACAGACTTCTGAAGGGAATGTCAGGTAATCTTAGTACAATGTGCAGCAGAGGTTTTTCGTGAACAAAAGGGATTTCTTTTTCTATTTGTTCATGACAATGAAAATATTAAAAAAAAAAAGTTTTAGCCTCCTTTCCTTTCTGGTCTGGAATAGAATTCCACTTTTCTCACCCTGTTGCTTGGCTTGATGCAGCAGGACCTCTCATCCTGAAGGACTGGTGAGGAACTTAGTAACTATATGTGTCTTTGTATTTCTGTTGAACTGTCTGAAATTGAAAATAGCACATATGTGCTCCTCTCTGTTGCACTGTTGGTTAGTTGTTTTTTGTTTTTTTTTTCATTTGAGCTCTGTTAAGCAGTTATACTGTGTTCTTACATTTCTTCTTCTGTCTTCGACTTTAGTGAGTTGGAAGGTGAAGGTCAGATTTTGAGGGCTGCCAATTATTTCTAGTTTTGCCTTCAGCTCTTCAAAAGACAGTGTTCCCAGCTTAACTCATTTATGAGTTGCTCATGTTTTTCCTAACTTTTCTGACATGATTTAATAAAACAAGGAAAAAAATTTCTCAGGTTTGATACTGACTAAATAGAGATTCTAGGCTAGTTGGGTTTCTCTTTCATTCTTTTTGGATTTCGTTGGTTGTCATTCTGGTATTTCTTTAGTAATTTTGTCAGGATCGGTGGTTCAAAGTTATTGGCAGCTTCCTTTTCTTGTGAAAATTTTCAGGGTTCTAGGCACAATGTTAGATTATCTGTTCTGGTCAGAGGTAGACAGTGGAACAAAAATCATTTTCACAATTTCAGATAGGTCTTGATGTCTAGCTCAAAATAGAAGTGCAAATCTAACCAATTCTTTTTGGATTGTGGAAGGTGCATTTCTTTTGATCTTTTTTGGTTTTTAAAACACAGCTGTATAATTATTTAAGAACAGCACCACAATCACAGATATTCCCTATCATCCCAGAAATAATGCCCCCAAAGCAAACTGAGGGGTTGTGGAACTGTGTGTGTTTCTCAGTCAGCCCTTTTACATAAATGTATGAGCCCAGATTTACAAGGGGCATATGTCGACTCAGAGAATAATTTAGGCTCCTTGGCACTCATCAGAGAGCAAAGGCTGCAGCTCCGGCTGGGGTGTCTCCACTGTCTACCCCAGCAGTGGCTGATGCTTCCACCCAGACAGAGGTGCTGAACAGAGGGGCTGCAGGGCAGACCTCAGACTGCAGGAGTTGCCTTGACCTTTCTTCTGGGGCAGGGATAGGCAGCATACCTGCCTACAAAATGTGTGCCCAGGTGGACGACCTCCTGCAGCAGGTGGCTGAGCTGCAGGAGATGGTTAGGAGGCTGCATAGCATCAGGGAGGCTGAGGAGGAGTTAGATAGCTGGTTCCAAGCACAGTCTGCAGTGGATCCACAGCCCATGGCCTGCATGGATGAGCAAGGAGCTCCTGGACAAACTCAAATAGAAAAAGAATGCCTACAGAGGGTTGAAGAGAGGAAAGGTAGCCTGGGAGTAATACAGAGAAATTGTTCGAGCACCCGGGGATCAGGTTAGGAAAGCTGAA
>VYZM01014745.1:17365-34077 GCA_013398915.1 Dromas ardeola
AAAGGAAAGGAAAAGGAAAGGAAAAGGAAAGGAAAAGGAAAGGAAAAGGAAAGGAAAAGGAAAGGAAAGGAAAAGGAAAGGAAAAGGAAAGGAAAAGGAAAGGAAAAGGAAAGGAAAAGGAAAGGAAAAGGAAAGGAAAGGAAAGGAAAGGAAAGGAAAGGAAAGGAAAGGAAAGGAAAGGAAAGGAAAGGAAAGGAAAGGTGAAGTTTTGTCTTTCTTGGGAATGCATAAGAAAAGAGTAAACCACACATAGACAATGAAAATATTTATTAATGTACACCACAAAGGCATTAAGCACTGATATCAATAAAAGACAGTAAGAAATCAAGAATGAAACTTCCACTTCCAGGCTTAGCCTGACCCTGCAGACGGCAGCTGCCATGCTCTTCCCTCTCTGGCATGATCGCCCCTTACTTCCACGGCTGAGTTTGCACGGAGGCGTGTGTCCTGCTGCATGCATCCTCATCCTCCGTGCTTGTAGGGCAGAGCTGGGAGCTGATGGGGGTATTTTTTCTGTAGGCTGGAGCAATGAGCACCTGGCTTTGTGGATGGCTGGAGTGGGAGAACAAGGTCACCACAGGAGGGATGCTCGTGATCTCATAGCCCAATGGCTAGAGCAGTCACCTGGGAGAAAGGATTCTGGTCCTTGCATTGAATCTGTATTAAAGATTTAACCATCACTGGGTAAAATACAGAAAGGCTAGAAGCAGCTTTCCCCCTTGGCCAGCGACTGAGCCCCTGGGTTTGGTGAAGCTCCTTCCTGGGGGACGCAGGGTGCTCAGCCTCTCCCTTTATGGCAGCCCGTTTTCCAGTTACAGGAACAAATGCCTTTGTCTTTATCAGGGCTGCTGAAAACCTGTACAAATTTTAAATGTGTTTTAAATTTATGAGATTAAAAAAAAAAAAGGGAGGGGGGGCTGTGAATGGAGCACATTTGCACAGTGGCTCAACTTGAGAAGTGTGTAAATCTGCACTCTTTTCATCCAGCTCTGTTCTCTTCTCAAAGAAAATCCCCAGTGAAATACTATTCAGAAAAGAGTCACTTTCAAATACGGGAAATGACAGTGCTTTTAAAGTGGCATCTACATGCCCCAAATCCAGGGAAATCTTAAAGATACAGCATGAATCTGCTTTCAAGCACTGATGCCATCATCCTTTCAGACACAGAATAAAACTGTATCTGATAGAAAAGTTGCTTGCCAGGGTCTATGTGCCAAACAGACCCTGACTGTATCCTCTCCATTAATCCAAATACTTTTCTCACACAATAAAAGTGGAACATAGATCAGCAAGAGCTGAGTTATACTGAAAAAAGGCATCCATAGGTGTTATCAGGAACCGAGGATGCTGTGCTTAAGCGATGTGCTATCAGTTCACAGTCAGGTCAC
This sequence comes from Dromas ardeola, assembly GCA_013398915.1. Lineage (NCBI taxonomy): Eukaryota > Metazoa > Chordata > Aves > Charadriiformes > Dromadidae > Dromas > Dromas ardeola. The sequence goes on from VYZM01014745.1 coordinate 18,754, forward strand.
CTCAAGATGCACAACGCTGTCAGGTCCCTCACCAGCACAGGATAGCTTGTTTCTGTCTGTTTGCAAGTTATTTGCCCACTACTCATGGCCTAAAATCGTGCTTTTCACCATTTCTGTTGTCAAGGTGCATCAAAGGATGATTCACGATATTAGTAAAGTTTGGGAATGGAGCACCCATGTTTGCCCCTGGTAGCAGCAAGCCTCTGTTCAGAACTGCATCCCATTACATTGTCTTATCTGTCCCTGATCTTGCCAATATTTGCAAAATTTTCTGTACCAGATTTTCCCTCACTGTAACAAAGAGCTCTTATCATGGCCCTTTCACTTCCTATTTCTCCTGAGCAAATTCCTTTCTTGGAAAGAATGCAAAACAAGGCTCCTCTTCCCCTCTGCAAACCTTTTTATCAACTCCCAAGCATCTTCTATATACCTGTGCTCCCAGGCCTGGCTCCTCTTCCTGTCCTCCAGCTTCTGTGAGGCACCTTCTCTCCCACCTCAGCAAATATACATGCATCCTGCCGCCCTGAAAAAAAGGAAAAAAAAAGACAAAAGAAAGGAATATCATAACAGGCACAAAACCATGAATGTTCCAGATTTTCAGTCAGGTTGGGTATTGGAGCTGTGGATGCTCCGTTCTCCCATGCCTCTATCCTCAACCTTTCTTGCTATTGCCTAAGCATCCCTCCATCCTGCTGTTTACATGGTGCCTTTCCCATTCCCATGCCCGTCTTTCTCTTCCCCTTGCTGTTGCTCAGGAGCCTCCACCCATCCCTCCATGGTAGCTCACAGGCTGATCGGCCCCATGGAGAAAGCTTTGGCTGCACCAAGATGCGTGTTCAGCCTGTGGCTCTGCTGCCTCCTGCCTTCCCTGGGCTGGAGGCAGAGGGGGTCCTACATTCCAGGGGTGTCCACCAAGCCATGGCCTGGGTTTTGATCTCCTTTCCCTGCACCCAGGGTATCTATCTCCATCTGACTTAGCACCCCAAACCAGAAGCTTCAGAGGAGGCACCTCCAATGTTTGAATTTTTCTTGTTTCTTCTCTTTTCTGCTCCTCTTTCGCAACGCACATCTCGAGTGGGTCCTGCAGCCAAGTGGTCCTGCAGCCACTTCACTGCACGCCCACTCCCTCGCCAGACGGTGCTGGCATCAGGGCCCATGAACACACCAGTTCTGTGTTGAAACCAGAGAGAAATGGTGAAAGACAGACCCAGCTTTGCCACCACCCACTCCTGCTTGCGGGGAATAAGAGCCTCACTGTCGCGGGCTCTGCGTCCGTATTACTCTGCCTTTGTTCATAACTCAATCCTGCCAGTCTCTGAACTATTTTTATTGCTCTCCTCTGAATAATTTTCAATCTGTCACTATCTTTCAGGTAATGTGGTGCCCATAATTAAATACTGCAGGCGCTACCGCACCAGAGCCATATGCAGACGGACTATTACCTTCTCGCGCTGTGATGTGATGTCTTCAGCCCCAAATCAAATTGGCCTTTTTTTGCTGCCGTATCTCAAGGCAAACTCATGTCTAATTTACTCCACACTATCATCTCTAGATCTCTTGCAGCATTACTGCTTCTCGGGTTTTTATCACTGATTGAATATCTGGAGTTTAGATTATTTTTCCACAAATGTAGTAGCTTCTATTTTCTATGTTGAATCTCATTTTATTCTCCACTCATTTTTCCTGCCTTTTCAGCTTCCTTCACATTATTTTGCTCTCATCTTTGGGATTTCCAAATCCACCCAGCTTAGTTTAGTTTCCACATTACATCAACAAACCATTCACTTCTTCTTTTAGATCATTAGAACAGCTGGTAAATAAGATCCCCATTTGGCAAATAATTTCAGCACATGCTTATAACCTTTAGGAGTCAATAGGGCTCTGGTATGGGATGAAGTGCATGTTGGCACACTCGTTAGTTTGGTTGTAATAAGGAGAACATCCTTCATGTTTGAAGAACGTCAGGTATTTGTGGTGGGGCTATAGTGGTGAGGGACAGGGTGACACAGGGCAGAGAAAAGGAGGCACTGAATATCACTGGTGAGGCAAACCCATCACGGTCTGCCAAGTGCATCCGTACGTCCTCATCTGCAACGGCTGGGGCTTGCGTGGGGGTTTTGCCCGGTTAAGATGCCACCAGAGGCTCCCCCAGATCAGCTCATTGCCATTCCTCAGTTCTTTCTGCTGAGAGACGTTCGAAACCACGTCAATCTGAATTAATGTTGGGAGTAAGATGCCGGGAGACAGCAGTGACTGTTTTATTAAAATCCAAGGACCCAACTGAGCAGTCCTGAACTGTGCTCACATGGATAATCCCACATGTTTTGAGCGTCAGACCTTAATTCACAAATTTTCTATTTCTGTAAAAAGGAACTCAATGTTTGCTGGTCAAGATTTGCATTTTGTAAATCCATGCTGCTTGTTTGCTCTGTTAACCTCTAAGTGCCTGATCTCACCAAAGCCAACGGGAAGATGCCCTTTGACTCCCAGCATCTTCAGATCTGTCTGCAAGCATTTACCTACCTGGAGAAAAACGTCTGGAATATCTACAGTGAATTAAAATCTGTCCCAACACCCGAAATGCATTCCTTGGATAATCTGCTCTAAAGTAAAAAGGCATTTGGTTCTGGAAATTCCACTCAGAAGATACGGTGATTATTTTGAACTAAACCCACATCTATCTGGTGATATTGCCCACATGGAGAGGTGCTCCAGAGCAGCTGTTTCCTAGTATCCCTTTTTTTTTGTCAGAACGACTTATTTCAGCCGATTTCCCTACATAGACAAGCCCCAACTGATGTTTCTCCTATATTTATTCCTTTACCTGAATTGGTACAGTAGATCCGTTACCTTTACTAGAAAACAAGAGGGACCTGCTTTCTTATGGCATCATTAACATTTTCTTCCTAATTTTTCTACAGCTCTTGAGCTTTTCATTAAGAAAAGAAAAGAAATTGGCAGTGCTTTAGGAAATTTGTTAGCTAATTCCCTTAGCGGTGAAGAAATCCAGGTTAGGTAGTTTATATACGGTCGTATTTTGTAGAATCAAAGTGAATTGCCTTATTTATTCTGCTTGTCCTTAAGAAATTCCAGTTTAGATCCTGTAGATATTTGAGTAAACAAGTTCATTGTAAGACGACTTGTGAAAAGCCAATTTTAAGTATGTAAGTAAGGATATTTTTAGAAAATAAACTGTGATGATGAAGAAGGCTGGCTGATGGCAAGTTTGTTCCTGATGGGGCAGCTTCAGGCGAAAGCAATACAAACCCCGGCCTCTCTGGCCATCCAGAGGAACCCACACAGCCTCAGGTTTGAGGAACAAATGCTCGTAGCAAGCAACTCGGCATCAGTGCACGTTTCACAAATAATTTACAGAAAAAAATTGCAAGAATATCTAATAACGGGCATCTCAGAAACATACTCTACCCTCTGAGACAGCCCGTGACCAAAGAAACAGGAAAAAATTGAACAGATAATTTGCTATTCTTTTTTCCACTGTTTTTACCTTTGCTTGCTTGTTTATTGTACTAAATTTTCTGGCCTTCCTACAAAAATGGCCTCAACTTACTTTATTCTTATTAAGGACAGGTTTTTTTAAAAAAAAGTTCAGCCGTCCAGCCATTTTTGATTCATCCTTAATTTAATCCCCTTCTAATTAATTAATGGGCCTACTGTCTCTCCAGAATGTCTTTTCCCTTTGATATAGGTTTTAAAGACCTTTTTAAGTTCTTTGGTTAGCTTTAAATTCTTTTTTTCCCCTCTTATCCTTATTATTTCCCCTATAATCCCTAACTGAATTTGAGTGTGCTTGTTTGATTCCTTCCCCTGCCCCCTCTTGCTTTCTAATTTTGACTACAGCTTTTTTTTTTTTTTAATTAAAAAAAATTAAAGCCTCAGATCTTTGCACAGTCCCTTATGAAGCCACATTGGCCGCTTCTTGTTCTCTCCGTTCTTCATTTTGAGAGGAGCAGGAGTCTCTTGCAGCTTAATTATGGTTTCTTGCAGGAGTCCCCCTGCTTCCCCTCGCGCTGGTGGCTGTACCGTATTCCTCCTCCTCCTCCGCAGACTTCTGTTAAATACAGTATGCACGGCGCGTACCAACCTTTTAGATCTACCAGATTTCTCCCCCGTTGATACATAAAAATACCTGCCTGTGGATTTACATCCAGGCGGGCTTTTTGCTGCCCCTTGCCTTGTTTCTGGCATTAAATCCACTTCCAGAAGGACCAGAGGATGCCGCTCCTTTTGTTAGCTTCAGCGCTTCATTTTTTTAATTGTTTTCCAGCAAATGCCGCTACAAGGTTGCAATCAATCCACGGCCAACCTTTTCGCACATGTTATATATTTCACCTGAATATAGCTGTAACCAGGGCCAGATCCTGCGCAGGGGTAAATCTCTGCAGCCTTTTACTCCCTTAGACCTGCTTTCTGCAGGCGGCGGATGTGGCTCAAAGTTCCTCAAGACACTTGGGAGTGATTTCAAAGCCCTTCTAATTTTCCTGATAATATTGGCACTCCTGGGTGCTAGTTTCCTGGTAGCTTAATTTTTTATTTTTTTTTCCGTCTCTATATATAAACCTGCAAATGTTGATAGCTTGAGTTTCTGGAAGCAACTCTCAGTCCTCATGAAGCTATTTTAATTAGAATGGGAGGGCTCTGTTAACTAAAAGTGGAAGAAATATCAGTACGAGGACGCTCTGAATTGTGCCTAGTGAGCGTCATGTAACTCTTTGTGAAAGCTGAACCATAAGAAATTATAAATAGAGTTGGGGAGATTTACTTTTTTCCCCTCTTTTTTTTTTTTTTAAATAATTTGAAAATTTTTTTTTTGCCTCCCCCCCCCCCATTTTTCCTCCCCATCACCTACTATAACCGCCTAAAATCTTTTGTTCTCGCATCTGTAAAATACCACGTTCCCAGCCACCCCTTTCACAACACGCGCCGAAACCCAGCAGGTTTATAACATCTTCCCCATCCCTAAGCCCACATCGGCTGCCTTACAGCCCTGTCATATTTGTTTACATCCACTTGGTTTTAGTTCCTCGTTCTTTTTCTCCGCGGAGTCTTCGCCCCCCGGTTTCCTTTGAGCTGCCTTTCATGCCAGCAGACCCTGGCCGGTTAATTGTTCATCCGGGATAGGCGAGGTTGAGCCGGGCTGAGACGCGTTTCCTCTTGTCGTGACAATTGTTCGGACTGTTCGCCACTTCACGCTCGGATGAGTTTTTCTCTCTCCGTTGGCTCCTCCTGGCCGCAGACACATCCCGACACCGCGCTGCTTCGGCTTCCCCTGCGGTGAGACTTTCCCTCTGCCTTTCCAGCAGATTTCTGGCCATTCGGGGTTGGGTTGATTTTTTTTTTTTGCCATCCTCCGCCAGGGATGGGGGGTTTGTCCCAGAGTCAGCGTTGTGCGGGCTGCCCCAATATTGACTCCCAGTCTTCCCGGACTTTTATTTTATTTCATTCAATGTTGGCACCATATGGCAACTATGGCAACTGAATATATAACCCTATTCAATTTCTGACTCCAGTCTGGCCTATTAAAGGGCTCCACGCTCTGGTCTGGAGGAAAAAAAAAGTGATTCCTATAGGGCATAGTGGTAAAGAAGTTCAAAGAACACTTAGCTGCCTTTAAAGTTTCCCTTTTCTGACATGACAAACAGGGAAAAAGAAAAGGTAAATATATTTGACAAGGTTTCACGTAGGGCAAACATATAATATATGATGTTGAAAGCGTAAGAGATTTGTTTGAATTACTAATACAATTATAGTATGAATAAAAACACAGTACATGAAAGGCCCATCAGCAACACATTTGTGTTTATTTATGTTTCACTTTATTTGCAAAGAAAGCTGGAACACACTGCTTCTCAGAAAGCCAGCAGCTACTAAAGCAGCTGGCTAATAAAGGGCAGAAAAAAAAGTCTGTGGGAAATATTTAAAAGCATCCCGGTGACTTAGGGACGCGTGTCAGTTGGGACACATCATTTATTTAGGCATTTTCAGAAGTTGCAACTGGAGTGTGCACTTGCTCACATGAGTAGTTTTACTTGCGTACTCCGTTTGAATTCAAGTTAAGGTTACTCATGTGCATAACTCTCTTCAGGACTGGGCCCTACGGCTGTTTCTTCCTCCTGAAAAAAATACTGAGGGAACTAATTTTTCTGATGATTAATCTCAAACACTGCACCTGCAGTGCCTGTTTTCACTTGAATGAGAAGAGATTGATTTATCTCGCTATCTTTCTGTCTGTCTCATTATCCATCTCCCATAGCATCTCAGTACCTCAAAAAATTATGACAAACTTATCTTCCCAATAGCCGTGCGAGGCAGGGCGGTATTATCTCCGCTTGCCAGATGGGGAGATCAAGGTAGGAAGCAGCAAAGTGATATGCCTGAGGTCATGTAAGAAGTTGGTGGCAGAGCCAGGCAGTGCAAAGAGCTTTCTGGACTCCCAGGCCTGTGCCATAATCCCAGTGCCATCCAGACTGCTTCTTAGATTCTCTGGAAAGGATTAATAAATCCTGCCACTGTTAATAAATCCCAGCTCCTGTTCGTGGAAAAGCAAAACCTTGCTATGGTCCAGCACGACTGATTTCTTCCACTGCTACTTGAGCAGAGAGCTGCAAAACACACATCCCCTGGCAAGGGAGCTGCGTGGGGGCTGGAAGAAAGGAGCAGCCTCTCTTATTCTTTAGGAATAAGAAAAATATCACCATCAAAGCTAGGATAAAAAGTAGGCGTCTCTTGAGGTTCTCCCTGTGATCACCTGCGGCGTAGAGTTCCAGTTAGGCAGGAGCAGCAGGGGGAAAAATGAGCACATGAGGCTGCTTGGAGGGACCCCATCTACAAGCGTGGCATGGGCAGAGCAGCCACGTTGTGGGTTGGGGTCTCCTTTGGATGGGTGAATATGAGGGGCCAGCTGGGAGAAGGATGCTAATGGACCCGCTGGGTGTTCCCACCACTTGGCCCGATGGCAGCTCCAGCCCAGCACACAGGGAGCTGAAGAACACATTCAGTGGTCATGTCTCCAGCAGTTGGAGAGCAATCCAGTCCTTGCCATGCTGTGTAGAAAGCCTTTGTGGTAACTACCCTTGACACAAGGTTTTTGCATGAGTATTTCAATGTTTGTGGGTGCAATTCCCTGCCAGCGCTGAAGGCTTTCCCCAAAGACATACAATCCCATCCATCTTCCAAGGTGAACCAACAGAGAAGCTCCAGAGTGAGGGACATCTAGCCCAATCTGTGGTCTTCTGAACATCCAGGGGAACCTGGATTTCTTGCCTGACTCCAAACCTCAGCTTGAACCCAGGCTCCCTGTAGCACCTATGGGTGATCCAGACACCAGCCGTCCCTGCGCACAGGTGCCTCCTGTGCTGCTCCTCCACCACCAAACTGCTGGGGTGCAGCTCTGACCTGCTCTGGACATGACCCGGCTTTGTGGTGACTGCACCAGGAGCATGCCATGAGAGAGGCCATCTAAGGCATCCCAAGGTCAGTGGAGGGGACATTTTTGTGGTATCAGTAAAGGGAGACACAAACCAGAGCACTGAGACCAGGCCAGAGCCAGCAGCCTGCCTGCAGAGCTGTTGCCTGGACAAAGGCAGGTGACAGCAGAGCTCAGCTCTGGCAGGTGACACCACTGCAATTGCAGCCTTGCCAGGCTGAAATCCTACAGCAAACAGGCTATCAGCATTAATTAAATTCCAAAAGCACCAGCTTTAATTAACTTTTATGCTGTCCCGGTACCCAGTAGCACTTTCTACCTCCAGCACCAGGAGGACCACACTGCAGTGGCCGCCAGCTGAAGGAGGTGGCACCATGGCTGCCTGGGTGCCTGAGCATGACCGAGCCGGTTGCCAATGTGGCTGCTGGGGATGGCAGAGCTCACAGCAAAACGAGCTCATGCCCCAGCCCCCACCAGCTCCTGGGAGATGTCCCTGCTGAAGCTGTTTGTAGGTGGAATGGGAGGAGGAAATGGCTCAGCTCAGGTTAACTTTTCCGGGCACGTTATCTCCATTGCTTTCAACAGGAATACAAGCACGGACGACCTCACCTTTCTTTTTTCCTAATGTGTATCTTAATGCGCAGTCGATGGCGTTAGTTATCTTGTCAGGGGCCTGGGGTAAGCGGGGGGCTGATGGGCGACAGCAGCCAGCAATAGTTCTTCGCACACCGCTTTGTAGTGTGCACCCAAGTATTACAAGCCTGGGTCCAATACAAATAAATAATTAAACGCATTTCCTGGGGCAAGAAAATGAAGACTTGGAGCTGTGTCAGGAATGAATAAGTATGAGACCTCTAGACCTGCAGTGCACGCACGCAGCGTGTGACTGACAGTGGGTTTCTTGCAGCCATCACATCAAAAGGCTCCAGAAAACTGCTGTGCCGGGTGACACCGAGAGGCAAGGCTTTGGCCCCACCAGCCCTGCCGGAGGAGAGGACCCGCCATGCCAGGCGGGGGCTGTAATGTAAGCCATGGGACTCGGGATTTTGAGCACCCCCAGGAAACTTTGCTGGGCACCATCCATTTTAGCATGTCCGTCTTTGGGTGAAGAGGAGGATTCCTCTCCTGCAGCCTCACAGGTGGTGGGCAGGCAGCCTGTGAACCTCCAGGCAGGACCCCAATGGAGAAGCAAGTTGTCACCTGCATCCCCAAAGGGCTCCTGGCTCCCTCCAGGGCTGGATCTCCTCCCATCTCCCACCCCAGCCCACCCTCTTGTCCTACCCCACTCCTGGCAGCACTCGGGCACAGTTATTTCCTCAGAAACATTGGTGCAAGCCTTAAGAAAGGAGGGAGCTTTAATCCCTGGCACTAAAGATCCTCCCATCATGTTGGCTGCCATGCAGGGTATGCCTGATACCCGGGACCGTTGCTTGGCATATGGGGCTCTTGGTAGGTGCACTGGGAAAATGTCCCAGCAAAAAAGCTATCCTTTTCCAGAGCATGCCTGGCATGCCTCCTAGATGTATTTCCAATATGTAAAACAGAGCGGGGATGGCTGGGGCATGGGCAGTAGAAGGCTCTGCACACACCTGTGTGCTCGGCTCGCTGCTACAGAGGGAAGGGGTCAAAATCAGGCTCCCCAGATCTTCAACCATTTCCCCAGCCAGGCTTTTTGATGCCTCTGCAGAGGTTTCTCCATTTTGGAGAATGTCACCTTTGGAGGAAGGTCTGCACCTCACAGCAGGTCGATGCAGCACAAAACGCTCCCAAGTCACCACTCAGGTCTACACATTCACCATCAGCTCCATCATGGGACCGTTGTAAAACAGTTGCCTGGTGTCACTGTTTGAGGTTGCATTTTGGCCTATCCTTTTCCAACAACCTGAATTTTTCCTCTTCTCTCCCTGTAGATTGGTGTAAACTCGCCTTTCATTTAATTTCCTTTCGGGATCTTGGTTTCTTTTTCTTTTTAATTTTGTAAATAAATTTTCTCACATTTTTTGGAAAAAGAAGTGCAGCCCAGTATTTCCTGCATCCCTCAGCAGATGCTACACTGCCACCTGCACTACCATCATGGTTGTCTGCGGGAGGGACAGTAAATATTTTCTTTTTTTTAACAATTTTGCTACTCTAGTTGTTTTTATGAAAAAAAAAAATCCTCAGAAAAGTAATTCTTGAAAAAAAAAAAATCCCCAACAGTACTTAATTTTCCCTGGTGCACTTATAGCTCCTCTCTGCTTGTGTGCTTAACTGGTTTGGGTTTCTCCCCTCCAATTCCTGGTACCCCTCATGCCCCATGTGGCCCTATTTTAACCCCTGGCTCCACACCGGACCTTTTCTCTCCCTTTTCCTTATTCTTCCCCTATTTCCTCAGTCCTCTTGTTTTATTCAGCCTTCTTGACTCTGCCCCATCCCTTCCCTTCTCTTCTACAGCCTGGCTCATCCCAAGACTCATTGCTTCTGCCTGGGGTTTCAGAGCCTTCCTTAGAAAAGACATAATCACTCAGTAGGACACAACCAACTTGGAGGGGACAGTGTCACAGAGTCTTTATTTCTAGAAAGGGCAGGGACTAAGCTTGTGTCTTTTAGACACCCATGAACCCTGGAGTACGTGTTACTGAAAGGGCTGTGTGGGATAAGACTGTGCCCCAGCTCTGCCTTAGTTATTTCTCTGTTCTTTACCTTAATTCAGAAGCCTTCACATGGTGAAGAACATTAATTTACTTCAAAGGATTACACTTTAATAACTTCAAAATTGACCTTCCCATCATGACCTGGAGGAGATTTCTTGAAAGCAACTACCTCTGAAAGAAGTAAGTCTGCAACCTGTCAGGGAAACAGCTACTGCAAAATCATTTTACCAGAGCGAGCATCACATCCTCTTACCATGACAGATGGGAAATGCTGCACAGAAGCGTGGCTGGGACTGCAGGTTTGCTAGACCAGAGACCTGCAGAAGAGGCCCCTGCCTTGGGAAGAAGGTGATGTGAGAGCCCTCCCTGTGATACAGGCAGGATTAGAAACTAGAGGATGCCCACAGTGTGATATGCACAGAAGATGTCTGCTTTTCACTCTCTCCTTTTGCACGTGGGCTCATCCATGTCACAAATTCGGGAAGATTTGGACTGAATGACCATGAATCCAAGACACTCCTTGCGTTGTCAGCTGCACAAGAGAGACATTGGTCTTTGCCAGTCAGTCCTACCCTTCAGTTTATTTAAGTTTTGACTAGTAAAAGTTGCTAATTCTAGTGAGATATCTATGCAAAGATGCTGGCACCTTGTTTGAAATAAGGAGTTGTTCCTGCTCATCCCCAGGAGTCATGAAACTGGCCCAGAGCAAACTCATCCAGAGTCAAAGAGCAGAAACCAGACTGAAACTGAGCTCTTTGGGTTAAAATTGAGGCTGATAACCTTCCCCAAATGCACATATGCAAACAAATTTTTGCCATGGAGGGATAGCAAAGCACTTATCTGGAGGATATGTATGAAGTACTCCAAAATAGGTGTCCTCCTGACAGTAGCACAAGTGCAAGATGAAATAATGGGAAGTTGATGAGGTTAAATGCAAGTAAGAAATTGTCTTATCTAGAAATCTGTGATATGAATATAAAGTTATTTTTTCCTGTCAGAATACCAAATGAGATAATATCAACCAGTAAGATGGGACCTCACAGATTTGATAGCTGTAATAGAGGTGATGTGGTAGATGTGATAGATGTAATAAGTAGTCTACATCTACATGCAGCATGAGACACATTTCCTTAAAAAGTTAATATCAGTTTCTGGAACTATTGTATTAAAGCCCTGAGACAGTAATAAGGAATGAGTAGATAGAAATTAGCCCTACCTAAATATTAGTGCTGGATTGTAGTACAGAAATTTGACATATGTCCATCAACATAAGTCACAGTCTAGGCTCCAGGTAAGAGGACGCAGAAGCCAGTGTGGTGCTTCCATTGTCAGACACCTCTATCTGACACCATTCAGTCTTTAGGAATCACAGTTTTTCTTTGTGGAAAGACCCTTGTCCCCTGAAGCTAGAAATGTCTCTGGGGCCAGCATCTGAATGATCCTGGGTTTGCTACAGAAGAAGCAGAAGAGCTGGCTGTTGAGATGGACAGTGTGCCGCCACATTTCAGAGGCACAAAAAACATAACTGAAGTTTAGAAATCCCACCTTTATTGATTTCTGCGAGGTCTCAAGAAAGGACTTTCATCCAGAAGGATGGTGTCCATCAGGAAGCTTGGAGCCCTCCTATCTTGGAGCAGAGCTGGTCGGACTTCACATTTTCCTTCACAATAGTAAGTTGTTTCAGATCTTTCCTCTCTGTAGGAGAAAGAAGTGAGAAAACATGCTAAAAAAGAGAAAAATTAACCTGTGTATTCTGGGTATAACTCATTTGTCATCTAAGATGTAATCCTGAACAACAGCTGCTAGAGATGGGACCTGGTGCTGTCCATCAAGTGTCAGTTAATAAATTCTGCTGATTTGTTCTTAACTTGAACAAGAAAAGCTCCAAATATTAGATGAGTTGTCCTGAATTGGTAATAAAGTTTTATATGGACAACACATCTCTTTATATGTTTCTATACAACCTAGCTTTTCCAGAAATCCTCCATTCTCAAAAAGTCTAAGATAACTCCTATTTTCTGTCTGAAGCATCTCTTAGAATTGCCTTCGGTGGCTGAGGACCATGAAAGAGTCTGTCAAAATAGAGGAGCTTAGATTATTTGAGGTCTGTTTTAAATAAACTCTGTGTGTCTCACGGAGGTTGATGCATTTCTTATATTCAGATTTATGGAAGTCAAATTTAAAACTTTGCAAGTAGTAAGGCTCTTGTGGAAAAAACAGTTGTAGTCAGAAATCTTATTTGGACAGTAAGCCAATGAGAAAAACTCTTTTTCTGTAACCACATCAAGATGTTGAGTTCACTTCACCTGCATCAAAAGTAAGTTCAGTCAAATCTCTGAAATTTTCATGGTGTAAAATAAGTCTTAGCAAGAAGAGAATTGTGCTCTTACAGCATTTAGGAGAGTGATACGAATTTCACAGCACGTGCCATCTTTCTCTGCAGTGTCCATGGAACTGGAAGAGAGTATACACTACCTGAAAGATGTTCTGGATACCTTCTGGAGATGTTCATATAAACATTAAGCAAACAGGACCTTCCATACAAACCTAGGGCTTATACAGAGTCTAAAAAGCCTGAAAGCGTTGCTGTAAATGATAACTCATCGCGAGGAGTTGAAGAGCATCTCAGAATAACTCTGGTGGATCCAGACCACATTGCTGTATGCAATGATCTAGCTACACGCAAGTTTTATCCCAGGTACCACCAAACTTCAGCTAGATGCTTTTCTTCCTTAAGGCACCCAGTAAACAAATCATCAGTAGGGCAAGTTTGCCATGAGATCATACATCCAATTCCTACAGCTTTTGACAAGTGGAATTGTCTGGAAAACAACTCTCCCTGTGTGTTTCATGTGCTTAGAACTCATTCTTCCTAATTTCTTGCACAGTCAAGACAATATCTGAATGTTTATGGGGCAGGTAGCAGTATGGTCCATTCAGACACCAACTTATTGCTGAGAGCCCTGCTAAGGAAGTGTAACCTACCTGCCTCCCTGAATACAGCCATGAAAAATCAGCTTCATGTCAAGGTAAACAAATATTTTATTAAAAACAGTTGTCATATAGAACTAAATCCTGAAGCTGTGAAGTATAAAAGAAGCTTTCAAGCCGACTTTCCTTGAACTGTGGCAGCTTAAGTCTTGTTGTCATTGCTGAAGCTCATCAGGAAATCATCTGAAGGGCTCAAAGGTTAAGAATCTGTGTTTTCATCTAGACACAAAGGTGAAAGATTAGATGGCTGATCTCAGCCATTTGTGTTTTGTCTTTTTATCATGATCTTCAAATGAATCAAGGAGCCGTTCATTCAGTTTCATGAGGGCAGGGCTGTCTTAGACGTATCCAGGGTTGTTTACAAGCTTTCCAGGAGAGATGGAAGACCCTTCCCAAGGAGAAGCAGCCTGAGCTGATGATATTCTTTGTTATTTCTATCACAGAAATATTTCAGGAAGCCCCTGAAATTCGACAGCCCATGACGTTAAGTTTTGTACTAATACATAATACAAAATATGGGCTCTGTTCTTATGATTCAAAGAAAGACAACAGGTGGATAAAATAGGCAGATGGGACTGAAGGATGGAGGAGGAGAAAGGAAAAAAGGTGAAAAGCAAGAGGGAAGTAAAGTCCACAGTGACTAAAGAAGATGCAGTCTCTAAATATAAATCAGAGCATCAGGCTGGGCCCTGAACTCCCAGCAGAGACGATAAGCCAGGAATCTCTCAAATGTGAAATTCTGGAGTAAATACTGAGTTCCACCCTGGGAACTTTGGGTCAAACATTGGCCAGCCCCAAGGTGCTCCGCAGGAGAATTGCACTTGGTGGAGGAGCTGTGGAGAAACACGGAGGATGCACAAGAACATGTAGCAATGGCCATGGTCACCCTGCTGGTGCTGCGGCTGCTAGGTCCGCGTCTGTCTAGAGCAGAAACAACACGCTTGAAGTTAAGCCATGAAACACATGCTTGTTCCTGGAGGCTGGGGAACATCTCCTACCATGGAGACTTTCCAAAGCCAGTGAGAGGTGAGTGACTGCTTGTGCCTACAGAACGTCTCTCCTGGTGTCCCAGCCTCTGGCTCCCACTAAGGAGAGAGCAGCTCTCTCTTATTCCACATGGGATACTCCAAGGCTCTTCCCCAGTACTTTTAAACCTCTCCACAGTGCAGCAGCTCTGGACAGAAAGAAACAGACTCACAAAATGTCCCTTAAGGGGAAGCAGTCTTAAGCAAAAAAAGACTCCTCCATGGAGAGAAGATGCTTCCTTACAGGTTCTGAGTGGGAAAGGGCTGCAGGCAGATAGATCTCCATGTCTGTCCCTCTTTTGAACCCGGAAGGCAGCAGACAGGTCATTTTCCTGAGAGCTTAAGGATTGACTATACAGGAGAAGCAAAAGTATGGGGAAAATGGGAGAGTCACTTCTTTTGGGCACAAATCAGGGTTGACATAAGGCAACCTGAAATCAGGATCTATCCCGTGAACCATGCTATGCTATCCTACGAGAAAGCCTCACAAGTGCAATCACCTGTGGGGGGTTGCTTTTGGCAAGTGGAAGTGTCTGGAAAACAATTCTCCCCGTGTGTTTCATGTTTTGGGAGGAAGAAAGCCTGGGATGGAGTCAGGGATTTTTCTGACTGCTCCCCTCCCTTGCAGCAGAGTTCGCATCTTTCCCAACCATTCCTGCTGCTCCAGAGTGTCCCTAGCACAAGGGCAGCTCAGCCCAGAAGGACCTCGTCTGTCATCCTTCAATGTGCTGCCCTGAAGTGTCCTGGCTGTGCTCAGCACCACTAGGTTATCTCTCAGCCTAGTTTCAAGTAGCAACCAGAGCCCTGACGTTAAGGGAAGTGGCTGGATCACCATCCCTGGAGGTATTTAAAAGACATGTAGATGCGGCACATAGGGACATGCTTTAGTGGTGGACTTGGCAGTGTTAGGTTTATGGTTGAACTCGATGACCTTAAAGGTGTTTCCCCACCTAAATGATTCTATGATTCTATGAGTCTATAAGCAAAGAGATGCCACTAGTCACCTTGGAAAGCAAGCACAACTGGGAAACCATGTCTGTTGGGAATGTGGGCCCGCTGTTGAATGAGACAGGAGCCATGGTGACGGAGGATGCGGACAAGACAGAATTACTGAATGCCTTCTTTGCTTTGGTCTTTACTGCTCGGCCCAGCCCTCAGGAATCCCAGACTTTGGAGAAAATAACAGGGAAAGAGGAGGACTTCCCCTCGGTTGAGGAGGATCAAGTGAGAG